>CM058041.1:33809092-34126592 GCA_030169165.1 Centaurea solstitialis | reverse complement strand
CATGAATCATGTTCTAATTTTGACAATTTAAAAACACAATCATGTGTGATCATAATCGTATGTAGTGAAATAATTCATTCAATTTGTGTTCGAGTAATATGGTTTGGTTTGCGGGTTTTCTAGCGTCTCACTAGGTCCGGTTTCATATATAATAAATGTTCTTACTTTAAAAATATGGTTGTTACGTGCCTTTTAAGCACAAAAAGTGAGGAAAAAATCAAAAGAACTTGTTAACGAACTTTAAGTTATGTGCCATTTAAGTAAGGGAAAAACTTAAGCTCAAATATCACATCTCATGTCAACTTGAACAAGTGTCCTCAATTATCATTTAGGGGGAAGGTAGGATTTCAATTTAGCATTTGCTTAATTATGATCTTAATTCAGGTAATTAAATCTAGCTGTTTTTTCTCCAAGATGATAAATATAAATCGAATGCAATTATGATATAGTACTAACTTATACTATATAACAAAAAATTGTATAGTTTAATCGTGTTTGGTCGATTTAGTACAAAAATACATAAACTGTTTTAATTATGAAATACTTACCGGTAGATAAAGATCCGATAGCAAAATCAATCAATCAAGAAACTCTTACCAACAACTTTTGCCTTCAATTTCACACATTTTTAGGTTCGAGTCTCGGTCTTCCATCAATGAAAAGACAAAAAAGCACACTATATTATTGGTTACAATTTTGAGTTAGGGGTCCATTCCCCATTAAGACATTAAATTAATCACTTAAAGATTTAAATTTCCACTAACCCTATGGACTTAGTGCCCCAACAACAGCAAAGTGGTTTCCTCTCACCTTTTAGGTTTTAAATTTAATCCAAAAGTTAAGCATAGCAAGAAAGCATTACATAGTGATAGAATTCTTTACATTAAACTATCATTTCTTAACTCTTATCCCCAACACCACCACTTTGATTAATTAACTCCAATTAATCTCTAACCCCCACCCCCCAACACCCCATGCACCCCCACCCCCACCCCTTATACAATATACAAGTTTTGCATCATTTCTTGAATCTTTGATCTAAAAAAAGATCTCAAGAGAGAGAAAAGAATCTCAAGTTAATGATGAAAAGAAACATGGGTTTGAAGATTTGTATCCTGACTCTTCTCATTATAGCCTCACTTGCATCATCATCATCTGCAGGTTTCATATATATAGTTTAATCAATTTCATAACTTTTCTTCTTTAAAGTAGTCTTTATGATCACATGTGAATACCCTTTTCATTTTTCTCTAAGAATCATGCTTGATGTTCATGTGAAACAGCGCGATGCGGATCGTCCACTGGTTTTCCAATGCCCAAACTTGGTGCAACTGCTCAAAACCAGGTTAAATTTCTCACTTGTTGTAACATAAACTGTTTAATTTTTTTATGTGTTTTTGATCAATTGAACTTAATTGTGTATATATATATATGTATGTATATTATATGTAGGAATCTTTATATTCAGAAGATGATCATGAAATATTAAAGAGGGAGGAAGTTCATGAGAGGCTTCTGAGGGCTAACACGAAAGATTATGGACGACCGGATCCTGCACCAACGTTTGTGAAGCCTCCATTTAAACTCATACCGAACTAAAACTAGCATCGATTCGGTCTAGAGGTCAGCGGACGTGTTCTACGGGATGCAGTATCTAAATATATACATATATATGGACTTAATTAGTAAAGCAAAAACAACGATATATGTATCCTCGGGAGTATTATGTGTATGCGTTATAAGTTTTCGAGATAATACTCCCCCTATATATATAATATGTGTTGTATGTATATGTGAGTACTCAGTACTGTGCTGTAGCTAGGGTTTATGTTGCCCAAAGCAAGCATATCATGCATGTAATATATTGATGAATTAATATGGATGTTTGCTTTCTATATATTAACCAAGTGTATATATGAACTATATATATATGGCATGTTAATACTACTCTTAATTAGATTCTATGTATAATTAAGGTTTGCAAGTATATATTCATGAGAGTTGGACTTGTAACCGGCCGGTTGATGCCGTTCTCTCTTGTAATCCCCTAGCTCCTCGCTAGTTTTTTCTCAATAAAATCTCCTTTGCTGTCCAAAATAAAAGTATGTATCCATGTTTTTGTAGTAATTAAGCATACATACGTGCATGTATATGGGCATTTTTCTGGTTGAACATACATATTATATATATATATAATACAATTAACTTATTCTATTATAAAATTTTCAATATCTTATTACAAAATCTTTTGAAATATGCTTCCAGTTCTGAACCCTGGTGTTCCTGATCTTTACCTAGGAACATGCTAGGTAGATGACAATCTGATTGGATTAATTAATGAATAGTATTTCTCAACCATAATTTTGATATCAAATTTATTTTTACCTAACAATTATAATAAAAGAATATCAATCTACTTTTTTTTTTTGGACAGCAAAGGAGATTTTATTGAGAAAAAACTAGCGAGGAGCTAGGGGAATATCAATCTACTGACAGTGTGATTACATATTGAATTATAAGTTTTAAAAGCTTTTGTAAAATATATATAAGAGAAGAAAAAGGTCAAAAACCACATGAATTTGCAAAAAACATCTAAATTCACCTATGTTAAAACAATGAATATGTCTAACAATTAGAGTATTTTCATCAATGACTGATCAATATTAACCTTGACATATGTGAGCATCATATCTCTTGTGGTTTTTAAGACCAACTTGATATTCTAATAAATATCTAATTACAATTCCATATATAAGTTTGAAGGAGATATAATGTAGTTTGATTTACATGTAGATTTATTTTCTAATAATCATGATTAATTAAATTTTCTTTTGATTAATAAAGAAAATTACAACTAATCAATTCTGATCTGCTTTGTTCTGAAGTTCAAAAATCTTAGTATTTAGTACATTCCACATGTAATGATTAATTAGATTTTCTTTTGGTTAAGAAAGAAAATCAACTGATCAATTATGATCAACCTTGTTTTGAAGTTTAAAAATCTTAATATTTGATACATTCCACATGTAAGATTAAATATGATTCGTGAACTATTGTTGTTTACGTTTCTTGATATGTTAATTACTCGATCGGAGTCGCGGCTTTCCTTCAATTCAACTAGACAATCAAATCCATTTAAATAAAAAGAACTAGTTTGTTGATTATAAAAACAAGGTGTGTAAAATACAAATTTGAGCAACTTATTAAGAAAAATGACACTTGCATCATCTGCAAGGGACCTATACCCGAGGATAGTCTCATGCATCCGTGCAACTAAGTTTTGTAAGTAGAATTTTTTTCGACATCAAATGTATATCTACTAAAGTTGCTCCGGGATAATTGAAAATACAAGGAACATAACCAAAAAGTGAAAAAATCAAAAAGCTCTCCAAATCAGTCAACAAGCTGAAAAAGTGATTTCTTGAAATAAACCAAAAAATGAGAAAAAAGTCCCTCGATGGGTGTTTCCGACGGATTTGCCAGGCGGAAACCCTAACCTAAGCTAGCTAAGTTCCTTAATTATCACTTAGCTAGCTTAGGTTAGGGTTTATGTTTTCAATTGTAATCGGTTTTCAATTAATCAAATTATCAGTTTTAAAGTACGTTGTCTCTATTTTAAGAGTTTTCTCTTATTTTCTAGGTTCTACGTTGTTAGACTCGTTATCCCTTAGGGTTTAGAAGTTTGTCGACCCGTTCCGCAATGTTACGTTGCATCAAAACCTCTAGCCTTAGAAGTCATAACGAGACCACATCATATTTCAAGGCATGATATATGGCCTTAAATCTTTATATTGTATATAAATTTATGTTTTCTAATTTCTACTATTATTTAAGGGGTCTATAGTATTAAACAATTTAAATTAGGTTATATGTTAATAATTAATAAACAAAACATTAAAAATATAAGAAAAATTAAATAATAGATAAACCATGCATTAGATCATGGCACGCCATACAAGCCGTTAACCATGGCGTATTTTACAGCGAACCTCTCTTAGAACACTTGTCATCTTTGAATCTAATCGGTATAGTATAAATATCATAGTGTCAATTTTTAAGTAAATAAAGAAAAACCAATTTATATGTATAATAACAATAAATATATGATTAATATCATATATTTTGTAGACCAAATGTTAGACGCACAAGCAAAGGGTGAGAAAATAAATATAAAGGAAATGGCTTCGTTATCTAAAGAGACCCAACAAGCCCAACGGGTGTCATAATGTATTTGTAACTTTATGAATAAAAGGGTGTTTATAATTTATAAACCACCATTATTTCAAATTATTTTATTTTTAATAGGCAAGCAAATTAATATATATAAGTCTATATATATAGGTTAGGTTCAAAGACTTAGGATCAGGTGAGACCAAGCTGTTATCGTGAGACCGCGTGAGACCAATACCTAACGTACGAAACTTCACAAAAAAAACACATGAATGTACTTAAAACTCGAATACGCAGACCTAAAATTCACTTTCGATGCAAAAAAATATCGAAAACAAGCTAAAAAACGAAACCTTCACAGCTCAAGTTCTGTGAAGGTTACATATATATAATGCGAACCTTCACAAAAAAACCTGCTGTGAAGGTTTCGTTTTTTAACCTTTTTTGGAATTTTTTTTTCCAATAGTGTTTTTTAGTATGTTTTAACGATGAATGCTCAATTTTTTTAACCTTCACAAATGTTTTGATGTGAAGTTTCAAGTAAAATATGTTAGTCTCACCGGTCTCACCAAAAAAGCTTGGTCTCACCGGAACTTAACTCTAGGTTCAAATGTGAATTCAATTTTTGTTGTAAACGTGCGGACCATTAAAATTGTGTCACGTGGCAATATTCACTCTAAATATCATACGTTATTCAAAGTGAATAAAGCTTAGGCGTCTTTATTCACTTTGAATAATTTATGATATTCAAAGTGAATATTGACACGTGTCGCGATTTCTGTGGTCATCACTTTCACAATGAAAAATGAGTTTTCATTTGAACTTTCCTCTCTCTCTCTCTATATATATATACATATATATATATATATATGTGTGTGTGTGTGTGTGTGTGTGTGTGTGTGTTAAGGAAGACATTAAGGTGATGACACGACATAATGAGAAAACAAGTATTTATTCAACGGTGAATTCTGCATTGTCCCACATTGATGGAAAGATGTTAGTTTGGAAGAAGATAATAGGTATATAAGATGGTGATGGAAAGTTTGAAATTTATAACCATAGCTGGAATCAAAACCAACCAAATTGTAAATTATTCTAGAAATAATGTTGGGTTTCATCATTCCAATTGGTGGAAAGATGATTGTTTGGAAGAAAAAGATAACTATATAAGAGGGTAGTGGGTTATTAACCATGGTTGGAACTTGCATCGAAGCATCCGACATGAAAGACCTTCCCCTAGTGCCTCTGAGGAATTCCTTCTTGCTTGCTTGTTGTCTAAGTTTTTCGATCCTGGCTTGCTTTAATTTATGTGCTTGCTTGGCCCCCTTCTTTCTTTGATGCTTGCCTAGGTCGCTATCTTACTACAGTGGTGTTGTTTTCTATTTGACCTCCCCCTTTTCCTTTATTAAAACAAATCAATTTTCAAAATAAAATAAAAAAACAAAGATGATGACTTAGGACCATGAGAATTGAGTATTCCTCAATCTTGAAATAATGTTGAGTTTCATCATCCTACATTGGTGGAAACATGTTCGTGTGGAAGAAGATGATAGGTATTAAAAGAGGGATGAATGGTTTGAAATCTATAACCATGGTTAGCATCAAACCAATTAATTGGTAGAAATTATAGTGCAAAATTAAAAGAGAAACAAATGATGATGACTTAGAACCATGAGATTTGAAAATTCCTCAAAATCTTGAAATAAGATTCATCATCGGACATCGGTGGTAATATGACAGTCTGAAAGAAGACAATGGGTATAAAATGAAGGACAAGTAGTTATCTATAACCATGGACAAAATTAAAATCAATTAAATTGTAAATATTACAGTGTAAAAATAAACGAAGATATCAATGATGAAGAGTTGGTTTATTTTTTGATCAATATATAGTATATATTGATTGAGAAATTACAGTTTATTTTTCATGTGGCTCAATACTTCTTTAAAAAATATGATTAGTCATTGTACAACGCATGGGTCCAATACTAGTATATTAAATAGATCGAGAAAAAATAGAAGTTAGTCCAAATGATCTGTAAAGACGCAGAACGAAAGAAAACCAACAATCCAAAATAAACACTGAAAAAGACAACATCAATCGAAATATGAAACTAGCAAAAAGGACTACAAAAAGAAAAGCCACAAAACAAAAAAATTCGAAAGACACAAACCACAATGGAAACAAAACAAAGCGAGTAGAAAGCAAAAACGCCGCAAGCAACATCATGAAACTAACAAAACACATCCCTCAAGCACCTGAGCACCAAAGTCAGCCCCGACCCAATGAGAAGCAGTAGCTACAACTCGAGTTAGTCGTCAAGCCCATGACTTCACACCACTCTGTCCATGACAACTAAAAACCTTTAGTGCCCTTGGGAATAAATTCGAATGATTGATGTTTGAGAGCAAATAAAGGATCAATTTGGTCATTGAACCATTCTAAAAGACCTTTTTATTTTGATGATTCCATATATTAAGTATAAAGTGATTCATAAGACCGCCATCCAAATATGACGCCTTAAAATAGGGCGGAAGGAAAGTTTGAACTAGCCAACAGATCATCTAAGAAAATAGATAGCGATAAAGACCATCCCCACCAATTTAACACGTTTGCTAGCAAAGATAAGTTAGAGGTACACTTCAAAGATTGAAATTTATTTTATCGAAAATGATGTTATAAAACATAATTTTTTTGAACATTTTCATTTGCATATTTTTTCTAAGAGCATCCACAATGAAGGTTCTTTTTGAGGTTCTTCATGAGGTTTTTACAAGAACCTCCATTGTGAGACAGAGGTTCTTCCCCAGTCATAGGTTCTTATTAGAACCCACGTGCTTGAATAAGAACCCAGGTTCTTGTAATAGTTTCTTTTTTTGTTATACAATAACTAACATAAATAAAACTTATATCATAACTAAGAAAATGGAAGTACGGTTTTTGTAAGAATCTCCATTGTAGACTTTTAAGGAGGTTCTTAGTTTGTTGAGATGACAATAACGTGGCAGAAAAAAATATGGTAAGTGAGGTTTTTTGGAGGTTCCACCACTGTGGATGCTCTAAGCTTTTATAATTATAAAAATATAATTCTTCACTTTTATATAATTTATGCAATGTTGCCTTTAAAAATATCAAATTAATTTTAGCATGTTATAAATCATTTTTATTTGTTCCTAAGCTTTATTAAATACAACTTTTCTAAAATTACTTTATTTTAAAAGTTAATTACTTTATTTTAAAAATTAATTACTTTAGTGTCTCATTTATTGATGTTCGAAGTCATAAAGGAGATGTCTTTTGAGACTAGGGCTATGTTTAGCAAGCATAGCTTATGAGCTAGTTGGTAGCTGATAAGCTAGTGGATAGCTGATAAGCTAGTTGTTGATTGATAAGCTTGCTAGTAGCTGATAAGCTAGTTTATAAACAAATTATGTTTGGCAAAAACTAGCTTATGAGTATGTAAAATAACCAAAAAGGGTATCTTTGAATTTAACAATTAATATTAATAGGGGTATAATTGGAAAAGCTACAATAAGCTACTCAAAGTAACGTTTCAAAAAGCTAGCTTATACGCTAGTTTCTGGTACATGTTTGGATGGACTAGCTTATCAGCTAGCTTATTTTTGCCAAACACAGCCTAGCTACCAAAAGTGTATGGGGAGCCTTGTTGGTTTATAAGCTAAAATAATTTCGATTATGATTGAAGGCAAGAGTTAATCATAAGATCATCCGCATTCCACATCAGCAAAGGCTTCGGTTTTGTGTTTTGTCGATTGGTTCTATCGGCAACGCCGCCGAGACCGATCGGCATGGAACAAATTCGGTGTGTGTTTGCCGATTGCTAGACTATACCCACCCACCCCACCCTCCCTCTCCTTTCTCTCTATCTCTCTCTTTTTTTTTTTTTTTTTTTATTTTACTTATTTAAATTGGCAAGGGAGTCCTACCAATGTGGATGAACTGGTAAAGATTGGGTTGGTTTGGGTAAGATAGTGGAAAGCTGATATGGAGCTGATGTGGCGATTGGCAAGATTGGCAAGGGAGTCTACGGATGTGGATGGTCCATGCGCTATGGTCTATCCGATGGCGTTGGCCGTTGGGCATCGGGCCCATCAGCTTGGTCGGCAACACCGTAGCGGCAGGGGCGGAACACGACCATTATAGACTCGGGGGCCGAAATATACTTTTTATTGTAAGTAGTTTTTTTTTAATATGATGTAACATTAAATTTCAGAAGAAACAAATGGTTAACGTAAGATTGAAAATGAGGACATTTAAATTATTACCTGAAAAATGGTATCAATATTTGTTATGTTTTTGGAGTATTATTAATCGATAAAAGGAACTCTTTATATTAGTCGCAAAGTTCACAAGAATGATGGAGTTCACAAACGAAACCAACCCTACTAACTTAAACATTATTTCTTTATAATTAGTATTAAAAAGAAAAATGATAAAAATGGGTAAATGGTTTTTTTAATATTATTTAAAAGGTACTTTTTACCTGTAATATAGTTGATGAGAATGAAAAATGCTAATTGAAAAGTAAAATGATGATGAAAAACTAAATGATATTAATTATAGTTGAAGAAAAAAATTAAAATAGAATAAGGAAAGCGCAAGGGAAAGGGCTTGAACCCATGACCTCCATCATGAAGCTATAAGGTGATAACCAATTGAGCTACACTACCATATACATATCAAATCGTAAAATATGATATTTACAGTATCTATACCAAGATATAAAATGAGATATTTGACCGAAAAAACGGAGGGGCCATGGCCCTCGATAGCCCCTTAAGGGATCCGCACCTGCGTAGCGGGTGTTTCAGCTTCAAAGTCTTCGACTTCTACAACCCAAGACTCACACCCTGCTATGTTTCATCTTTCCATCTTTTACACTCTCTTTCTCTTTCTTGTTTCTCTCTATAAACCTTGTAAAAGATGGTGGTATTTTTATTTAGCTTTTACTTTCAAAAACAACGTCTCAACACATAGTAAAAGGTCAAAGTTTGAAAACAAAAATTAATGCACAATGTTGACATGACTAGGTAATCCCCAAAAAAGAACACCTTTTGAAACTATAACTATTAAATAAATATTTTTAAACTATAGATTATCAAATTTGTTTTTAATTATGTTATCCTGTTGTAATTTGCATAGTCATCATAAATGACCAAAACTAACTTGTTAATAAAACTAAGCTTTATGTTTATTTAAATAACTTCTATTAACAGTTAACAAATTATCATATGGTCTTCTTAGATACTTTCTCAAACTAAAATCCAAATAATCACAAATTTTTATATTGTTTCTCGATTAAGAATCCATTTTGCATTAAATGGCAAAGTGGATTAAAGTATACATATTTATTTTCCAAAAATAAATTTATTCCATTTTATTAAAAAGACTTGCTAGCACACAAACGTACAACCACTACAGCACAAAGTACAACTCATATGAACAACTACTCCTAGGTTGTTTTTAAGCATTATTTCTTTTTTTAGAACTTAAATTTTCCAAATTAAGAAATGTGTAGATTTTTAATGAATAGTGTACAAGTGATAATAAGAGGCAAGTTCTGAATTTAGAAAGTTTAGGTCTGTACAAAAGGATTACCCACTTTATTGTACGTGCTCATAACGTGTCGCATAACTCCGTTAATTGCAACTTTATCTTCCTTTTGCTCCTTTATCTAACAGTTAATTACAGTTTAACCCCTTAAAGTTTTAGTCGTTTCCAAATTTGTGTTAGGACCGTATCACCTGGCATAAGCATCAACTTATTTACACGATTTTCACATTCTTTTTAAGTTTACTTTCGGGTTAAATGTGAATGACTATAACTTTTGCCTATTTTAATTTAGCATAGGAATTTTAAAATTAGTAAAATAAAATATTTGAATTTTAAAAATGTTTCACAACATTCACTTGTTTTATAAAATGTATATAGTTGATTGCCTCGTTCAGTATTAATTGAATAAAATAGGTGGTAACTTACTTGATCCGGTTTATATACAACGGAAGTTTTTGTAGGTTTCATATTTTTTTCTTAATAAATTTTAAATTTCGATGACCAAATTATAAATTAAAACAATATGGGTTTATTATTATATTAATTTATGCTCTAAGTCTAAGGTGTGTGTCACATTTTCCTTAGCACAAATAGGATTGCAATAATTTTTGCATGATTAGTTGAAACATCTTATATGATAACCATTAATAGTATTTGATAATAAATTTAATTATTTATATGAGAAATATATCTCTTTAGCATATCAAAGTTTCAAACAAGTCCATAAAAATCCATGTCTTTTATTTTAATTTTTCTTATAAAAACAATAAATAACTTATATTTGTCAACAAAAGATTTTCCTACTTCACATACCTATACAAATGCAAATATAAAGTAACATGTTTTTACACCAAAACTAAATTGTTATCCATATTTTTTCTTGAATCAAGGATAGTTTTTGTTTGGGCAACGAAATGTGTATGCAATTGCTTGTTTATACAATGATGCATATTAAATTGAAATTTTCTGAACCTAAAAGTGTGTAATAAAATATAACGAAAATCATAGAAGCGGCGTATTTATCAGGGGACAAAATACGAATCAGTGGACTGAAGCATTCTCGAAGACAAAAGAGAAGCGGGCTTTATGCCAAAAACAGTTGTTTTGGTGACAATTATGAGCAAATTTATCAATTGAAACAAGAGATGGGTGGCAATATCTATACATACGTAATCAAAAAAGTTAAGGGGGGCTTTATGAAAATATAATAAGGTTATGAAACAAACGGCAAATCGTTAACGACGTTACTGTGAAAACCATCTAAAAACGACTTTCGCTCCATCATTTCATTTCCTCTGAAGAAGAATCAGATTCTCTCTCTCACACACTCACACACACAAACACACACACACACAACACCTTCTTCTACGTGTGGCGGCCCAGCGGTTAAAAGGTAGGGTTTCATCATCTTACTTTTTCATGATATTTGATATAGATATAGATGCTTGTAATATATGATATATTTTGTATGTATAGATTGAATTTGGAGGTTAAGATTGATGATTAGGTGTGTGTGTGTGTGTTTTTTGTTATTAATTTGGAAAAAAATTAATCCGTGATTTAATGGCTTGTCGGCAATTATTTCGGATCTCTGCTTGCTTTGCTATGGAAGTGTTTGATTTCTCTTATTTTTAGGGTTTCTGCGACTGAGGACTCGAAGCTCTTTTTTCATCCTGCAAATCACCACTTGAAATACACTTCAATTCAAGGTGATTTTTTTTTTGATGTTTGATTTTTTTTTTTTTAGCTTTTTGTGATTCCTGAAAGTTAGATTATTTGCATTGGACAAGAAAAAGAGGCGGAAATCAAATGGTGTTTAGAGGTATTGAATAGAAAAGTTAGGTAATTCAGTGTTATGGAGTTTCAATTGTTATTGGCTACCTATGGATTTAATTTTTTTCTTGATATTTGGCTGTTAATGTTTGAGATTGCAGGCGGTTGGAATTTGTAGTTACTGTTTATTTAAAAACATGACCTGTGTATACAGTTGGTTTGTGGCTAGAAATAGTTATTTGGTTGTGTTGGTTATTTTAGGGTATTCAGTTGGCTATTTTGCAGTAGTACTTTGTGCATTTGGGAGTTTAAACGATATGATGATTGCAACTTTTGTTTTTATTTTGGTGTAAGGTGGGGGCTTGGGTGATTGAGCTTGTACCGTTCAATGAAACAATAATTAAGAGTAAAAAATGGCGAGAATCTGTGCATTTCTTCAATGGATTGTTTTAATGCTTTACTTAGTTTAATGAAAGACGTATTTACGATTGTTTATTTTGGTTCCGATGATTTCGAGATAAAAGTAAAGTTCCCTGAACCTTCCTTCCCAAGGGAGAAATGCATCTAGCTTTTATATCTTTGCTTACACCTTTTGCATTGTGTCAGTTCGTTGATGCCTTATTCTCTTTCACCTGAAAAGTAGACCTTTATGGCCTTTCTAGTTTCAGGTTTACATGTACACGAATTTGCATGTATGGAAATTTGTTATCTTTTATGAGCTCGTCTTCAATATCTTAAATGGTATTATTTGACCATTGATTTCATATTCATATTTCAGAGGAAAACTGTATAGTTTCTTCAAGTGAGAACATTTTGTATTTCTAGTGGGACTGGTGGTTGTTGCTCCAAATTTTTCATGTGAGTGAAGATGGGGTCTGCATGTTGTGTTGCTGCTAGGGATAGAACCATTACAGATCAATCCGTTAGTGATGTTATGCCAAGGAATGATCGGTATTCGCCGTCGTGGAGTTTTCGCTGGGATAACCGAGGGCGCGTAGCAGGTGAAGAGTCGTCCATGAATTGCTTTTCAGATGGTGCTGGTATGAATAATAGGTTGGACAATAAATCTCATACAACTGTAGGAACTGCTCATGCAACAGAAGAAGGCAGTCCATTAGACAGTTCTAGAAGTCTTACCTGGCAGAAGTCGCCACCTTCTGAAGAAAATGGAGCTCCTCAGTCAGGTGAATTCATCCTAATGAAAAAAATACATCATGTATCATGTTGCTATATTTCTGTTTGTTAGTTTGAGTATTTTGTCGGTTATCACGCATGAATTGATTTTGGATATAAGTTTTATCTGTAACCCAAATAATTCCTTGTTTGGTTCCATATTCTTTCCCGTTTCTAGTGCATGAGACCTCAATCATCTAGGTGATTGAGCTTAGCCTGTTGAAATGTAAGTCCCATTCGAACTCAAACTCCATGTTAGGTGGCATAGCTTCACTTTTTTCAGGCCAGAATACCCTGTTTATATTGGCCACATTATCAGCCCAATTAGAAACCATCTTTTGGAGCTTTAGCTTGTTTGTGAACTAATGGAAAGCTGTGTATTTACACCCCCCCCCCCCCCCCCCCCCCACACACACACACACAAATATATATATATTATATATATATATATATAATCCCAGAGCTTTGAATATTCGTCAGCATGTAAGCAAAGGCTATCTTTGCTGTCCATGCTAATGTGGAGAGGGCTGCAAAAGATGGGTTGATTTGTTTCAACAGGTTAAATGAAATACCGTTGCGTGGAAATGCGAGCCTTTCCTCTTTTCAGTATTTAACAAATTAATTGGAAGAAAACAAATATACAAACATATGCTTTGCAATCATTTTTTCATCGAGATCTGGAAAACTACATTCGAAGGGTGGAGATATCCACCCTGAACATAAGCTTTTGATGTGAAGGATGATGACTGATATGCAATGGTTTAGTATGGAGTGAGCCTTTCTTTAACAACTCCTTTCGTCTAAATGTTAGAGATCATGAGGTCTAGTTGAACTGAGGAAACCTAACACCACTGTTTTTCAAAGAACTTCATCTGGATATATAGTGGATGAATGTAGATATTCTCAAATGGCAGCGAATCTTTTGAGCTATGGCTTGAAAGACTCAAGTATAAAGTGCAGCCTTTTATGTTTGGAAAGTTCTATCTCAGGTAACCAACAACCATAGTTCCTTAGTTCACTGTATCACAATGTGATGGGATTTTCTCCTGGGGTACTGTAGGACTTGTGGTCCTGGCAGTTCCTATTGGGAGAATAAGATAAAAGATACATGAGCAGATACTTTTATATTTACATCCTAGCAACAGTATACACTCTCTGATGGTTTATTCAATATAAGCAGCTCAATTCACAAGCTCTTTTCTTAAATATGAGATTGTTTATATCTGTCGTGACTCGTGAGTGTTGGAACAACGCGAAGTTAGTCCCTTTTGACTGGAAGATCACAGTTTCAGGTCATAGATGGCAAAGTGCAAGGGAAGGGTCATGTACTTCCCTCCCCAATCCTGGTAGAGCATAGGAGCTTCGATACACTGGGTTCTGGGATAAAGGCATATATGTACTAGAAATATTCTACTGAGAAGTTATATAAAGTCTATTATCTGCCCAAAATTTGTAGCATTACATTTAACTTTATTTCTTTATAGTGAATTGTGTGATCTTGTGAATATGATGTTTAAGTTCAGGTATCAAATCAGAGATCCACCTATTTTGAATATACTTCCAGCTATAAAACAGCTACAACGCATCAGTTTAGGTGTGATTAAGACAGATGAAAGAGCAACCAAGTGTGAGTAACACACCCACATATGTGTGTGTGAGAGAGAATTTCCTATATCATGGTAGACCTCTATATGCTAAAACATTGAACAACTGTTTCTTTCTTTGCTGATAACGAGAAAGATCATGTTAAATTCTGTGTCGAACGTCTGGAACATCATTTTTTAAAAGGTAATGCCTTCGGTAGACTATGTTGATGTTATTGATGAAGTCAATCAGCATTGTGCCAATCCATTTGTTGAAAGTTCCATTGTAATCCATGAAGTAGTTGGTAGTTTCTCCAAATATTGCATGTAATTCAGCTTCTTGCAAAATCTGCTCAACTGGGTCTTCATACCTTTTCAACAAGACTATGTTAACAGAATTGGCTTGGGTTCAAATATAATTTAAAGGTGTTTCATGAAGGTTAATCTTATAGAAGCTGGCATTCAGAAGATATCTATGTGAGATATTGGCATCAATATGTCACTACCACTTTACATCTACGAAATTTTGTTGTTTACTTATGTCCAAGTAGCTAGAAGTCTAACTAGAGAGGATTATGGCTTATGTGTGCAGTGTGCCGTCCCTCGTCAGTTTCAATGTTGACATGTAGTTAATGACCCAAGTTCACAATTTCATGGGAACTTACAACTCTTTACTGCTAAGCACTTGTCCTGGTGTATGCTGCTTTCTGCAGTAATCTGTACAGCATTTGCTTCTGCGTCATCTATATGTAAGAACAGCTTTGAAAGTACAAAAAACTAGCAGACTAAGGTAAGGTGGTACATTCTACTTTTGGAAAGGTTGAGCTTGGTGCAGAGGCCATTATAGAACTGGGTATGTTTCAAGCTCATCTTACTTGTCATACATGAGGCATGACGTTAGGTATTTGTGTGGGAAAGAAGTATTAGATTTTGAAGTTCGTGTAATTATGACTGAGGGTCGATATGTCTTATTCTGCAAGGATGCCCACCTCCTTACTAGCAAGGTTAAAGCCTCAAGGACATCAACATTTTTTATTTCTAACATGCACTTGCAAGTTGCAACTATGAAGCTATAAGCCTATAATGGATGTGATAGGTTAGAACGACAGAGATAAGTAACGTCTTGTAGTGTGTCTCTCTGAAAGTAGATTCAGTTTATGGCATACTATATGTGGTTATTCTAGAGTATAATATAAGGTCAAATATAAACTTCTCCCTGAAGAAAGATACTAATATAAGTTAATTCCCATAGGAGCAGCTGCTCAGTTTTTTGATTTCTTGCTTTCATTTCCTGTTCTATTACAAACAATTTTTTTCTTTATTCTTTGTCTTTGTCCTTCCTGTAGAACATAGATGGTGTAGGTAGTTGATCTCAAAGGCCTAGTGGTTGTGGCTTGTGCATCTGCTAATTTTCGTATGTCAAATGTATTGCATGGTTACATGATAAAAATACAGTAACCATGTTGATTACTGCTATCCTTTCAAGTTTCATGTTGACATTCTCTTACCTCATTGCCTTTATTTAATTTGGCAACTCTATTTCAACTTGTATGTTTATGGTTGTCTACCTTGTATTAGTCATATTTGGAAGCTGGTTTCTCTTATTTTATTGTTATTTTGTAAAATGACTTTACGTACATATTATTATCTTTTATCATGGAAACTTTACAGTTATCTAGATATACTCTGTTGTATATGACATTCTTCTACTTGTCCTTGCAGATCCATTGAACTCTAAGAATCTTCCCGAGGTGCGTAACTGAATGCTTGGGGATTTTTTTGGAAGTTGCAAATTTCTTTGTTCTGTTTAAATTTTTCTCTTCTTTACTATTTACGTGTTGTTTAGGGGAAGGAGACAAGGAGAACTCAGGTAGCTTTGGAACTGTCTCCAACCAAAATTTTAACTCCAACGCATTCGGTTTCATCCTTTTCGGCGTCTCCTTTGTCTTCTTCCCAAGGACATCTTATGCCCCTAACAAGCTTGACCCCATCAAGGTGGCCTCGCCGTTCCCCAGGACACCATCTACTACGTCAAGTATCAGATAGCCGAATCCGTGGCATAATGTCACCTAATTTTTCGATATCGGAGGAGGGTTCTCCTTTTATGCACCCTGGGTGGAGCAATAAATCACACAGGGGTTCTCATGGTGGATCTTCAGATGGTTGGTCTATACCTGCCTTTCCTGAGCTCGCGACAACTTCTAACAGAGACAGATGGTCTTTCGATAGCGATTCTCTCAGTTTTAGTCGTGATAGGATTAGCAGATCAAGTGGCCGGGTTTCTTCCTCCCCTTCCATTGATATGCAGATGTGTGGTGTCTGCTCCAAACTTTTAACCGAAAAATCTGTTTGGAGAGGCCAAAAAGGCATCGTTGCCAATGGGTACCCTATTGTTGCTGTTCTATATTGTGGCCATGTTTACCATGCAGAATGTTTAGAGAGTATGACCCCTGAGATAAACACGCATGATCCAGCGTGCCCGGTTTGTACTTTTGGGGAGAAAAAGGTTCTCAAGTTGTCGGAAAAAGCACTTGCGACAGACATGGATTTGAAGGCTAAAATCAGCAAGAAGTTAAGGAATCGGTCAGTGGATGGTGGTGATTCTGTTGTGTTTAAGAATAGTGGGTCCAGGATGGGTTCAAGTTCCAGCATGAAGAGCTCTACAGGAAGTGGAAAGCCATTCTTAAAGAGACACTTCTCTTTCGGCAACAAATGGAGCAGATCCTTGTCAGACAACAGTAGTAGGAAAAAGAGATTTTTCTGGACAAAATCAAGCAAGGAGTGAGCTTTTTCGCTTTGAAAAGGTACCCATCATCTTGTCTTTTGTCCATGTAAAAAGTTCTTTTAGCCACTCTTTTTAAAATAATTAGAATCTACATATGTCGTATGACAGTTGATCAATGTTTGCATTGTTCAATTGGGTATGTAGTGGTTTTGAACTTCTCTGTGTTAGATATGTTTTGATCTTAAATCATGTAGGACAGAAGTGCCAAATTTGTAAGTAAACACAGACCAAAAACTTTGGTATATAATATGTCTAGGATCAAGAGGTGCATGTTGTCTTTAAATGCGTATCTTATGAAGCATAGTAGTGCTCTTTTATTGAAACTGAAATGATTGTGACACATTCCTGAACTGTTATGTTAATTTACGTTTTAAGAAGTGTCACGTTTATTGTTGTATTGTTAGAATGTTGATAACTAAATACTTTGCTCTCCTTTCCATTCAATAACTGGTGGTTGAGGTCTTGCTAGTTTTTGGCCATTGGTTTATCATTAGTTATGAAGATGAGACCTTGAAATGGAGGAAATGTAGAACACCTGCCACTGAATCCCCAAATGTTGCCAAATCCCTTTTAGAGCATCCACAATGGAGGTTCTCTGGGAGCTCTAGCCACCTAAGCTTGTGAAAAAGCTCCAGACAAAGAAAAAAGAACCACAATTTTTGCTTGTGCAGTTACAACTTCCCAAAAAATCGTTTTATGCTTTTTGTCCCTTCTTTTTCTGGAAAAAGCTCCAATGAAACCGTTGTGGATGATGCTTTTAGTGTTGTAAACAGGAAGTTCATTTTAACAAACACAAACAAGATTTTTGATTCATTTACATATCGTAATCTATTCGTTAATGTTCGTTATTTAGTCGTTACTTGCCTTTTTTTTAATAATTAAGATATTGTTAACTGATGATATTTCATGATAGATTGTAACTTTCTGTTGATTTAGCTTCTTAACAAACAAAAATGAAAATTTGTTTCTTTATGTGCGTTGGTAGTTCCTGTTTATGAATGCAACTGTTCGAGTATTTTGGTGGTTAATAGTTGTAATAATGAGTAATGGTCCTGGTTTTGTTTAGGTCAGGTGATTGATATATTTGTAGTCAGATGGAGATGGAGAAACATAAAGAGAGAGGACAGGATGTTCCAATTTCACCATCATCAAAGGAAGGACAGACAGACAAGACAGGTGAAGGAATATATATATAGAGAGAGAGAGAGAGATAGAGAGAAAGAGGCAGGCATAGCTCTGCCAAAATAATAATGATAATAATAATAGCATGGAGTTAGATTTATTCATCTTCTTTTTTACTTGAACTTGTAAAGTATCATCATCAATTCCTGTTTATAACCAGGAACACTGCCTGCATCTATTATGTTGTTTTGGTCTCTTCTCAAATTATGCAGAATGAAATGCACAAAAATTAAGACCAACCCATATTTAAGCTAGGGTTTGGAGTTGACATGTATGCCAAAAATATGTTATTTCCTCCATTATAATTGTAGTTTGTTTCAAATTAAATATACTTTCAATAGTAACTAATACTTTGGATTGATAGGTTGAAATTTTCTACTGTCTTTGTTAGTACTTAAAAATTACATATTTTTCAGAAAGAATCACTATTATGATACATGTAAACGAGTTTGATATTTGTTTTATAACTTTTAAATGGCTATTAACATGATTAAAAATGGCATCAAAACATTTCCAAAAATCAAAACAAGTAATTACAAAACTTATGACCGGATGAGCATGTTATCTTACACGGTAAAAGACAAGCAAGGACCGAAAATCTCAAGACTAACCCGGTTAATGCTAAACATTTACCAACAATCAATTTCGATGGTCACTCAATAAGATAAAAAGCAGCCTTGGACTTGTGGGTTTGAAGCTAGGCACATTCATAATAAAGCAGATGCAAGATATAATTATAAGGCCTTGTTTGACAAGATATTTCTACCCTATGTTACCACCTGTCTCTTCTTACTAATCAACTGTCAGGATTTAATCACACCCTGTTGTTTCTACTTACACAAAAACCAAATTAATTAATCCTCCTAATTTTCAAACCCACAGAGAGAAACTACCAAAGAAAACTGCCTTACAAATCCAAAAACCAAATACCCTTTGTTTAACCTGATGATGATATCCAACAGCTAAAACCGCAACAAAAAGGATCGTTGACGACTACCTTGAATTCTTCTTCTCATCATCCAGCATAACAACCACGTCATCTTCTGCATGCTCAGCTATCTTCTTTGCCCGTTTATCATCGGTCGGAATGGGGGTTTCAGAATTGGATACGTCAGACAGCTTTCTCTTCTTTCCTGCAGCTATGGTCTCGATTCCTGTTTCTAGTATCGTTAGCTCGTCATCTTCTTCCATGTCAGTAGGAACCAACGTGGTAGACGTGGATGATGTGCTCGCCCCATTGTTGCTACTACTAGTAGCAGTGTCCTTGTTTTCTGCTGCTGGAGCTTGTGTCCACCCATGAAGAACCATCCCGTCCGGTTCCTTCTCTTCGTCAAATTCCTCCCTACATAATTCAAAACGCCCTTCAATATCCGCAAAATAAAGAAGCCCAGCGGTACCCAGGTTACGGTAGAAGAGAGTAATGGAGCTGAGACAGCTCGCGAGCTACTCAAAAAATACCCAAAATCGACTCGACGTGAACGGAGTTCGAGCTCGAAAATACTTGACTTGTCAGGCTCGCGAGCCATATCGAGCTTATAATATATTACCTATTTTACCTTGATATATAACCAAATTACATTTATACCCCCTAATATTGGATTTTTGTTTTCAAATATTAGTTCCACTTACCTTCGTTGTAATCGACTATCGTTTTAACGAAGAATTGTATGGTAGACATAATGCTGTCGTTATTCGACCTTTTCGTACTAGTTTTTAATAGCAGATTAGTAATTGTAGCTCGAAAACTTGAAATTTGAATTTTAGTTGAGTCGAGTCTACCCGAGCTCGAGAGTGCCGAGTACTTCCTCGAGCTCGAGCTTAAAAATCAAAGCTTGGCCGAGCTCGAGTCGACTTTGGAGCCTCGAGTTTTGATACCGAGTTGAACTCAAGCTTGGCACTTTGTCTACTCGGCTTAGCTCAATTACATGCCTAGGTAGAACCCAACCTCCCAAGAGGTCAAGGATTCAAATGAGCCTTTTTAGTTATAAATTTAGTTTGGTTAGATTATATATTTCTAAATCTATGTGCCTTTTTCATTGTGGACATTTATTTTGGGACGGAGGGAGCCTATACTTCAAAAAGAACTTGTGGATCAAGTGCATTAGAGCAACAACGTCCGTCTAGCATAAAACTTAAAACAGCCATGTCGGACAAACCTATGTTTGATATTGATATTGCATACAAGCTCTTGTTGGAGATCCTCGACTTGAATCATTGTTCCACCGGTGATTGCGTATGGAAGCTCAGATAACACCTATGTATATAACCATATGTAAGTAGTTACAAACAATCTGACTGAAAAATGAGAAGCCAAAAATGCATACCTTCTCAAGGTTCGCTGCATAATTAGCAACCATATCTTCTTCTAGGTCATCACCAACTTCATAAAGAAGCCCTGACCCATGAGTAATTAAAGGCAAATTCATGCCAAGTTTTGATGTAACAATTTTCTCCACCACATCCCTCAGCTTTGCACGGTGGGTATTCACCTCGAGCACCAATGGTGTCTGTTCGAAATTAGATCAACTTAGTTGCAATACACAAGAGAAAATGAAGAACCAACAAATAGGTTATGAATTCTGATCTAGTCCATGAACCCATAAATGTTTGGCAAACTAGCTAATAAGTTAGCTGTTGAACAATAAACTAGCTAATAAACTAATCATGTTTGGTAAAAGTAGTTGATAAGATAGATGACAATGTCAAAGAGTTTTAAAAGACTACTAAAAAAGTACTCAATTCTAAAACATAAAAGGCATAATTGGGAGAGGGAGAAAAAGCCCGCAAAGCTTACCGAAATAATCTGTGAAGTAGCTTTTCAAAAACCTAGCTTGTAAACTAGCTTTTGGCTGATAGGAATGGAACCCCATTGAAGATTTTATTCAAAAAGCTAAACATATAAACTAGCTTATGGTTACCAAACATGGCCATAGACCACAACATTTTGCTCCATGAAATTACAAAAGAAAATATTCCTACAACATGATATATATATATATATATAGAGAGAGAGAGAGAGAGAGTCGGGTTCAAACGAGAACGGTGCCTATTTAAGAGAATAAAAAAAGCATTTGAATCACATGTAATTTTATACTAACATCACGGACAAAATCAAATGTGATTCACGTGACTTTGCTCCATGACCAAAAGATTATTAAAGGAGGGGACCCGGTCAAAGCCGTCTTTATTGACCGGATGAGTGGCTGAGATTCGTCCTCATGTTCACAACCAAAATTGAGTTCACATTTGAACGTTCCTCTACACACACACACACACACACACACACACACATATATATATTTGTATATGTGTGTGTGTGTAAATATAAGAGATTAATCCAATGAAAACCACAAAAGGTTGAAAATCTTGAGAACCAGTAATTTTGTGTGAAAAATGCATTGCTGTTTCACATTATTACTAGTTATTAACCTTTTTGAGATTTTCATTTGATTAAGATATATAAAACAACCTGTACTCTTTAAGCTTCACCTAAATGCCGATGTTGAAACTTACCTCAGAGCAAACATAGCAAGCTTTGTTTGGCTCAAATGGTTCTACAGGCATAAGAAGCATCTTCCTCGATGGATGTTCAAGACAATAAGTCATTCTGCAAAAGATAGTTATGTCATGGGCAAAAGACCAGCATTTCATCAATATTTCACTGAAAGCAAGTTTCACTTAAAACCACAAATAAGGAAAAGTGGAAGACTGCCCACCTACAGCTCTTCGAATCATTCTGCAGCACCTTGATTGCTTCAATCACAATCAATCCTGCAATTATAGCATTTGTTGTTGCAACTGCATGCACTATATTGCCAGCAATACCTTTCGCTTCAAAGAGGCTATGCAAAGGAATCCCAAACGAAGCTGCTCGAATATTTGCGGCTGCCGTAACAAATTCTACGGCTAAGTGGTCATCCTTGTCAAAACTCAAGTTTCCAATCTCCTAAAACAGACAAAAAAAAATATGATCAAAAACATAAACATCGTTGGACTTGCTTCAGAGCAAAACAATTGATTCAGACCTTCTGCCTTTTCGAAAAGAATAATTTCAGTGCCGCAAAGAAAACCCTTGAATTTTCCTTAAGGCTCCAGATATCTTGTGGATTTTTCAAACCCAGATATGCCATTGCAGACAACATGGACGAATTATCAGTTGCTGGTGTTTTGTCTACATTTCCATTCTGTTGAATTTCATCAGAGAGGACATCTTTAACGTATATAGGCCTTGGCTTGTTACGGTTTTTCCAAGTCTCCTCATTAGACAGAGCACTTTCAATATTATGACCAAAGACATGATCATATATTCGCTTTGCATACTGCTCAAAATCTTCATCCTTTTTGCGTTCAAAGACGTCTTCTGAATGATCTGACGAGCTAGCAGAATCATTAGAACGCACGTTAAGATCGTTATCCTGATTCTTATCTCCAAAGAGCTTTGCAAAAAGCAGATCTTTCGCCCATACAATACAGTGAACAAACTGCAAAAAGGCAATACATCACAACAATATTCCATATAACAGATAAAAACGGAAATAGGGTTTTGTAATACACTAGATCATGTTATAAAAGCAGACTAGATAAGCTTAGTGCATGTCACAACCAACTAAAAAATATGCTCACTTAAGAAGAGCCATACTAGCAAAACCTGGCATAGGAGTCAAATAGCATTCACCAAAGTGGATGCTATTTGACTAGTGAAATTGCGTGCATGTCCCTATAAGTGCAACCAGACCTTCAAAATATATTTTTGGGAGGGTTGTGTTATTACCTTTGATGGAGTACTTGTAATAGTACACACAGGATAAGTCTTTGGAGCTGGTTTGGGCTGGCATTCATAGCATTCTGTCCGACCCTTGATGTGAACGGTGACCTGAAGTAAATTGAAACACAATTTTAAAAAATCCCATCACATCCTACTCAAGAAGCATACTAGTCACAACAAAAAAGATACAGAAAATTTATAGTCCCTCAACCAAATTTCACTTGTGAGCTGCAAATGTGCAAGGTAAGCATGGACATCAAAGACAAGAATAGCTGGAAACCATTCAAGTAAGATTTACATCTGAATGTGAATACCATGGTGATTTCCTACAATGTACTTCATTTATAAAAAGGCTTCCATAAATCATGATCAGACTTGACGGAAGCACTGCCAACAGACCTCTTTTCTAATCTTATATACGAAAGAAGGTATATTTGTGCTTTGTATGCATTTATCCCTAGCCAAAAAGAATAAAATCTAATCTTCATCCAAATAACTTAAACCAACAATACAATCTCAAGATTCCAGAAAGTAAAACAGGTAAGGCCCAAACTAATTGGTAAAAGATTTAAGGTTTCCAAATCGCTTTGTAGTATTCTGGTGACTCCTGTTTTAACTTTTAACATGAAACCGTATTTCTAGCTAGTTACACAGTTCAAGGAGAGACAAAATGGATGGAAAAAGGAATTAATATATGATTTTTTTGATCTAGAGAAGACGTGTGCTCAGAAAAGTGAAGTGGTCGGCTCTTGTTTGAAGAACAAAGTACCTACAATGCATGTGAGCATGACTAACATATGATGGAATAGCAACAAGCTTGAAACCATGTGACCGCAAGATATATGCTTTCCATATTACTATGTGAGCATGACTAACCATGTGACCAGAAGATATATGCTTTCCACACCAAAACTTGAGCATCAAGTATTTGTCTCTATGTTTTAATTATGGACAATCCCATGAAGAACATTCAAGATGATGTGCATGGATAGTGTATGCTTTTCACTAATGACATCATATTGATTGATATAGCATCGAGAAACTTATTTTCCAAAGCTCCAAGCACTCAGTGTCAGCATTTATCCTCACTGAGCTAAGTCAGCCTTTAAAAAATGCCAGAAATAAGCTACTGAGAAAACACAAAGGAATTTAAAACACTCTTTGCACTTTCTCCTTTGTCACTCCCACTGAGGCTGTAGGGATAGTGGTCAAAGTTGTTAAAGGCTCAAGGCGCACAGCGCACTTAAGCGCAAAGGGGTCCTGGAGTGCAGGAACTGAGCTTACACCTCAAAAATGCGAGGCGCATCTTATCAAATATATACACACAAACAGTTACAACAAAACTCATATAAGCAGCAAGTATGATCCTCTAATGCAGCAACCAGCAGTATTCGATAGAGGCAGAAGGGCTTAAAGCATGAGCCATGAGGAAGAAGTTCTAAGGTCTGGGTATATATAGCAAAGGATGCTTTAAGTTCTAAAGAATGGGTACTTAATATTAGGGTTTGACTTATGCCATCTATCTAATAACTCTTCTTTAAGAAGTCTAGGAGATGAGAAGATGAGAGAACTTTTTTTAAATTAAGATTTGACTAGATACTTTTTTGAAGTGCGCCTAGGCCGACAAGGTGCCTCGACCAAAGAGCAACGCCTTAGTGAGGGTTGTGAATAAACCTCACCTCAACTTCAAAATAGCCGAAGACCTTATGGTAGCGGTAAATGAAAACCCAAAGCTTCATGAAGAAGTTAGCAATGTGCTAAGAGCATGGTGGATGAAACAACAAGCTGCAGAACTAGTAGATGATCAAAGAGCCCCAATGAAGTTGGGCATGTACACAAGTTACATGGACGTGAAGTTATATGCACATGTTAATGTGGATATGCAGCCAAATACCAAGGGATAGAATTGAGAATGGAGATATGCAGAAGAAGGATAGGGTGGCACCCGGTTAAAGAAAAACTGAGGACACCTTTTGATGGTTTAGCCATCTCCAGTTGAGAAAACTGAAAGCATGACATGGAAGACAAGAAATGAAAAGAAAAAAAATATTTTTTTCCTCAAGGCCGGAGCTATGATCTTGCTAAAAGCAGAATGTAAGGTAAGGAGCACGAGTAAGGTTTAGAAATAAAACCCTAAAATAACACCAGCTACAGAGTAACATGAGACCGGATCAAACTACTCCACACTCACTGGATGACATCCTAATCCACCAAGTACATATATTTCGGAAGAAGCTTTCTCAAAAACTTGACAACCAATTTTCCAGCTGTCAGTTCCAGAGGCCCTTCACAGAAAGGCCCATGAAGTGTTCTAATACAAGTGAGACTTGCATTATAAAGGTAAAATAATATGAAACAAAAGCTGCAAACAGTAGAACGGTCAGAAGCAACTCAAATAACAAGTGCTAGCAGCTAGCAGCACACTATTAATTTCCACAAGCTACAAATTTTATTGTGTGTTGAGGACTGTAACAATTATATTTCCCACTCTGTGGCTATGAGATTTGACATGCCAAGACTAGTGTTCAAAGACAACTCAGAAAACTCAATGACATGGTTCTAATTAACAAAGTTAATTCTTCAACTGTAGATGTAGGCAAATCACTGTATTCTCAGCTAACTATCTGCTAACAGCAAAATATAGAGTCAAACAATACATGGTCAACAAAAGTGTACACAAAACATCACATTGTTTAAATGCCGAATAACCACGTAGCATTGTATGCATATTCTTAGAATAAACAATGCAAGGAGTTGTTTGATTGTGTAAAAAGTGTTGACCAGGACTAAAAGAATCTAACGTGAACACGTGGAGAAGCTCTTGTATGCAACTATCCTACATGAATAGAAATCGTAAGCCACACAAAAATAAAAAACAGAACCCGTATACAGAAAGAGGGAAAATATGCAATGATCAAAACAAGAAAGTCTAGTATGAAGTCAAGTGAGAAATTTTAATGAAATGGGACATAACAAAAGGGCCATTGACACATTAAAAGAGTGAACTGACTGAAGTTGATGCAATCTTGACGGTAAGCTAAAGCTTTGAACTTCCAAAAATCAAAGACAAAAAGCAGTTTACCTGCCCCAAAAAGCCAGTAGTACCACTTTCCACCAAGGGAACATCAGCTGCCAAGCAGAGGCGGTTCACATGCCGCCTAGCATCCAAGTTGTCAAGCCCATTTAGAACAACACTGAACTGTTTGAAAAAATCAACATTGAAATCGGAGTCTTTGACATTAGCATGATAAGGTGTTATGCTAATCTGAGGCCTAAATCTTAGCACCGCCTCACGAGCCACCTGATAACATAAAAGAATACATAAGAAAACAAGTAATTAACCAGCAATAAAAATAAACAGTATCTACTCACTTTTGCCTTTGATTGGCCAACATGTGATTGACGAAATAGGAATTGCCTATTAAGGTTGCTAACTTCTATCGTGTCCATGTCGATCTGCAATTAGAAACAGCAATTCACAAAAGAAAAGGTTAAAACCTTGACAGCATTGCAACAAATACATCATGCATGAGAAACAAAATTTTAATACAACTGACACCAAGCAGTACAGTAGCCTAACATAACCTACTTATCAACTAATATTAAACAAATCCAGCTTTATTGATACACATTACTAACCAACAAGGAGGAATGAAAGATTACAAAATATTGAAAGTACTATGAGCATTACATATTTACCATGGTTGCAAAACTCGCTACTCGTTCCCATATCGGCCGACCCCCTTGGAGCGAGTACTCGGAGTACTCGGGGAGTACTCGGATTGGAATTTTTATAAATAAATTTCATAATTATATATATATAATTAGAGTATATCCTTAGTTTTTGGATATTTTCTTTAATTCTTAAATATATAAGGATCAGAAGTGTAAATATATAAAAGTAAAGGGAGGTTTAAAGACTTTAATGGTAAAATGATAAAATTTGTGCCCTAATCCAACACACTTTGTCTTTCAACGCCGCTCTCATCTCCCTCTCTCTCTTTCTCTCTATGCCGCCCCCAAGATATCTTCTCCTTCTCTTGCTCATTTACTCTGTTTCTCGCAAAAAACGGTCAAACGGCCACCATTCTCTGCCGCCACAATAGCCACCGTCGTCGGCCGCTGCTCCACCTCCATCGTCGCCGGGTTTTTCTCCACCTCCAGGTACACCTCCATCTCCATCGTCGAGCAAAAATCGAGCAAGAATCGACCGATTTGGACCGATTTTGACTGATTTGAGCCAATTACTCGGCGATTTGGGCCGATTTCTCCCTTGGCCGTGGAAGATGGCCGATTAGGCAAGAATCGGAACGGTCGACCACCGATTTCCGATTTCTCGGCGAGTACTCGGCCGAGGAATCCGAGTTTTACAACCATGATATTTACATGGTAAAGAAGACAGTGTGCAAGCTAGGAGCTGAAAGAGCTTGCCAAACACGCTTGCAAATCAGGATTATAAGAAAAAAAAAATTACACAAAGCAGAAATCATTGCTTATATGGACCACACCTGCTTATCTTAATGTATTTAGGCTCATATGAAATTTTACTATTCCATACTTACATGCCCTACAGTCGTCTATATTACATCTTATTACTCAGAACTAATGGCACGTCTTTTTAACCCTGTGTAGCAATATGAATGTTCATTGCTAAGATATTTGTAAAAGAAAGCAAGTGCTGGGACCAAACCCTAGATCAAGGTCAAATCACAAATAGTAACCAACAGTTTACATGCAGTAAAATGCTTTACAAAGTACAAACAGTTGGTTACCTGATTGCATAATTCAAGCAGTTTACTTATATGAAAGAA
Source organism: Centaurea solstitialis (assembly GCA_030169165.1). Classification (NCBI taxonomy): domain Eukaryota; kingdom Viridiplantae; phylum Streptophyta; class Magnoliopsida; order Asterales; family Asteraceae; genus Centaurea; species Centaurea solstitialis. The sequence goes on along the minus strand of CM058041.1, from coordinate 34,098,775 downwards.
AAAGTATCTGAAGTTAAAGAAGGGGAATGAGATTATACAAAAACTGTCTTAATTGCAGGCACTTGTGGTCTATCCTGTGTTCTAAAAAGGGTCCCATGGCTGCAAGGTGCATCCCCTTCCTATTAACCACCATAGTGGCTGTTTAATATGAAGCACTGCTGTGGCACCGCCAAGCAGCATTGTTTTACAACTTATATTAGCACATATATTAATATATTAATTTTCCTCTTCTTATATGAATTTAAATTGTTCAATATCATCGAGTAATAGTAGAAACATATATGCATATCCAAGCCATATCCAAAAACAACTTGGCATCTTCTAAGTAAGCCTCAGCTAAGTATGCATATCCCACCTCAGCTAAGTAAGCCAAGCCATATCCAAAAACAACTTGGCATCTTCTAATTTCTAAATTGTACTAGTAAATCACCTACTCTGCGTTTTGGTGAAGGTTCTAGCGTTTGTGCAATATGTAACTGAAGAGAATATGATGCTGCTTTTATGTTCAAAAATATAGTTCCATCTATACGCTGCTTTTAAGAACAAAAATCTGATCCTAAAAAACCATTGTATGTTACTCTATATTTCGCACGCTTTTAATGCAGGTAGGTTTTATCCATACGCATTGAATAAATCCAACATGTCCCTGATTCTCACACATGCAAAATCCTCCATGCGTTTTTTTCAGCACATTCCACAACAAATAGATTTATTTATAAAAGACATAGTTCTATTCACAAAGTCACATTCATATCAATCACACTATTTTCATCAAAAGGAAACAAAGACATAAATGGCTAAATTTGGGACAAGAGACGTGTGGAATGACAATCTGTTGTTAATCATCTGCACAATTTATGCTCCTTAACATGATTTAAAACACCACAAAAAATAAAAAAAAATGTGGTTAGATTACGTAATTAAATACGAGTAAAAGTGTATATAGAGCCATTTCACCAAAAATCAACCAAAAAACTAAACCCTAAAAGTCGTAAACCTAACAGTGAGTATACCCTAACCACTAAACAGTAGATATATACACTCGAACAATATAATATATATATATAATATACAAAAAAGAGGCATAGTTGACTTACGATATGAATGTCTTGAAAACCAGATAGAGCTAGGGTTTTGAGAAGTTCGCAGCCGATACCACCAGCACCAACCATAAGCACCTTCGCACCCTAATTAACCACTCAAATTGGTATGAAAAACCGACTTAATAGCTCAAATAAATCCATGATATAGTGAAATCACATACCTTAATTGCAGATAAGTGTTCCATTGATGGTGAAATTGTGGAGTATGAGATATAGATAAAAAGGTATGCGAATCTGAGAGAGAAATGGGGGAAAGTTATAAGGGAAAGGGCGCCAAAAGGATCTATATATATGGCCACTTGTATGTATATATATATGTTGTATGTATAGCCCTCTTCTTTGTTTCTCTTCGCTTCTTCTCGTCTTCCCACACAGTTTGACCAAAGGAAAGGGAGAGAGAAGAAAAAGAAGCAAACGGTTTGTGTGTGTGTGTGTGACTGTGTGTGTGTTTTTTGTGGGTGGGCTTTTTGAAATCCAATTTCTTTAAAACATATATATAAACATAATATATACCTTCATGGTACTTGTTTGTTTGTCACTATGTATTTTACTTTTTTATATTTTATATTTTTATAAGGTGTAATTCTAATTTGTCTTGTATCACATGAAAACAAAAATAAAAGTGTTTTCATTCCATTTGTGGGAAAATATTTTTTGGAAAATCACCTATAGGATATCATGATTTGAACATAAATATATAAAGTGAGAAAGGTACAGATGAGAAGTGTTAAAAAAAATATGAAGTAAAAAAATGATCTCAATCGTTGATCAAAGCTGCAATATTTGAATAGCAAACTATGATCTCAACCATTGATGGATGCGATTCACGAAGGATGATTGGTCAAAGCCACATTTATTGACTATATGAGTAGTGGAGATCACTTCTCTACTTCGTATCTTTTAGCATTTCTCATTTGAACCTAATACTATATATATATATATATGTCAATGTTTTATTACCAGTTTTTAATTAGATATGTTATATAAAATGGCATTGGTACATAGATTAAGATGGGACAAAACTCACTGTCATTCTTTTAGCATGACATGAGACAGGATAGGAACTCAGGGTCCCACATATGGTATGACATGGGGGTAGAGATATAATAACCGAGACAGTGTGACCAATTGGGTATTTGGGTGGAACAAGATGTGGGACAAAAATTATACATAAACTAAAATATTATCAATTATCGTTGTTTGATATGTAATCTTAATATGATATTTGTTTTAATTATCACTATCGCTAATAGCCGACGATGACCACCACTGGCTATCTCTTCTTCATCGACGACCACCAATAACCACCAATGGCTACCTCTTCTTCATGTACTATAACAACGTCCTCCACTACAACTACCTCCTCTACCACCTCCACAACCACCTTTGGCCACCGATCATTGCCACCACCATCAGTCACCTTCACCTTCACCTTCTATTCCACTACCTATACAACCACCTTTGGCCACCTACCACCATCCATCCATCACCATCCCTACCATCACTGTGGGGCACCGACCATTGAATCGTTTAGATTGGGCCACATCTCATTAATTAATTTATCAACATAACTCAAAATGATCAAGTCCATAAAAATATTTTACTAAACATCTTATAAATTCATTTATAAAAACCTTTACTAGCAGTTTTAAAGTCTAAATATTTATAGAGTATAAACATGATTTTTACCTCAACATATAAATACAAAAGTTCGACAAAAACACTATGAGGTTTTTGTTAGGATTATGTGCAAGATAGTAACAGAGTTTACCGTGTCCAATGTTATAAGACACTAGTGGGTCACACTGCTACACACCCAATTGGAGATCAAGTGGTTTGATGGAATAATTAATTAGTACAAATTAATTATTGAGTGGGAAATAAATAATAAATAGTTATTTATTATTTAGTTATATATAAAGTATCAGTTGGAATATTTTATTGGATTAATTAATGGTTAATTAATTAATTAAGGGTTAAGTTATTTAATTAATAGTTTATTAATTAAATAAAGAGTTTGAGTTTGATTAAATAAGTTTAATGGACCTTTTAATCAAACGGGCTTTCTTTATTGGGTACTGCCATATTTAATTTTATAAATATGGCAAACCCTGGTCAGTCTTATTCATTCGATCAATCTTAACTGAAAAGAAACCCCAGAGAAAAACCAAAAACCCTCCCATCTCTCTCTCTCCATCGATTTTATAGAGGAACCCGACGGTGGTCTAGCAGCCGATCTCACGGTGGTGCAGTAGCGGTGTATTCCCCACCAGCAGTCCAATTTCGTTCACGTAAACTAGCAACGAGGCAATTTTTCGTAACCCTCTTTTGTGTCTGTATGAGTTTAGGATTGGATCCTCGATTGGGAATCAGGCAATCTTATTCCGCTGTGCATGTTTCTGTAGCCTTCGATTCCCAACAGTGGTATCAGAGCCACTTCCTAAACCTAACAGATCAGGTTTAAGTTGCTTGCTAGTTAATTAGGTTTTGTAAAATCGTTATTTTTCGTGTTAAAAAATCTGATTTTTAATAAACCTAACGAAACAACGATCGGCGGTGGAACGGCGGCAGTTAGCCGGTCGGACCTCCAGGCCGATCACCGGGAATCGAATCACCAGTCGCCGGAAGCCATAGCCAGCCGCACCACCGTTTGTGGTGGCGGCGTCGGCTGTCGAGAACGCCGGCCGCACCACCCGATTGGTGGTTGCGGTGTCGGCCGCGGCTGAAGACCATCACCACACCACCGTTTGTGGCGGTGGTGTTTGGATCTGGATCGGAATCGCCGATCGGCGGAGGTGGCGGAAGCCGTCACCGTCGATTGCGGCGGTGGCCGCTGAAATCAAAAGCCACGCCACCAAGGGTGGTGGTGGCGATTGTTTATTGCTGCTGTAAACCGACCACAGCGGTGATGGTGGCGCTGAGCTATTGTCGCCGGTGGTTGAACGGCAGCCGTGGCGTCGATGTTGTTATCGCCGGGGAACGGCGACGGTGGTGGCGGTTTTATTGCTGCTGCCATCGAACCCTTGATCCGCCGCACCACCAGTCACGATGGTGATGGCGATTGTTGTTCTCGTCCACCGCGCGACCACGGCGGCAGTGGTGGGGCGATCCGCTGCTGTCGCCGGTGGATGGTGATGGTGGTTGTTTGATGCGATAAGCACCGACGGGCGGCGGTGGTGGCTTTCAAGCCACTGCTGTCGCCGGCGATTGATGGTGATACGGGCGGCGGTGGTGGCATGTTCATCATCATCGCCGGCAATGGAGATCCACCGATTGACGGCCACGTTTTGGCGGATCGGTGATAATCAAAATTGTTGTTCCTTTCGATTGTTTATCGTTAACGGGTCTTAGTTGGGATTTGTTTCCGGATAGAATTCGAGGTAGGGATCGTTTTTAATCAGATAAGGTTAAAACGATTCAGGATTAAATTAATTTTTGGTTTTATAATTATCCGGTTAAAATTCAGTTATATTTTAATTCGTTTAATTGTAAAAGTCATAGCTGAACCCTTTTAGACCCGTGGTTGTGTTTTTTATTTTATTTATCCGTTTTAGAATAGTTGGGAGGTCTGCGTGCCATTTACAACCCTTCTTGTAATTTCAAATTATTAGAATAGCTTGGGGGCCTGCGTGCCATTTAAAACCCTTTTGTAATAGTTAGTTTTAATTATCAAGACGGAGACAAGATGACAACCATGGATCTCGGAGCCAGTGGGAGTGCCAGAAGACGAAGACTTTTGTCACTTAGGGTTGAGACCGTTGTTTTGTGTTGGCTCACAAAACAACATTAGTTTAAGGGTTTAGGCTATGACTGTGCTTTTTATATTTAAATTGCGTGGTTGTTTTACGTAATTGTTATTAAATATAAATTGCCCTTTTTGAACAAATTGTTTAAAATTAAGAGGATACAAATACAGTTAGTGTTTGGATCCAGTTTTTCAAAGTTTTTGAAAAAGGAAACTGGCAATTTTGACCCTTGTTCAAATCATAGATTAGTAAGTGCAACCCACTTTGGGGGCACCTCTGGTGTAAGGTACATAGGACGTTGTAAGTGCACACACTATGAACGCCCGTGTTCAAACCGAAACTGGAGGGTGATAAAACTCTGCGAATTATGTGATCAATAAGCCCATGTCACGACCTAAAAGCAATGCCCTGAAGAGGAATTTGCTGAGTATTTCAGATTCATGGCAGATGAATCGGATGTAATGTCCATTCTAGTTTTCTCTATGTCACCCGAGTTCACGGGAGATTTAAGAGTGAAATTTTGTCACGAGGTTGTGAGAAACGTGGAGAACCAGTTAGGTTTCTACAAGCATACGGGCAAGCTTTTGATCATGCAAGAGATTCTCTCCCTGAAGCTGCAAAAGGGTCAGTCAGTTAAAAACCATCTTATAGAAATAAGAAGGCTTTTTAAATGTTTATCACGTCTGGGGTACAAGATGACTCAGGAAGAGTTAGTGTATCTCATGTGGTTCTCCCTCACAAAGGAAATTCAGGACACAGCTAGTGCCTACATGAAGGAACCAAAGAACGACGTGGATAAAGTTCATGAAGATATCCTGGCCAGTCTAGAGCCAGCACCCGAACCTGCGAATCTCATGGACACTGATATAATTGATGAGCTGGGAGATCTGAGTTGCCCAGAGTGCGGCAGCGAGGATATTTGCGAGCACTCGATGAATATCGACCAGATAGAGATCGGTTTACCCGATGCTCCAGGTAGCTTTATGATAGATTGCTTAATCACTTCTTATGAATCATGGGTAATTGATACAGGCAGTGGTAACCACATTTGTAATCATTTACAGGGATTCACTAGAAGAAAGACTCTGAGGAAGGACCGTTCGAACCTACGAGTTGGCGAAGGTACACCGCTGATAGCTGAAGCTGTAGGATCCTATAGTCTTAGTTTACCCTCGGGTCTAGTTTTGGAACTGGATAATTGTTATTACATTCCAAATATGATTAAGAATGTTTTGTCTTTTGATTTATTAGTAGACCAAGGTTTTTATTATAAATATGATTATAAAATGATTTCAGTCTTTAAAGATAATATTTTCTATTTTAAAGCTACACCCGTGAATGGTCTATACACTGTAAATCTACAAGACAACAGTAGCGAAATCTATCATATAAGTAAACGATCCAAGGATATTGAGGATCAGACTTACCTCTGGCATTGTCGTTTGGGCCACATAAACAAGAAACGCGTTGAACTACTCCTAAAAGGAGGTTTTCTTGGTAATTTCGATTATAAACCTTTTGATAATTGCGAGTCTTGTTTATCTGGCAAAATGACAAAGCAGCCTTTCAACAATGAAAATGAAAGGGCCACTGACTTGCTTGAAATAATCCACACAGATGTATGTGGACCTTTCAGTCATGTGGCAAGAGGAGGATACCGGTACTTCATTACCTTTACTGACGACTTCAGTAGGTATGGTTATGTCTACTTGATGAGACATAAATCTGAAACCTTTGAGAAATTCAAGGAGTATCAGAATGAAGTACAGAATCTACTTGACAAGAGGATCAAGTTCTTACGGTCGGATCGTGGTGGCGAATATCTTAGTGATGAGTTTGACAATCATCTGATGGAGTGTGGGATTGTATCCCAAACTCACACCTCCGTATACACCTCAAATGAATGGTGTATCATAAAGGAGAAATCGTACTTTACTTGATATGGTGCGAACGATGATGTGTCACTCTACGCTGCCAATATCATTATGGGACATGCGCTCGAAACAGCGGCACACATACTGAACAGAGCGCCAACAAAGTCGGTTGAAAAGACTCCACACGACTTATGGAAGGGTAAGAAACCCAACATATCTTTTCTGAAAATTTGGGGTTGTGAGGTTTACGTCAAACGACCCACCTCAGAAAAACTCAAACCCAAATCCGACAAGTGTTTCTTCGTTGGATATCCCAAGACCACCGTGGGATATTACTTCTACAACCCTGAAGAGAACAAAGTTTTTGTTGCTCGAAATGGGAAATTTCTGGAAGAAAAGTTTCTCAGTCTAGAGAACACCAGAAAGGATGTAGATCTACAGGTAGTAGACGAAGAAAACACTACACCAACTGTTGAGCCAGAAATTCAACATAGCAATGTTGAACCTCAATCAGAGCCGATTGAGGAAGTGCAAACACAGGGCCATCGCAGATCCAGTAGGGTAAGACAAGAACCAGATAGGTATCTTGGATTTCTCGTCTCTCAGGACAGTGGAGACTTGAATGAACCAACATCCTATGGAGAAGCTATGTCAGGCAGTGAGTCTGAACAATGGCAGGAAGCCATGAAGGCCGAGATGCAATCCATGTACGACAACCAAGTTTGGGAGTTGACTGATTTACCACAACACTGTAGGGCTGTTGGGCGCAAATGGGTTTTCAAGAAGAAAACCGACATGGATGGAAATGTACACACTTTCAAGGCTAGACTGGTCGCAAAAGGATTCACGCAAACTCATGGTATTGACTATGATGAAACCTTTTCACCAGTGGCCATGTTAAAGTCAATTAGGATTCTAATGGCCATCTCAGCGTACTTTAACTACGAGATTTGGCAAATGGACGTCAAGACAGCCTTTCTGAATGGAAAGTTAACAGAAGACGTCTATATGGAACAACCAGAGGGTTTGAAGATCCTAAGAATCCTAATAAAGTGTGTAAACTGCTAAAATCCATTTATGGATTAAAGCAAGCATCTCGAAGCTGGAACTTACACTTTGATGAACGAATCAAAGAGTTTGGTTTTACCAAAAGTGAGTTCGAGCCGTGTGTCTACACTAAGTTCAGTGGGAGCATAGTAACCTTCTTGGTCTTGTATGTAGATGACATTCTACTCATAGGAAACGATGTACCAACTTTACAGAGTGTTAAGAGTTGGTTAAGCAAATGTTTCCAGATGAAAGACCTTAGAGAAGCCGCTTATATACTCGGTATAAAGATCTACAGAAATAGATCTAAGCGGCTTATCGGGCTTAGCCAAAGTACGTATATCGATAAAATCCTGAAGAAATTCAGGATGGATGAATCCAAGAAAGGATTTATCCCGATGCAACATGGCATAGTGTTAAGTAAAACACAGTGTCCTGTTTCTAGTCAATATCAGGACAAAATGAAAGCAGTTCCATATGCTTCTGCAATTGGATCAATCATGTATGGCATGTTATGTACTAGGCCCGATGTTGCTTACTCAGTAAGTGTTACGAGCAGATACCAACAGAATCCGGGTGAACCCCATTGGGTGGCTGTCAAGAACATTCTTAAATATCTGAGAAGAACGAAAGAAATGTTCTTGGTCTTTGGAGGTACTGAGGATGAAATTAGTGTCACCGGATACTCTGACGCTAGTTTCCAGACCGACAGAGATGACTTCAGGTCACAGTCAGGGTACGTCTTTACCCTAAACGGAGGTGCGATCTCATGGAAGAGCTCGAAGCAGGACACGATTGCAGACTCAACTACAGAAGCAGAGTACATTGCAGCATCTGATGCGGCAAAGGAAGCTGTCTGGCTAAGGAATTTTCTATCGAATCTCAGAGTGGTTGCCAGTGTCTCTAGACCGATCGATATATTCTGTGATAACTCGGGAGCCGTGGCGCAAGCAAAGGAACCTAGAGAGCATCACAAGTCAAGACACGTGCTCATAAAGTATCACCTCATCCGAGAGATCATTGGAAGAGGAGATGTGAGAATATGCAAAATTCCAACAGAAGACAATGTCGCAGATCCGCTGACAAAGCCACTAGCAAGGGTGAAGCATGAGGCACATGCGAATTCCATTGGGATGCAGTACCTGGAAGCCAGTAGCTAGTTCTTAGTTTATTAATTATTACTATAGTTTAATTTAGAAACAATGTAATCATGTAAAGTTTTTATTTCACAGTGTGTTGGAAATAAATGGAGGTTTTATTTTCATGATCGTTCTAAATTAACTATTTTTTTGCATATTTAACGTATCCGTGATTTTACAAAGTTTTGTATGAAATCTAAATTTCCGTAGCCACTTATTGAAATGGGAATTTCAATAGGGAGTTTAACGCTATTATAAATACTTGATGATTTATTCAAAGTAGAGAATAAAAGCACAAGTGATGTGACCAAGTATTTATAGATACTCATCAGAGTGTTTGGGTATTGGAAGTGACCAGTAATCAAGTCTGCTTCATGGAGCCTCAGTCATAAGCACTGACTTGATAGGTTGTCCTTAGACCTGAGATACTTGGTTTGGGAACGCGAGGACTACTGTATTCTTAGCACGTACTAACGCTGCACCGTAACAGGGCGGCCATACGGGACGTGACTAGATGCAGCGGAAGCCGTGGATCCAAATGCAAGTAGTCAAGAAGAGATTTGCACCTCTTTCAAAAGAGAGATATTTCCGGGCCCCTTGACGATTAAGATTGGCAGAAAACGCGTGGCCACGCTCGGATAGAATAACAGGGGTTATTTAGTAATATCCGTTACTGCAGGTAATCGAAATCAGAGTCAAGAAATACTTGATTTTAAGAAATGAATCCTCCACTCCATGTCTTAAATCACTTTAGAAATATCGTGTGCAAAAGGAATGAACCTGTGTGCAAATTCAAGCGTGAATTGTATCTCTGGATATAAGAGATCTTATAACCTGGTTAACCTAAGTGTCTGGCTAGGGACCTCCTTAGGCTAATGGTAACAGTACAGTTACTAGTCTGGCACAAGTGGGAGTCTGTTAGGATTATGTGCAAGATAGTAACAGGGTTTACCGTGTCCAATGTTATAAGACACTAGTGGGTCACACTGCTACACACCCAATTGGAGATCAAGTGGTTTGATGGAATAATTAATTAGTACAAATTAATTATTGAGTGGGAAATAAATAATAAATAGTTATTTATTATTTAGTTATATATAAAATATCAGTTGGAATATTTTATTGGGTTAATTAATGGTTAATTAATTAATTAAGGGTTAAGTTATTTAATTAATAGTTTATTAATTAAATAAAGAGTTTGAGTTTGATTAAATAAGCTTAATGGACCTTTTAATCAAACGGGCTTTCTTTATTGGGTACTGCCATATTTAATTTTATAAATATGGCAAACCCTGGTCAGTCTTATTCATTCGATCAATCTTAACTGAAAAGAAACCCCAGAGAAAAACTAAAAACCCTCCCATCTCTCTCTCCATCGATTTTATAGAGGAACCCGACGGTGGTCTAGCAGCCGATCTCACGGTGTGCAGTAGCGGTGTATTCCCCACCAGCAGTCCAATTTCGTTCACGTAAACTAGCAACGAGGTAATTTTTCGTAACCCTCTTTTGTGTCTGTATGAGTTTAGGATTGGATCCTCGATTGGGAATCAGGCAATCTTATTCCGCTGTGCATGTTTCTGTAGCCTTCGATTCCCAACAGTTTTCAACACATAAAAGTCAAAAATAACATATGGTAAAACCATGTGTTATGTATATATATAGAGAGAGGGAAATTCATTTGTAAACCCAAGAAGGATGTAAACCAACCCATTTCACACCAATATTCTTAATCTAGAGTGAGGTTAAAATCTGACTTTTGGTAATTAAGTTGTTTACTTGACACAAGAGTAGTACAACAATTTTATTTATTTCATACAACGGCTCAATGAACAACATATGAACAGTGAACACAACTGAACAACACATTAACCTTGTAGTATGAACAACTTTTTATCCTTTAGTTTTTATTAGGGTAAGCATCGGAACCGGGTACCAGTCTTTGGAACTGGAACCAGAACTGCCCCGAAGTTGCCACTTTTGGAATTGGTTAAGACCGGTTCCGGTTCCTTAAATATGAAACCGATTAAGATTGGGTATGGTTCTCATTTTTTGGATCGTTACCGCCTGGGTACCGTCGGACCACGTACCCAAAACCGTTGGGTATCCGTTGTTTTTTAATAAAAAATATTTATATATTTAATAAAACTAAAAATTGTTTTTAGGTAACCTTAAACAAATAACATCAAGATTTGACATCAAATTATGGAAGTTGTTTTGCATCAAGACTCAAAAGTTTCATCATTTGTTGTATTTATTGTTACTACTTTAAGAGTTTGAATCGTTTTGCCTCAAATTTTAATGTGTATTTTTTCTTGGATTAGTATTCACCATTCGTGGTATTTAAGTCAGTACTTTGTAATTTATCATATTAGCTACTTCAAGTTGGTTATTGTTATATTTTTTAAATACATAAAATGTTAAAATAAAAAATGACAACGGGTACCCGGTATTGGAACTGGTTCACGACGATTCCGCTAACAATTCCAAAATATAAGAAATCGATGTAAGCAATTCGGTTTTGGTTCCTATCAGGTTTCGATTCCATAAAAAATGACGGGTTTCCGGATATGCTTACCCTATTTTTTTTGTCTTTGTTGTTGTTGTCTAAGGTAATGGTGTGCAAAACCCGAATAATCCGAAATTCGAAATCTGAATCCGAACCGAAAATATGATGCTTGTGCTTAAACCGAACACCCCGAAATCCGACTTTTGTGTGGATATCTGGGTTTGTTTTGGGTTTGCTCTTCGGACACCCGACCCGCCCGAAAACCGACATAATACACATTTATCTTTTAAATATTATATAAACATATTTATTTGTCCAATCTACATTTATATCTATATCTATACTATCTTATTAAAATGCTAAAACGGTTTTTTTTTTAAATCTACATTCCACCACCACAAAAACCACCACCACCAAGAAAAGCCTAAATCCCCAACCACCAACCAACAGTCGCCGAAGCCGACACCGACTTTTTGTGATGGTTGAACTACGATCTGATTACAAATTGGGCTGAAATTTCAGTTTTGAAATTTTGTACTAGATTTCATTTGGACTGATAGAGGTTTTGGGCCTTTTGGTTTTGATTCAATTGAAATTTTATTTCAATTTCATGTTGTCGATGGAATCTCTCATCTGGTATTTTCTCTAATTTTTGATCTTTTTCTTCCTGCTTTACATTCTTGAAATTAAACAAGTAGCCTGTAAGCATTATTCCCTGATTTTGGATCCGTTTTTTCTCTACCTTACATTGTTGAAATTGGTAAGTAGCTTTAAGCATCTTTATCTGATTTTGGATCAATGTTTTTCTCTGCTTTACATTCGTGAATTGGTAAGCAACCTGTAAAATGTCATTTGGTCATTTTACATGTATAAGCAGAAATTTTCCAAATCCGCTTATTAGTATTTGGTATCGCTATAACTATAAGCTAATTCAAACATTTTATAAGTTGATAAACACTTTTTTTAAAAAGAAGCATAAGTTGTTTTATTAAATAAGCAATCCGAAAAACCATATCCATTTATGTACCAAATCACATAGAAATTACTGTTGATTATAGACATTATAACATTTATAAAATGTGCTTGGTGTACTCATTAACCTTTTGGCAATTGAAAGATAACCTTAATAAGAATTGCAATCCATTTACATGTGTTTTCATTTTCTATGTGCAAATACAAGGTTGCTTAAAAATTAAAATCAAATCTAAGGTTTGAAATCAAATCTAAGACATCCAAAGTTTTTTGTTACTCCGTGAGAGAAGGTATGCAAATGTATTATTATGTTTCATTCATTTGTTTGTTTTAATGAAACGATATTCTTGATGAAAATATCGAAATATATCTCATGTGATGTCATATTACAACTTGAAGAATTGAAGGTACCATCTTTTCCCTTCATTTGGGTGAATCAGGACTTGTTTCACTTGCATTTTTTTGAAATGAAACAAACATATTATTATTTCCTATACAGATGAAACTTGAAAAGAAAAAATCAACAACAATTTGAGAGAATCATCAAGATGCTTAGAATTGTGGAAAAGAAAGCCCAAGAAATGAGAAAAAAGATGCAAAGGAGTGGTGCAACTCTAGCTCTCAAAACTTCTTGCAAAGTTTGTCCCTGTGCAAATATCCAAATAGAGTCCCCTTCCGTTGTTAACCGGACATTTTGTGTTAACCATGTTAACCCATCACAACCGTTGATTATTTTGATCTACGGTCCAAATAAAATCCCTATAGTTAAGGAAAATTGAATAATTCCAAATTTAAATAACTAACAAACACATATGCACATGGGCATTTTGGGAAAAAACCATTAAATTAAAAAATCAACCAAAATACATTCAAATTTCAAAAATTCAAACAAAATACATTGAAAATAACAAACCCTATGCATACCGACCTAATACTAGTGCACTCCGATGGTCTCCGGTACATTCCGGCGAAACACATGTGCTCTCCGGCAGCAATGATGTTGGGCGGTAGGAGAATATCCGACAACGATGTGAAACACGTGTGCTCTCCTGCTGTGATCTGAAACACATGTGCAGCAATGATGTGAAACACATGTGCTCTCCGGTTGTGAAACACATGTGCACCAATGTACACACATGTGTTCCACGACCTCTCCGTCGTCGACATCTCCGGCAACGATGGTAGAACCATGATGAAGGATGAAGGCGGTGACAGAACAACGGCGGTGCAGACGATTTAGTCGGTGGGTAGTGGTGGTAGTGACGATGTGCGACAAATCAGTTGAGATTGGACGGTGGTTGGTGTGCGGCGACGGTTGGAGCGGTGGACGACGATGGTAGCAGCGGTTGGTGGCGATGATTGGACGACGGACGAAACGGCGGACAATGGCGGCGAAGGTCTTGAAGAAGTCCGTAACCGTTTTTCGATCAAGCGACGGTGGAGGATGAGGTGATGCAACCGGTGAAGGAGGAAGACAGCGTCGCGGTGCTGATGTGGAGAAGGAAGACGGTAGCGGCGATGTAGTGAAGGAGGAGTTGACGGCGAGAATTGAAGAAGAAATATGGAGGAAGCGAGAAGAAGATGATAATTCAGTTACCAATTTCAAACCTCCCATAATTATCGTTTCCATAAATGTAGCTACAATTCCTAATTTTAATAACCAATTGCAAATTACCCAAAATACCCTTTAATTAGTAAAAACGAAAATCAGTAAACCAAATGGGAATCTCCATTCCTATTGGCTGAATGTAAGTTAACAAAGTTAACACATTTTTATTGGTTAACAAAAGAAGGGAAGTTTATCCAAATATTTCTTTACTTTATGTTTTCTTCCCAATACCTCTAATATCACCTTTCAATCATTAATTGCTTTTTAATTATTGTTTCTATTATAATTCTTGGTGAAGTGTGAAATAAACACAAAGTGACATATGGAATTGTAATGATTACCATTGTGCCATTGCTGTTTTTCCATGCAAGAATATTACTAAATACCATAATTTGGAGCATTCTTTTCATGATTCTTGTAAATGGTTTTATGTGTCAAATTGTTTAAGCTAAAATTTTGGACTTTGTACTTTAATATAATTTGCAAAAAGTATAAACTACTGATGTATAGGTCATCATTTATGGGGACCGGTATGGGGACTGGTACCCCCTACCGCCAGTGTACACCATTGTGGGTGACCGGTATGGGGACCGGTACCCTTCCATTCGTACCACCACACCGGTCCTTCTTTCTTCTCTCTCTCTCTTTTCTTTTTCTATTTATTTTTTAAACAATTAATTTAGAGGGGTATGGAATTGGTACCATGGTGGATGAAATGTATGAAATTGGTAAGGTAGTGGAAAGCTGATGTGGCAGCAGGTATGAAGGGTATGACAGGTACCATAAATGATGGCCTAAGTTGGGTTTTAAAAAGTAAGAACAACAAATGGCATGGGTACGTAATCTATTTCAAGAGTTTTCATCTATCAAACATATCAGCTTTGAATTTAAAATCACAACACACTATAAATTAGCATCGACAGAGACAGAGGATAGAGAATAAAATAAAGGTTACCACTAAGATTGCTTATTTCAAAATGTTTAGTTATAATTGTAAGGAGATATTTGAAATTCTATCGATTCTCGGCATTTTAAGAAAACTGATTATGAACGACACAGTGGGATGTTTGATGTAAAAACATTAATATGTTATTAATTCTCTAAAATAGGGGAATATCAAAAACTTTTATCAATCTACCTCAAATTATTTTGATGCTTCCAACTTTAAATTTGTAGCAACACTTATACTTAACGGTTTTGTTTTGGTGATCTTAATACATGGGTTTCTACTCTCGAAATACAATACATTTAACACCAAAAGTGGTTAATGGTATTCATAAACGGGGTGGCACTATAATCGGCACATCACGAGGTGGCTATGATAACAAAAAGATAGTTAAGAGTATTGAAGATCGGGGAATCAATCAGGTATATATAATAGGAGGAGATGGAACACAAAAGGGGGCGTCTGCTATTTATGAGAAAGTTAGAAGGCGGGGTCTTAAAGTTGCTGTTGTCGGGATCCCAAAAACGATCGATAATGACATTCCGGTTATTGATAAATCATTTGGCTTTGATACTGCCGTTGAGGAGGCTCAGCGTGCTATTAACGCAGCACATGTTGAGGCAGAGAGTAATGAGAACTGTATTGGTCTTGTTAAGCTAATGGGTCGTAATAGCGGGTTTATTGCAATGTACGCAGCTCTTGCAAGTCGAGACGCTGATTGTTGTTTGATTCCCAAGTCACCATTCTATCTGGAAGGACCAGGGGGTCTTTTTGAATACATAGAGAGAAGAATAAAAGAAAACGGGCACATGGTAATCGTGGTAGCAGAAGGCGCAGGCCAGGATCTTGTTGCTGAGAGCCTACGAACCACCGACAACAAAGATGCTTCCGGAAACAAGGTTCTCGACGACATTGGCTGGTGGTTATCTCAAAAGATCAAGGGTCATTTCAAAAACAAACAAAGATGGAGATCAACCTTAAATACATAGATCCTACATACATAATCGAGCTGTTATGAATTTTTTTCTAAGTTGGTTTTGAATTTTGCAATTATAATCAATAGTTTTGTTTTGCTAATCGACAATATTACCACCATATCAGCTCATTCACATTTGATGACCATACAAACCCTAAACATGAATTATTTAAATCGAGGGTTTGAGTTTAAGGATTAAAAAGCCCGTTGCAACGCGCAGGTACCCTAACTAGTTATCTTTTGAAAATCGCAATTTCTAGTCGGTTGAAATGTTTTCTACTTTTAAAAACTTTTATCGATCGATTAAATGTATCATCAAAACTAATTAAATTTCTGAGTAAATTACAGATTTGGTTCTTGTGGTTTGGGTCAAACTACGATGGAGATCCCTAAACCCTAATTTTCATGACTAGGGTCCCTGAGGTTTGTATTTCATTACGATCATGGTCCCTGGACCTAACTTCCGTAAAAAACAGTCGTTAAGGCGTATCACGTGGCCTCCACGTGAGGGTATTTTGGTATTTTCATTTTTCCCTCTCATTTAATCCCTAAAGAATCCACATAACACTCCATCGCCTTCTTCCCAAACCTAAAATCAAATTTCAAACCTCCAACTCCATCTTCTCTGCCCCGACTTCTGCTTCTCCACCTCGATTTTAGCTTCTTCACCATGGTAAATTGTGCGTGTAGACTACCAGCTATCATCCGTACCTCATGGACATCAAGAAACCTAGGTCGCAGGTTCTACTGTTGCCCTAAAAAGGTATGCTTTATTTCAATTTCAAATGTAACAAAATGAAACTTAATTTTTTTGGTTGAAAAAATGTAACAGAGATCGAGGTGTAGATTCATTGATTGGGTTGATCCACCACTTTGCAGACGATGTATATATGTTATTCCAGGAATCTTGAGGTCAAAGAATGAGCTTGAAGCATCCAAGTTAGAAAGTTGAAGCATCCTGGAAAGAACTTGAAGCCTCTATGAAAGCACAAAAAATAAAAAATAAACTTTTTAATTTTGTTATGTTTAAGTTGGATCTACTTTTTTTTCATGTATTAGTAATTCCCAGAGTAGTTGTTGCATTTTGGAGAATTTGAAATGAAGAAGAAGTTGTTGCAGTTAATTGTTTGTGTATTTTGCAATGAATTAGCTTTTGAAATAAAAAAGTTATTGGTTTGTGGCTTAATAAGTTGGTAGATGGCTTAAAAAATTGGTTTTTGACTTAATATATTAGTATGTGGTTTATACATTGATTGGTGGCTTAATAAATTGGTTTATGGCTTAACCATATTCAACATGAAACAGGGGATGTTAAATCATACATAACCACAAACATGTATTTAATAGAACATGGAATAACCACAATCAAGACATACATAACACACATAACAGTCATACAACTCACATTACACTCATAACTCTAAGATCAAACTGATAACACTCATAACAGTCATAACACTCACATAACACACTAACACTCACATAACACTCATAAACCACATACCACTCCATACCACTCCATATCACTCACAACCCATCCATTCACACCTCTTTGACATCAAAGATCACTTGGTAGTAACTCAGTAGCCCATTAGATGGTGCATCTTGAACTAGGGTGAACTCCAACAAACAGTTTGAGTTGAACCTGTGCTTGGTCATCAAATACTCAAAATCAACTTTAATTGAACCCCAATGGGGCAGCCTACCGGTTAAGGCTTGGTGTTGGGGAAAAACCCACCCAAGTTCGAATCCGGGGGTGAGCAACCAGGGGCCACTGAGTGTTAATCCCAGGGGAGCATGCTTTAGCTCTCGGTAAAAATTGCCAAGGATGTAGTCTGGCCAAAGTTCCGGTGAACCTTCTCAAAAAAATCAACTTTAATTGTGACATGTTTTGGAGCCATTAGATTCCTTCTTTCATCATCATACATCCATGTCCATGTGATAGTTGAGGTTTTCAATCCTTAGCAAGCATTGATGATGGAACATTGAGTCCTAATTTCTCACAAAGTAGGCTGGAATTGTCTACAAAAAATGAAAAAGTGAATTAGAAAGGTGAATCAACTTAAAAAGTGAATCAGAAAGCTTACCAAACGGCCATTCCTTCTGATGTGCTTCTCAAAAACTGGATGACAAAGAAAGTGGAAGGTGTTGCCATGGTGTGAAGTGGGAGGTGTTGAATCTGCTTTGTGGTACTGATAACTCTCATTTTGAGCGTTATTAACACGTCATTTCTGTGAATTTTTTTTTATTTTGAGTCGTGTTTTGCACTTTATTTGTTTGTGTTTGCTCCTTTTATTATTTTATTTTCATTTAGAGTTGTTGAGAATGTTTTTGTAGTAAACGCATCATTGTTTGGGTCAAAATCGTCATTGCTCGATACTGCCCACTGTGTGCCCACAGTGGGCAACAGATGAATTCAATTATTACTCAATGATGAGTCAAGTGCCCACAGTGGGCACCAGCTGAATTTAGATATTACCCAGCGATGGGTTCAAGGGGTAAAGTTGCAAGTGTTTGTGGCTGGATTTGCAGGTCATATCTGGTTGAGAATGCTTCAATGATTATCCTTCATAGATCCATGGGTTTTACCCATGGAAAATGGATATTTTTTCTTCTATATAAAGAAGACTCCAAACCTCTTCCAAGAACACCACCCTTACAACACTTCTACCTTTCCAACACCATCTTCTTCATTTCTTAATAAATGTAGTTTTCTCTCTTCAAGCTCTTTGAGGATAGTTTTACTTTTCCTTCTTTAATTTTCTTGTCTTTAATTCCTCGTATTTACTTTCTCGCATTTTATTTCCCGTCTAGTGTAACTTTAATTTTAATGCAAGTATTTTCTAGTTATATTTATTTATTTATGCATTTTATTATTAGTTAAGCACCTTTTGGGTGCGAGTGTGAGTCCACTTGAGGCTAGTAGGCAACACTTTGGGTGTGAACGTAAGTTTTAACTCTCAAGCTTGGTTATTTGAACCGATGCTTAATTTCGATACGGATAAACCTGCCATTTTGATGTGTCGTGTTAGACCTCAGATCCAGATGGGCGGTTCTGAAATACGGTTTGGATAATGCACGAAGAGCTCAAGAGGGCCTTTGATAATCACACAGAGATACGGGTTATGTATGATTTGCTAAGGTTCAGTAAGCCAGTTGAGATTTATATCACAAAGAGATTTGGGTATAAATCCCTATACGCGGTGGAACTTGATTTAGATATCTACTTAGTCAAATCGGCAAGATTGAGAGTCGGGATTTATAGTCACTTTACAGGCACGTGTAAATATATTCTATAAAGATTCGTTTTCGAGATATCGGGATTTTTATAGATGTTCCTATATCTACATGTGTTTGACCATTGTGCCAAGTGCCAACTACACTTTTCTCAAGGAAACCTACACCCGTTCCCATTTTTAGTTAACTGTTTAGTTTAGTTTTTAAAATCACAAACCCCCATCAAAATATTTTTCTTCTCAAATCGATGTATTCTCAACTTTGTACTCAAAACTTTGAAGTCCAGTCCCTGTGGATTCAATACTTGGTACTTGTACCGCTTTATTACTTGTAGCGATCCCAATATTGGTGTGCACTTGCGCCGATGTTGTGGAATATTATATAGTCCATTTTGGATTGTAGTGCTTTCCCGCTACCAGGTACTCAAAATGCAATGGTGTGAAGAATTGGTATGCAATTGGTCTCCTATATATAAGCATATGAGTATACTTAATGCAACCAAAAACAGTAGCTTTAATGCACCCAAAAAAGTATCTTTAATGCAAAAAAAACAGAGTAGTAAATGCAAACAAAAACAATAAAAGCTGGAAAAGTGGATTCCATTTTTGACCAAAATATTTCTTGGAAAGAGCTTCAATGCAGCCTTTGATGGACATATATGCATTGGTAAAAGTATAAAGCAAAAGGGATAAGGACATCACCATTTTTGACCAAAATACCATTAAAATAGCAAAATACAATCTGAGTTTTGTAACACATCACCATTAAACCACAACCCTAACTTAGTTTGCAATAGACAATTACATTCAAAATATCCAAAACACAATTACATTCAAAATATCCAAAAGACCTAAACATTCCCAACACCAAACCACCTAAATCACCAACTCATTGTCCCTTGCATGATCTTGAATTGTGACCTTTCTTCTTGCATTTTTCATAAGTGACTGTCTTCCCAATCCTCCTTAACTTATTTTTAGTTTCTGTACAACCTGCCTCACATGTCTCATCCACACTCTTCTTCCTCTTTTTCTTGGGCCTGCTCACTTGGGTGTGATGTTTTGGTGCAGTGATTATGGTTGGACCACCAGATTTGGGCCACAATTTCCTTCCATTAATAGGGGAAATCTTGAAAGAATACATGACCTTCCATATTTCTAACCAATACATAGAATCAACCTAATTCTCTGTTATACCAACATCTAACCCATTGATTGTCATGTTCCAAATGGCTGCTACAACATGTTTACAAGGGATACCAGTCAACTCCCAACTTCTACATGCACATGTTTTCTTTCTCATATTTACCACACATTGGTCTCTCCATGGACCAGTAACCTGGTATTCATCATCACCATTCCACTGAACTAGGTACTTGCTTGCTTTTGTCTTTATTTCTTTCAGCTTATCTGCTGCATTTGGTGTAAGAGGTCCATCAGATTTCTCAATCAGCTTCTGGACATTGACAATTCTTTTCATTAGATAATGCCTAATGTACTCCAAACAAGTGATGATTGGCTTATCCCTCCCATCCACCAACTGCTTATGGCATCTTCCTGCAACAGATCCAACTTATTAAGCCACATACCAATGTATTAAGCAACCAACCAATGTATTAAGCCACATACCAATGTATTAAGCCACAAACCAATGTATAAAGCCACATACCAATTTATTAAGCTACAAACCAATGTATTAAGCCACATACCAATTTATTAAGCTACAAACCAAAAACCAACTTATTAAGCCATATACCAACTTATTAAGCCATATACCAATATTACCTATGAAGTGTGATTTTGTTCAATGTTTTGGTTGGATCTGCTTCAACCGCTGATGTGCATCAGCATCAAAGGCTTTGAACTCCTCCATGTAAGTTGTGAACTCTTGAATTGTACAGGTTGTGGCACACTTTCAAAGGTGGTCACTATACACATTTCTCTTCCATCTTTGTTTCATGTTTCGTTGGATGTGTCTCACACAATGCCTGTGTTCAGCACAAGGGAAGACCTTTGCTATTGTTGGAATGATACCCTATTTATATCAAAAAAATGTCATATTTGACTCTATTTAACACAAAAACAATTAGCAATAAGACAAGTGTAATGTGACATACCTTTTATCTATCAAAGATAAATGTGAATTTTGAGTTAGCAGTCAAATTAAGATCATCACAAAGACACTCCAAGAACCATCTCCAAGATTGAATTATTTCAGCCTCAACAATAGCATATGCCAGTGGATATGTACCATTATTTGAGTCCATGCCAACAGCAGTCAAGATCTGACCTGGAAAAGGCCCCTTCATGAATGCCCCATCAAGACCAAGTATCTCCCTTTTGCCTTCTGCAAATCCCTTTTTCAAAGCCCCTAGACACATATAAATCCTCTTGAATTGCCTTGTTTCATTGCTTAGTTGACCATCAGTCACAACATCTAACTTAACTATTGTGCCTGAATTTGTTCTTTGTAGCTCACATATGTAATCCCTTAGAACAATATATTGTTATGTGTAGTCCCCCATAAGCTTCTTCATTGCAAGATGTTTTGCTCTAAAAGACTTCATATGTGAAATGTTATTTTCATACTTCTGCTCCAGGGTTACCTGCAAACTCCTGACATGGATTTTTGGGTTAGATGCTAGAGTTTCTTCAATCTGTTGGGAAAGAAAGGTAGCAGTGCAGGCTCTGACTTCTCTAGTCTGGAGACACTTATGTGTGTCTACATAGGTTTTGACCATCCATGAGTGGTCATGTATTCCTTTAGAGATGTGCAAGACCCATAGACATTGTACCTCACACTTGGCCCCTGTTTTAGACTTGCTTGGCCCACCTACAACTAGACTGCTCTTGCTTGGCCCACCCACAACTGGGCTGATGTTGCTTGGCCCAACACCTTTTTTTTCTAACCATCATTTTTTTCACCTTGCTTGGCCCACCAAGCTCTGGTATTATTCCCCAACAAACTGCCCTTATTCTAGAAGCATCATTCTTTACTAATACTATTTGTCTCGTAGTCTCAATGGCAAGGGTGTCAATCATTTTCTTAATTCCTTCTTTGCTACCAAAGACCTGTCCAACATAGAAGTTGATACCACAATCATTTTTTGCATTGGATCCCCTTTATGCTCTTTGCTTCTTCAAATACTCAACCATTTCCTCCATACCATCTTCATTTGTATTGTTGTAATAATCTCCCATCTCATTATTCAAAACATTATGTCTCATCCACCCAACATTATCATCAAAATCCCCCATTTCAACTTCCACATCATCCTTACCATTATCATCTTGAAGATCATCATCACTACCTTCATCAAAATCATTCCTAGGTGATTGTTATCGCTCAAAACTTGTATAAGCAGTTCCCCTAATGAAGTCATCGAAATCATCCCTAGGCGGTTGTTGTTGTTTATTAACTGTAGCATCATTCCCATTAAAGAAGTTATCAAACTCATCTTCATTAAATGTGGCATCCCCTTCATTGAATGCAAACCCTTAATCAAAATCCAAAGGATGTTGTTCATTAACCCCACAAAAACCCTTGCCTAATTCATTGACCATATATGAGTCTTTAGGATCAACCTAGTCAAGCATTAATCTTTTCTTACAGTTTGAAGTCTGCCCTACTTTTTTCTTACTCCTACTAAGCTCTGGACTCCCCTCTTGTATTGGCATTTCCTCTATCACCACTTTACTCATCCCTGGTGATGATAGATAAGTTTCCACTCGACTCCTAAAAAACTTGTGTAAACCTCAATAACTTTGCATTCATTATTTGGTGCATACTTTAACAAGTTCAAAACATCCAAATCATTGCCTAATGCTCGAAGGCCATAATCTAGGTCAGAACCAAGTATTTTGAAATGGTAAAATGTAGCTACATCATCATCATCTGTGTATCCGATTTCTTTCATCATAGCATTCAATTCATACACTGAAAACTCATCAGTGTCTACTAAATCGACAAACTGACATTTACCCAATAAATACTTCCTACTAGGATGCGGACTGAAAACACCCCCGTGATAGATCTTCAATGAAATCATGGTAGGATATACATCTGTTTTAAGCAAATAAAACCCTTACTTAATGACAAAACATAAATAACATGCTTACACAACAAGATTAAGTTCATTTAACAGAAAATTTCAAATATTTTAGAACACCTTGAGAAACCTCTGTTTTATAAGTTCATATAAAACTTAACATATACTTCCAACATTGTGCATTCATCATAGCTTTGTCGCAACACCTAGTAAGTACGCACCATTGTTCCTAACTTGAGAATCACACCAGAAGAAGCTAAAATCGGGGTGGAGAAGTAGAAGTTGGAGGTTTGAAGTTTGATTTTGGGTTTGGGAAGAAAACGATGAAGTGTTATGCGGATTCTTTAGGGATTAAATGAGAGGGGAAAATCAAAAGACCAAAATACCCTCACGTGGAGGGCACATGATACGCCTTAACAACTGTTTTTGACGGAAGTTAGGTCCAGGGACCACAATCATAATGAAATACAAACCTCAGGGACCCTAGTCATGAAGGGTTCATGGACTTCCATCATAATTGGACTCAAACCACTTGGACCAAATCAGTAATTTACTCTAAATTTTTGGACATATATGCATTATATTAATACCCGAACCCGACCGAAATCGGTCCTTAAACCCGATCAACCAAAAATCAAACACAAACCGAAACTCGAAAAAGTTTAGGTCTTGATTTCCGTACTCGAACTCCGATTGGGTGTTGGTTTTCTCACCCTGAACCGTCCAAATGCAAACCCCTAGTCTTAAAGATCGTATCGATAAAAAAAGGAAGAGGAAATCATTGAGCAAAAGAAAGGGGGGAAACATTGAGCAAAAAGAAAATTACGGGGTATATATTGAAAATTAAATTTAAGGTTAAACCATCAAACTCAAATCGCCGATTTCCTTAAAACCCCTCCGCCAAAACCCCAGAGCTGCGATTTTAGGTTCAGTTCAGACTTCAGACTTCAGACTTCAGAGATAGATGGGGAAGAATAAGAAGATGAAGCAAGATGCCGCCGGTGGTGGTGGTAGTCAGCATAGTCCGGCCACCGTCTTCGTCTCCAATTTGCCATACTCTTTCTCCAATCCTCAGGCAAGCTTTTCTCTACATATAGCTATACGTATTTCTGATAAACTATTGCTTGTTTAGGTTATAAATCAATGGTGAACTAAAAACTACCTTTCACTTAAAATTTTCAGCTGGAAGAAACATTCAGCGATGTTGGACCAATTAGGCGCTGTTTTATGGTTACACAGAAAGGTAAGTGTTGTTGTTTATGTTTTTGAGATGATGAGTTTGATGTTAATGAAATTAAGAAGCTGAAATAAATGATATAGTGAAGTGAAAAGGAGTTTGATTGATAAATTTGCACAAAATATGATTTTTGAACTTTATGCATCCTTGATTTCAAAAGAACAGTTAATACTTAGGTTTAAGTTGACTTGGAGTTTAGACTTTCCGATAAAATTGCTAACTACGAAGCTATCGTTTTATTTGGTTCATTAAGGGGCCGTTTACGTAAACACTTACCAGTAAAATTGAACACTATCATCTACCATATCGGACATTATTTTAGTCTCTCAAAACGTATCGTATGCAACAATTTACCTGGTAAGCGCTTACCGGGTAAGATTCGTCAATCTCACTTACCGTGTAAGACTCTCAGTTCATGCAATTGGGTTAGATTCTAGTCTTTGTCATGTTCATCCCGTAAGGTAAATTCATCCGGCAAGCACTTACCAGGTAAGCGTTAAGTAAACGGCCCCTAAGATTATACCGTTCGACCCCATCGGTCAATCCATCCTGCAATAAAAATGTTTGACAACCGTCCTGATACTGGAGACCAGAATAGATACACTCGCACACAATTGGTGCTCAATAATGATAATGGGAACTAAACAGTTTTAGGAAATATGACAAAAAGAAGGAACGTTATGATTGATAGGAGACACCCTAAAATGGAGGTTGCTATGATTTTTTTGAACAAACAGAATGGAAAAGTCTTGGTATTCTAGTTTGCAGGTTAGCCCATTTGAGTTTACTATTGGAAGGTGCCAAGTGTACCAAAAATTCAAGATGCAGGACTTTATATTTTTAAAAGGGTGATTGTATTATTAAAATGGATGATTGGTCTTGTTACTCTAACAATCGTTTCTGACCAACGCTTAGAACCTTGTTGCGGTTATTTGAAACTGACAATTTCACATTCTATGAACATTGTTTTACAGGGTCGACCGAACACCGTGGCTTTGGTTTTGTTCAATTGTAAGTTTGAAAAGGAGATATTGTTCTTTCTCAATTTTGTACAGTTTTGGTTGACTACGTTACTAATATAAGTTGATAAAGTATGCACTTATGATACATTCCTCGTATAGCTATGTTTTTTATGCTTATTTAATTGTTTTCTTCACCAAATCATTATGCAAGCTTAACCAACGTTGACATGCCACTTTTAGAGGGATGCAAATGCATCATTTACATGCTTTAGCTAGTAAAAACTCTTGTTAACTGACCATATCACCTATTCTCTAGTCGTTTGTAGGTCCAAAATGGTGCCGCTTGCAAGTTGGCCTAATGTAAAAGGATTGATATTTTCTAGTTACATGTCCAAAATCTGTGAGACTATAACATAGTGCAAGTAATTGTCATTTGTGTGATTGTATCTAAGCATGCATTTTCCTGACTTTCCCGCTACCACACCTTTCCCTTAATTCACGTGCTCGGTGCTCCAAACCAAATTGACCCACTATATTCCACTAAAAAAAGTAGGGGGTGGGAATTGGGATGTGCGGAAACTTGTCATCTACGAAGAGTTAAGCAACTGTTTTTGTGAAGACCTTTGGATTGTGCAAGGGTGTGAGGAAAAAGGTAGAGGGAAAAATGACTAGCACATAATAGATCGAAAACCGTACATAAAGAGAAGGTACAATGAAGATGTAGAAAAGATAAGTCCAAACACATATCCCTTAGTCCTTTCTCCATCATAGGACTCTGGTGGCATATGCTACCAACTCTCAACCCCCCCCCCCCCCCAAACGATCGTCAACCTCACCACCTTTCTTTTGCCCATCCATGCTAGCTACAGGTTCTGCTAACCTAGTCCTCCAATTACCCCTATCAGGGGTCGTGTCTTTGGAAATGTCTAAGCCCTTGATGCTCTTATGAACAAATTCTACTTCATTAAAAAACATATGAGGATCTTAATAAGCAGCAGGGGATATCAAACTAATGGATATCCGCTCTCTTTATTCTAAAGTATATGTGCTTTAAAAATTGAAACAAAGATAGTTATTTGTTTGGTTTCTTTCCAGCTATGTGTAGCAAACTGTCTTTCCTTTTGGCACATCTTGTTTGTTGTGCACCAATATTTGCACGTTCTTCCCCGCAAAATTTAATTGTTGTCAAGCTAAGTTAATGGAACAAGCAATTAAAGTTTTGCTTATCCCTTCCCAGCCATATATTTGTGTTCAGGATTTTTTGGTACTTTTTATTTACAATTTGCAATAACAGTGCTGTGACTGACGATGCTAACCGTGCCATTGAGCTGAAAAATGGTTCTTCTGTTGGAGGTCGAACTATTGGAGTTAAACAGGCAACACATAGGGCTCCTCTTGAGCAACGACGAGCTAAAGGAAATGAAGGTTTGTATCACTATATTAGTTTGATCCCCTTGTGTTTTTTCAACACTCTCTTCATGTTTCTGCACAATTCTTACATATATTTGCTTTTTAACCCCTTCATATTCTGTGAATTGGAAACTTCAGTGGTTCCATCTAAGGATACCATCAAGGCAAAGGACGGTGAGGATGATAAATCTTTTAGCAATAACAAGACGAAGGATGGTAAGGATGATTCAGTTTTTCATTCTGATGATGTTAACGAGACAAAGGATGACAAGGATGATTCGTCGAGACAGATAGCAGAGCATAAACCGGCTCCTGATACCCCCAAAAAAGGTTATAACAATCAAACTTTATTGTATTAGTAGCATTGGAATCTTCTACTATCAGTAAATTGACCCCCTCCCCCCAATATCCAGGCAAAGTTAAGGTGAAGAAAGTAGTGACCCCCTCAAAGACCGAACATGTAGAGGGAACTTCACCAATCAAACAACTGGCTCCTGATTCTCAAGAAAAAGGTACCAACAATCAAGAGTTATTGAATTAGTAGTTTAGTACCATTGGAATCTTCTGTTACAACCAGTAAAGTAATCAACAACCAAAACATTATTGAATTAGTACCATTCGATTCTTATTCTTCTCACTCCCTCGAATATCCAGGAAAAGTTGTTAAGCAGAAGAAAGTAGTGACCCCCTCAAAGACCGAACATGTAGAGGGAACTTCACCAATCAAACAACTGGCTCCTGATTCTCAAGAAAAAGGTACCAACAATCAAAACTTATTGAATTAGTAGTTTAGTACCATTGGAATCTTCTGTTACAACCAGTAAAGTAACCAACAACCAAAACATTATTGAATTAGTACCATTCGATTCTTATTCTTCTCACTCCCTCGAATATCCAGGAAAAGTTGTTAAGCAGAAGAAAGCAGCGACTCCCTTAAAGGCCGAACGTGTAGAGGGACTTTCATCAGAAAAGCAGAGGTATCTTTGGATGTCATTTTATTTGTTAAATTTCATCTTGAGGCATCACTGCTTTGGGTACAAGCATAGGCAACAAGGAGCATTTATCATGAGTTACATGTAAAAGTGGGTAGTTACAGATTCTGAAATTTGAGCACCCATGTGGCTGTAACATTACCTCATTGCCCTCTAGTGAAGTTGATAACACATGTAATTGTGTATGTTCATTTTTTACTTTAAGTTGCATAAAGTTTTAAATGCGTGTTGTTGAGTCTCATTTACCCAAGTCTTGCACTCATATAAATTTGTTTGCATCAACCCTCTACCCTTTTCTGCTGACATACAGTTTAGATCTTCTGCTACTTCTTGACTGTACATGTGTAATTATGAATTAAATTGAGGTATTCGTTGAGTCATAATCAGGTTGGAAGGTCTCTAGATTCTAGAGACTATGAGTTTGACAGAGTGGAGACTTTGCAGTTACTGCTCTTTCACCGTGTTTATTGTTAGTTTTACAAGCACAATCCAAATGGCTTTTTGATGTAGCTCGAACAACAAAGTGTCTCTTATCATGCTTCTCTTTTCTAAGTTTATATTGCCATTGTGTGTAGATCTTAAAGAATTGATGTTGCATATAACGTCTGTAAACTTGATCTTGACCTCCAATGTGCTTGTTCTATTTAGTTATCATATGCTTGGTTTTCTGATCAAGAGAGGTGATCTCTAGATCTCTAGAGAGAATGAAGAAATTGATTTGCATATTGTCTTACACATATTATTTTCTTTTTATATTCCAATGCTCAGCTTAAGTATTGCTTCAGATTATAGATTGTTGAACCCTGCTTCCAGTAATTCACTCTAATTGGTTGATAGACCTTCACCATATCCTTGGGCACTGGACTTCATCAAACAGTCTTAAGTTTGTTGGTTGCTTATTATCACCATCATATATACATGCTTATGGTTTCTTATCTTCATTGTCTTATGGTTATTACTATCGTAAACAGGGTTGCTAGGACAGTTGTTGTTGGTGGGATTCTCAATGATGGTATAGCAGAGGTTGTTCACCGTCTTGCCAGGGAGTGTGGGTCAGTGTCTTCTACAACTTACCCTCTTCCCAAAGAAGAGATTACACATCATGGTAAAGGACATGCCTCAACTTTTTTTTTTTTGTTATGATCAGTCCTTGTTTATATAGATAAATTTTGCAATGTATTCTGTTTGAGGCTTTGAGCAGAAGTTATCTTTTTGGATAACTGGATGGACATTGCATGTTATGCATTGCACAATCTCTCTTCATAAATTTAAAATGAACGTCACTGATGGAAAGCAATAAGCCTGAATCTTAGTTGTCGTCTATTTTAGCATGTGGAGATCACTTAAATAGCATTAAAAGTGCTAATATGATGTAGCAGTCATGGGGTTGAACATTATTCACCTCATTGATTTTTGATCCTTGCTTTATGCTCTGAATCACAACGCACACACACACATATATTATATGTATATTATCTATTTTGAATTTGCTAGTTTAAACAACTATTATTTCTTTTAAATTCTAACCAGGTAATTATTCAATTTAAAATAGCACTTTAAGAGGTTATAGTGACTTTATATTATCCTTCAAGGAACCTAATTCCTAGTTTTATGTATTGCAGGGCTTCTTCAAGATGGATGCAGATTGGGGGCGTCATCTATAGTTTACACTAGTGTCAAATCGGCCCGGGCTTGTGTTGCGAAGTTACATCAGAAAACTTTAAGCGGGAGCACGGTTTGGGCACGCCAGTTAGGTGGAGAAGTAAGCCTTTTTTAAGATTTCAGCACTTCATAAACTTTTAGAAGTTTCAATGAAGAAAGCCCAAATTCTAAGTGCATAGATTTTTGATTGAAACACAATGAAATTTTTTGAATGCGACTTAGATGTTCAAGTGAACTGCATGACATAACTTTTTTCCTTTTCCACGTAACAAAAGAAGATTGTGAGCCTTGCTTTGCCACTCATTATGTATTGATTTATGTGATTATGTATGTAGCACATAATCCTCAGTTTTATGATGTGAATAATGTATGGCACTGGATCTATAAATATATTAATAATAGATTGTTGAGGCCTGACTTGTGACCATCACATATTTATCTAATAATATTCAATTTTCAGACCTGTAATCGCCTAATATTTTTGTAACTGATACCAGGGTTCCAAGGTACAGAAATGGAAGCTTATAATAAGGAATCTTCCTTTCAAGGTTAATGAAGTTCTTGCTGAGTTATTGTATCAACTGTTTAAACATGTCTTAACTTGGGTGGTACTGACTTGTGAAACACAAATGCAGGCAAGTGTTAGTGAAATCAGAGAAATGTTTTCACCAGCAGGCTTTGTATGGGATGTGTTTATTCCCAAAAAACCTGATACAGGGTATAATTATCTCCTACGTTATGCTTTTATTTAAGACATGTCATAAACTAACACTGTTTAATTCTTGTTTTTAGGCTATCGAAGGGGTTCGCGTTTGTCAAATTTACATGCAAGCAGGATGCAGAAAATGTATGAATAAGATGCACCAAGTGTTGGTAAAAGCATGTTCATTTCTTGACCTTTTTGTGGTTCTTTTAACCTTCTGTGATCCTTATTCCAGGCTATCCTGAAGTTTAATGGAAAAAGTTTTGGCAAGAGGCCTATTGCTGTTGATTGGGCTGTTCCAAAGAAAATTTATACAGCTGGTCAAGCTACTGTAGAAGATGGTAAAGTTTCTCTTGGCACTTCTATTCCTATCCTGGCGATTTTATTATTAATTTACAGTGCGTTTGTTATTGTTTTTCATGATGTATTCCCAAGAGATTCTAAAAGTTCATGCATTTTTTTTCACCTTAGTCATTAGGGATTCACCTAATAGCATGTGTTGTATGTGTTATCTGTTACATATCTTAGAATGAAGACAAGTTCAATGATTATCAGCTTGAAAACATTAAGCTACCTTATTTTTTAGCTTATTGAAAAACCCCTGTTTGGTTAGTCATAAGCTAGCATTTCTTAAAAGTTACTTCAGGCAGCGATCTATAAGCTCCAGGGACCTTTTCCCACTTTTTTCAATTATGGATCTTAAAATTTTCCAATTAATTTGTTAACGCATCATTTTAGGTCATTTTACATTGTCATCTTGCTAGTACGCTTATTCCTTTTGCCAAAAAATGACTTGTTTCTTTGCTATCAGCTAGCTTTTTTAGAAACAGTTAGCTTATCAGCTAACAACTAGCTTATCAGCTAACAACTAGCTTATCAAACATAGCTTTGTTAGGAATGAGTTTGATCAAAAAAAATTATATAATATTTTCTCTTTACAACAAAGCTTCTTAACAGTTAACATCACCCTTTTTTAGATGCCTGTGTGTTTGCAAATCTTTCTGTTTTTCTGTTTCCATTCTCTGAGTTCTCTGTTTGTTTCTTTTTTAGCTTTAAACAAACTTATGTAATCTAAGTTAAAGGCATCTACTAACAGGACATAAAGAAAGTGACGAAGAAGATTCTAGTAGTGATCTGGAGGATGATGACGATCTTGTGGAAGTGGACAAAAACAAGCACCACTCTCATGGAGCTGCTGTTGTTCCAGATGGCTCCGATTTAGAAGCAGAAGAAGTGAACTTCGATGAGGAAGCAGATGTTGCAAAAAAAGTTCTAAACAACTTCCTTTCTTCAATGAATGTGCCTACCGCTTCTGTCAATGATGATGTCATCTCGCCCCAAAAGAAACAGGACGATGAAAAAACCGTCAACGTGCACAAGAAATTACCCGACGGCCCCACAACCGTTCCACACGTATCTAAACCTGAAAGTCTGACCAAAACCGAAAATACCCACAACGTTAGGCCGGCCGAGTCCGAAGAAGATTTGGAGAGAACGCTCTTTATCTGTAACCTTCCTTTTGATGTTACTATCGAGGAAGTAAAAGAGCGGTTCTCAGCGTTTGGTGAAGTCAAGTCGTTTGTTCCTGTTCTTCATCCAATCACAAAGTACTAACTCGTTTTGATTTGTTAATTTAGCTATCTGGTTACCCTTCATGCACTGTTGTCAATAGCGATAAATAGCGCAAAATAGTGATAGCGATCATGTACCGCTATCAGGTATATAGCGATAGCGGTGGTATTTTCGTAGTTATTTTTTATTTTTTTACTTTGATAAATACTAGGCTTTTACCTATTATATTTTGTTCTTTAATATATATAATAGTTTAAGACTTTTAAGGTAATATATTAATATATAAATATATAATTTATCTTTTAGAAGGCTATCGCTAAATATTAGATAGTGGTCGCTATTTATCGCTATTCGCTATGTAGCATGGCAGTAAGCTATCACTATTTATCGCTATTCGCTACTGACAACTATGCCTTCATGATAGTTTTACGAATACTGTTGAACTGTTATGCAGGAGACCAAGGGGAACCGGATTTCTTAAATTTGTAACGATGGACGCTGCTGAAGCTGCATTCTCGGCAGCAACTGCTGTGACTAGTTTGGGTATTATCCTCAAAGGCAGGCAATTAAAACTTTTGAAAGCTTTGAATAAGAAAGCAGCTCATGATAAGGAAGTAGAGAAGACGAAAAAGGAAGAGCATGACCATCGTAATCTTTACTTAGCTAAGGTTGGTTCCTACTTGTTTTACACCTGTTGCACGTAATTTAGTTCAGTATTTACATTAGGCGTTCGAGATTGTTGCCTTTCGGAAATTAACGTCATCTTTGTTTCTATAGGAAGGAGTTATTCTTGAAGGTACTCCAGCTGCCCAAGGAGTTTCAGATAGCGATATGTCCAAGCGTCGATCGTAAGTATTAACTTTTATTGTAAAAATGGAATAATTGGAAAAATGTGAACATAAACAGTGAAAATTAGGCCGAGATCTTTAGGGGGCGTTTGGTTCGCAGAATGATTTCTGAAGGAATGGAATCTGTCAAAGGAATTGGAATGGAATGTTATCAGGTTTGACCAACTGTTTGGTTGACAGGAAATGGGAAGGAATCTGTTAAAGGAATTAGAATCTGCCTGTTTGGTTATCAAATCTAGCTTTGGAATTGAAATGAGATGATGACAAATGACCAAAATACCCTTTTATGTTTTTTTAAAGAATACTAATAAAATACCATTTAATAATGTTGAATGGTGGTGGTGGCCGGAGATGGTGGTTGCCGGTGGCGGTGGTGACCGGAGGTGGTGGTGGCTGATGGTGGTCGGATGAGGACATTTTTGTAACTAACAAAAGATTGGAAGGAATGTAATTCAATTCCATCTCATTTTGAGGAATGGGCAAATCCACAAGTGAAGGAATTCATGGAATTGAATTCCATTCTTTTGACAAACAAACAACATGAAGGAATTTAGTCAACGGAATTGACCATTCCAATTCCACCAGATTCTGGCTGATTCCAACGAACCAAACACGTATTCCTAATCTGTTACATGGTTTCTTAAAAATTGAACTTGAAAACATCCACCTTCATTTGGGAAAATTATGAATTACAGGTTGGAGCAGAAGAAGGAAACCAAGCTTCAATCACCGAACTTCCATGTTTCAAGAACAAGACTCATCATGTACAACGTACCCAAGTCAATGAACGAAAAGCAACTTAAAAGGCTTTGCATAGAAGCAGTTACATCTCGAGCTACAAAACAAAAACCTACCATCCGACAGGTAAGTTATACATGCAGTTATGTGAATGCTTAGGGTGCGTTTGGTTGCGGGAAACTGTTCATTTTCCTAGAAAACATTTTCATAAAATGGAGTTGAGTTTTCATCTTTAGTTTTCTATGGAAATTTTAGAAAATGCGTTTGGTTGAAATGGCGACGTTTCCATTTTCCATTTTAAAAAAAGTAGAAAACGCGCTTAGAAAATTTTGGAAAATTACTAAAATTAGTTTTTTTAATTTTTACATACAAGTTAGAAAAACAGAAAATTTTCATTTTCTTGGAAAACTTTTGAAAACTGAATGAACCAAATGCATTTTCTAAATTTTCATTTTTCTTGGAAAATTGGGAAATTTTCCGCAACCAAACGCACCCTTAGGGTTCTGTTTTATCATTGCTTTTTCTTACTACCTTGATGCTTTGTGTAGATCAAGTTGTTGAAGGATTCTAACAAAGGAAAAGAAGTTTCGAAGAATCATTCTCGTGGGGTTGCTTTTATCGAGTTTTCAGAACATCAGCATGCGCTTGTGGCTCTTAGAGTCCTTAATAATAATCCTGGTATGTTTTTTTCTCTTAACCGATGGACAGAAATCACCTGTACCAAATTTGTCTATCTCAATCCTATCTAACCAACGAAATAATAGCTCATATTTTTATATATTTTAAATTTATTTTATTTTA
Source organism: Centaurea solstitialis (assembly GCA_030169165.1). Lineage (NCBI taxonomy): Eukaryota > Viridiplantae > Streptophyta > Magnoliopsida > Asterales > Asteraceae > Centaurea > Centaurea solstitialis. Next base: position 34,064,647 of record CM058041.1, on the reverse strand, counting down.
CTTTGCATTCTCTCTCTGATAACGTGTATTCATCTGATTGGTGGACATGAATGGTACATGAAAATTAGGTGATTTTTTTTCTTAACCGATAGCACACATGGGCATACCCCACTCTGGGTGGGAGTTTGTTTGGTTTGGTTATTGTTTCAGTACTAATCTTCATTAACAATGTATTAACATATAATTTGTTGGTATATTTTCTATTTGAGGTATAGGTTTATTATTCTGTTTAATTTACACCTCAACTTCTATGGCACACAGAAACTTTTACTTCTGAGCATCGTCCAATTGTGGAATTCGCTCTTGACAACATCCAGACGTTAAGGCAACGTAATGACAAGATCGAAGCTCAGCAGCAAGGATTCAGTAACGATGCAGGTGGCAATGGGAAAAACGCTAATTTTCACAAACCAGTCAACCAGTCAAACGACGAGTCAAGAAAACGCAAAACCCATGGTCCAATGCCAGAAAGTAGGAACGCTAAGACGGTCGAAACGGAAGGAGCTGCTTCCGAGGGAGGTAAACCCGCTAAAAAACAAAAGGCTTCTCCTTCGAAGAAGCTTACCGATTCTAAGGACCGTTTAACGGTCCAACAAGAAGAAAAACGGCCAAAGGGTCGCAGTGCAGCCATTGAAGGAACCACTTCCGGTCCAGCCAGGCCTACGAAACGGTCAAGAGATCAGAACGAACCACGAAATGAAGATGCGGGTTCGATGAAAAGAAGGAAAAATAGACAAAATAAGGACCCATTAGGGCAAGACACGGTGGATAAACTCGACATACTTATCGAACAATATCGATCCAAGTTCTCAGGGAACCGAACCGATAGAAGCGAGGGTCAAAAGCAAGGTACCAGACGGCTCGGCCGGTGGTTCCAGTCATAGTTTCGGTATTCTCTCTCTGCAACTCTATTCTAGTTTTTCTTGTAATCCTTTCTCTTAGAGGACTTGTACCGTTCAAATTTTGACAAACCGTTTTTACGAAGTGTTATTTGAGAAAATTTCTTGATTTATGATCAATTATTTGGTCCCAAATTTACTCTTATGTTTTTGTGCCACTATCTATATTGGCTATTTTGCTTGTGCAAGAAAAAAGTGGAACATTGATGATTCTTGAATTGAGCCTGGGTTATAGTTTTGGGACCATTTGGGCCACTGTTTTAAATAGCACCAATTGTGGGTGCCACCCTAATGTGTGTTGCATTTAATTGCTGTATTGAATCATTTGAAATGCAGGTTGTATAAGTATTTGATGCATAAGATGTATTGTTGGCCTCTAATAAATTTGGTTATAGAGTGATGCATTATATGTCACACTCTATGCCATGTGCTATGACTAAATGGCTTTGCTTGAGTTGCACTTGAGATAGGTTGTTGGTGACATTATTGATAATGAGGGTTGTGAATAGGTGACCCCATGTCTCCTCTTAAAATGCAAAAGTCTCGTTTGGTTTGATGAAATGGTTTTGAGGAAGGATTTAAAGTCGGAGGGATTCAGATTTGGATCTTTGATATGTTTGGTTTGTAAGACTTGGAATGGAATTGAACTTCATTTAAAAAAAAAGATTATTAATAATTTAGCTATTGTTTGTTACATACCAAAAATGTTTCTTTTTACATATTTAAAACATTATTACACGTAAATCCTATGAATTTATGTGAAATGCCGACATCTACTTAGAATTTTAGACTCTATGTTTGCGGAATTTGAATGAAATCACATCAATCTAAAAGATCATTCGAATCAAACACGGGTGTGGGGGTGGAATCCGATTTCGAATCCCTCAAATCGAATCCAATTATGTAAAAAACAAGAACTATGGTGTTTAGTCCGTTTAAGGGAATGGGAATGAGGATGCGAATGATGGGGAATGGAAATAGGATCAAGTTTCGTTCACCCAAATTTACTAAAAAGTGTTTCATTTCTTGGTATTTATAATAAAGTTAGTAATAATATCACAACAAAAGTTGGTAATGATTTATACTTTTGCACATATGTTAGGAGCGTTTTGTTTGATAGAATGTTTTTAAGGGATTTAAATTTCATGGAAAATTATGGATTCCTACATAATCCCATCAAATTCCGCAAACCATATAGAGTCATGCTAGTTACTACCTCTAAAGAATTATCCCTTGAAAAGAAAATGAATCCACTACTTTTGAGCCTAGGCTAAATTGTTGACCAACTCTATTGACAAATAAAGGCTAGACCTAGGAGTTCCTCATAAGTTGCTTGTTTGATTCCCTAGGCCATTTGGGATTTTGTTGGTTGTTAATTGTTATCTTTAGGACCACGTAAGATTAGTGAAGCCAAATTGGCCCAACCATCCATCGTTACAAAAGAGTACCATCCAAATTAAAATGTTCATTGGTTACGACTTATGAGTGTGCAATTTCCTTGTTATATTACGATGTTACGGAAATTCAAAGACATGGCACCTTTTATATGGTAATGTAACCGAAAGCTAAAAGATAAAAAGTACAATACCCCTAATGCCTCGAGATATTTGCCAATCTTTTTGGTCATGTTTGTCATGCCTAGCGTTCATTCTAAACTTGTGAAATAGAAGTCAGTTCGAAATATTTACGTGCTTGAGCTCATTGCTCCCAACTATGCCAACCTTTAGAAGATCTAGACATATTATTGCTTGATAGTTACGAGTTCATAAATAATTCTTCATGATACCTTCACGTTATAATCCTAACTTAATGGTTCATTTATGGTTGTTAAATAAATAACCTCGGAGAATCTTGAAAGGTTTTACCTTCCTATATGTGTGCTAATTGCACCTAGTAACAACTTTATTTTCTTATAAAATCGTGGGTAGATGAACTTATTCTTATTTGGAAACAAAAAAAACGTGTATTTTGGTTATTCTACAAGTCATTTCAACATTTCCCTTCTGCAATTGCTAAATCGAATTGACTGATTTAGAGGTAAACTTGATAAAGCATTAAAATTTTTATATCTAATACCAAGCAGTTATAATTAGTACACAAAATCATATGCCATGTATCAACTAACCATGTTGATACCAACATATATGACACCATATATTTTCGGTTGGTACCTGTTTTTTACCAACTTCAAGTTTCATATATGAAAACTTGCAATTTTATTCAAATATCAACCGACATTTTGAGTTTGCAGAAAAATATCATATTTTTCTATTGCAAGGAATAAATCTTATAAACATTCAAATGTTCAAACAAAAAAGTTAAACTTAAGATATTTAATATTTAATACAAGAATACAAAAAAAAATTAATAAATAATAGAATAAGTCCATATGATGGTATTAACGTTATATAAGACTTCCAATATCTTGTACTAATCAAGTTTTTGTATCTGATATAATACTACCACCCGGCTATAACTGGTAGTCTGGTACTGATTAACTTGGTACCAATATTATTGGTATAGTGGATAACTTACATGATACACATGTTAGTCGGTTTGATTTTGTACAAAATTGCCACTCCCTTGGATAAATCTCTTATTAACCATGTATATACATTATATGTTTAAGTTATATATAAAATACAAAAAGGGTAACGTCTATAAAAACATTTTGATTGATTTTGATTTAAAGTGAAAAACACATAGATGCATCAATAAATAGTCTTTTCATTTTTCTCGATCTATTTAATAGTTTATTCACTCGATCATCAAAACAATCTTGTTTTTTAGAAATCTTAAATCTTTTAAAAGCCTATGAACACACTTAGGCTATGTTTGGTAAACTAGCTGATAAGCTAGCTGGTAGCTGATAAGCTAGCTGATAGCTGATAAGCTTGCTAGTAGCTGATAAGCTAGCGTATGAACAAATTATGTTTGGCAAAAACTAGCTTTTGAGTATGTAAAATGACCAAAAAGGGTATATTTGAATTTAATAATTAATATTAATAAGGGTATAATTGGAAAAACCTACAATAAACTCCTCATAAGCTACTCAAAGTAGCGTTTCAAAAAGCTAGCTTATAAGCTAGCTTCTGGTACATGTTTGGATGGACTAGCTTATAAGCTAGCTTATTTTTGCCAAACAAAGCCTTATTCTATGATTTCATTATGGATATCTGTTACCCGAAAAAAAGTTCTTGAGTTACTAACATATTTAAGGTTCCTATATTTCCCGGTGAGAATTGCAGTTATCTTAGGAATGGTAAGAAGCAACCTCCACCCTTGGATGTCTATTAGGATGAGATGCACCAGATCAATTCCCCATCAAGCATAATTCATAGGATGAGTTTGAAATTAAGGGCCATTTACCAAACACTTATATAGATAAATACTTGCTAAGTAATTAATTTTACCTTACTAGATGTATATAGCAAGGACCATAAATCTTACCCAATAAAAATGAAGAAAAATCACCGAAAATCTTACCAATCAATAGACTAGATTCTTTTTACCCTCTTCACACTATCCTTCTTTTATTATGTGTATTCATGTATTCTATTTTAAACTAACTTAATAAAGCAAAAAAAGAAAAGAACAACAGTAAACTTATCTAAAGGAAAAAGAAAGGAGAAATAATAATGGAGAAATGAAAGGAAATGAAGTTGAGCCAGATATGCAAATTGAGACATCACATGGTGTGCTTTTGTCATTTCATGCATTTAAATGATTAATAATGACACCATTTTTTGGTTTGCTTTATTCCTTATTATCAAAGTAGATACCAGTACCAACTATGTTTAAAGAAAATACTATTTAAGATTTTCATTTTACAGATATTATTGTTTAATATTAAAAATAATATGGAACTTATATTTCCAAAGTGAATAAAAATAAAAATAAAGATTTTATAGATATAAAAAATATTTAAAAGATTGGACCGCGGTCCAATTCATATAAGGTCATTCTCATAAATTATGGTTTTCCTCTTCTTTTTTTTCCAAACCAATAATTTGATTTATATTCTATGAAGAGTGTTTTTCAAAATAGGGCCCACAACGACAAGATAGCCTAACAAGAAAATTCTTTCTTCGATGTTAAGTCGGTGGTAAAGTTACGATATTTTCAGAAGAACAAAAAGTAAAAAAAAGAAAAACTTGAAGACAATAAACTTAACATAAGAGTTTCTTAATAATTATGTACTAACGATTGCACGCACTAAACAATCGCCCTTGTTCAAATACTATATAAAAACCGTTGGTCCAAATTTTAACCTGTATATATACTATCTGAAGGAGTAGGTTTTGCTAGGGTCCTCATTTTCATTCAGAACCGAGGGACCGCCTACAACGTGACACATGACATACTCATCAGGAATATGAACATATTATTCATCATAAATGTGTGATTATTAATGGCCTATTCATCATGAATACATTATTTTTTATGAATACATTATTCATAATGAATATCATCTTGAAGAGGAGCATGTGACACGTTGTAAGATGTTCTTTAGTTTTCAACGAAATACATGTTCTTAAGTGAACTTTTCATGTTATCGGGAATACAAAAGAGATAGTTTTTTTTTTTCTTTTTCTTTTTCCTAAAAAACTTAAGACAACCCCACATTGCATTAGTAGATTGTTTCAATAATGAAATGAAGCATAGCATGGGGGTGCATTATATTGGAAGATATGGGAAAAGATAACATGTGATGAATCAACCCTAAAAAAATACCCCTCTAGTGCCCATGCCCCATGAACCACATCTTGGACACAACATTATGTGATTTTGCTTCAAGTTGGTTTCCTTCTCCATCTCTTGTCTATAAAAAGTACAATATATTTGCTTTTGAAAATATTTTTTCCTAAAAGATACACTTATTTTATACGTTAACAATCATTACCAAGGCATAAATAAAAATAATAGTATTCTATAAATCTTGTAAGGATTCTTTATGTGGAAGTATTTTAAAAACTTTTCTTGAAACTAGTATTTTTTAAAGTTTAAAAATCGGCTTAGTTAGGTTGTTTTTTTTGGAAGGTGTCCGGGTCAAAGCCTGACGAATCTCTGGCAATTTTGATGGCTAAACATGGCCCCACTTAAATGTCTCCAGGCATGCACACGGAAAGGCTCAAACTCAGTTAGGTGCTATGAACCCCTGAGCGATAACCAATCCGCCACAACACTGGAAGACTAATTAGGTTGTTTGTTTCCCTTTTCCTATTAAAACATGTCTAGAATAAGAAGATTTAAAGCGGATAATACATACATAATGCTTGTTCTATTCAACCATTTTTTCAATATTTGCTTAAGTACGAAAAAAAAAAAAACAAAACAAATATATACTATCTTATGATACATTTAAATACACTTCTTATATTTCAGGAATACATTATTTATAAAACATCAAGTACATATAACTAAAGTATTAAGAGTTACAAATGAAATGTGCAGTGTATGGGTTTTGGAATCACATCTCACCATTTATCCAATGCCAAAAATAAAATAAAAAATTCAAAATAATTTAGTATACTTAATCATTTGTTTAGAGACGTATGTTAACAAATGAGTGTAATTTCTATAACCCCTACCAAAGACTTAAATTGATTTTTCAGTGTCAATTTATAACGAAAATTTACATCTTGATATATCTTATAATTATAGAACCGGTACTGCTTAAAGCATCTTCAACAACTTTTTCATTTTTTTTTTCCAAAATGAAGAACTAAAAGTTAAAATCTTCAAAAATAATTGCATCAATCTCCAACTAAGGGTGTACAAAAACCCGTCAACCTGCGAAATTCGCCAAATCCAAACCGCTAACCATCCAATTAAACTCGACCTGCCAACCCCTAAAACCACCAACTATAAGGGATATTATATTACATAACAAAATCTACCATTACATTTGAGCAAAAAAAATTAATACCGATAACTTGATTGGATCCCGGGGGGGGGGGGGGGGGGGGGGGGGGGCCCTGCTAAAAAATGAAAATCAAACTTTTAAGTAAAAAACTATATTTTTCAAATTTATACCATAGTTCCTCTCAATACTTTCTTACGAGGACCCCCACCAACAAAAATAAACATAGAAATCAATCAAAATATCAAAAAAGTCCTTCGAAATTGATAAAAAAAAACTTCAAAGTTTCTTGAAATCAACCAAAAAGACTTTAAAATCCTTCGAAACGATAGAATCAACCGAAAAAACATATTGGGGGACTTTGTGGGGCTTCAATCTACCTCAAAAGTGCTCATAGTAGATAAAAATCCTGAATATGCCGATATCCACGGGAACCCGTATTTAGGAACCACATGTGATGATATATTTTAGAGCTAACTCTATGACAAAGGTTAGCAAAGGGGTCAATCCAACTCCCATAGGATTCAAACTTGAACCCAAGGGCAAAACCCACGCTATAACAAATGACGACATGGGTCATCACAACATTAGTAGCCTAGTGGTCGGCCTTGTGAGGGATAGTGGATGGCATCCTTGTTTACTCGGGTTCGATTCATGGGGTGAACATGTGACGATATCCTGACCATGAGTCGGCTCTGTCCATTGTCACAAGGATTAGTCGGGTTCCCGTATGGATCATGGATACCTCGTCGGCTTCGTGTCAGGACGTGTTCTTGAGTTATCTGGCGTTAAAAAAACGTTGACATGGGCCAATGCTTCATTCCTCCATAATAGTGTTAAAATTATAGGACTGTGAAATGTATCATTGTATCTTTTTGGTGTGTTCAATTATAGTGTATATATATATATATATATATATTAAACCTACAAGATATTAAGTCTTTGAAAAAAATTGCAATACAAGAATTGAACACACGACCTCACATACGAAAAATAAAGAATTAACCCACAGACAAATGACGAGTTTGAAAAAGATATCCATATCTTCGTTTCTTATTATGAAAATGATGTCACTCCTTGGAAAAAATTACTTCCCTAATCTGTAAATAGTTCCATTTTTTTTTTTTTTGCCAATTGAGCTACATATTTGATAACATTAAATTTTAGTTTTTCAAGCTCAAAAAATTATGTTTTTTTTTCAATATCCAAAACATATATATGTATTATATAAATTAATTTAGAAATACACAAAATAATAAAAACAAGACAAAATTATAATATTATTGAGTACACCACAAGACACGTTTTTGACATTTACTATGGCTGCTTTTATTTCATGTCACATGATTCCGTTAACATGTCTTATGAGAGACAAAGGTACAAACAATTTGACCACAAGTACGCACACTTTACCATCTCTCATTTGCTTCCCTTTCTATATTCATTTATTTTAAACAAATATTTTACAATTTATTTTTATTTAATTCAAATTTATAAATTGTTTTTCTTCTTAATTACTCTGAAAAACGGGTAAACGAATCCAAAATCAAAGTGTCACATTGTCATGAATTATTTTATTAAAAGAAATCGATTATTAAGTTTACGGATATAATTTTTAACCATGTACAATAAGTTTATTATTTATGAAACAATTAAATTTGACTAAACATAGTGAACGCAACCAAACCAAACTTGATACACATTAAGTGTGAACGGAATGGGTGGCCTGCCGAGTTGGAAAATTGATCTTTTGGCATTTCGCCGCCGAGAACACAACCCTCTCGTCGCCAGGGTGCAAAATTCCAACTCCGCCCCGCGTATCACTCTCATCCTCTCTTTCTCTCTCTCTCTCTCCCTCTCTCTCTCTCTCCCCCCCTCTCTCTCTCTCTCTCTTTGTCACTCTCTCTCTCATCCTTTTTTTTATATTTTTAAATGGTTAGTGGGGTGGAGGAGGGAAATGATGAATACCGCATAGATAGAAAGATGGATGAGGTAGAGAGAGAAAATATGACGTGGCGCTGATATGACAAGTAGGGTAGAGGGGTGAAGAATGAGTATTCCCTTCGGTCCTAATTTCTAATTCTTTAGATAAGAGCAAAATGCATCAAAGTATAATAAAGTTTGTTTTTATTATCACTTTTAAAAAACATATAAATATATTAAGAAACAAAAACAGAGCAGTACAAAAACTAAAGGACCCTCCCCCCTCTCTTCTCCCAATAGCAAAAAAGGATTTGTGAGATGTAGTAAAATGAGTGGGGACGAGAAAGAAATACAACGCCCTGACATGCTAGGATGACCAAGTAACCAAGGCCAAAAGAACCCTAATGAAGAGGCAGAATCATCAAAACAAATTGTAATTAAAAAGTCAAAAGGTTTGACGTGTGCATTCACGGCCTCTAGTGTATTAGGCCATTCATTCTTTAGTCTTCTTGAAATCCAATCACTCAAGTATGCATTTCCAAAAACATAAGCTTGGCAAATGAAGGTTTTTTCTAAAGACAATTAGCATATTAATGACCTTTGTTTTCTTAATTAGTGTAGCAGACGTTTAATTTTTCTATTTTGTACTAACTTTACATGATATATGAGTTTCATCCTACCCGCTACGTTAGATGAGTTCATTTTAGTTTGACATTTTTTATGTATTAAAAAAATTACAATATAGCATGACAACTTGATATCCTCGTCATAAATAATTACGATATTTATCTATCACTAATTAAAATAAATAAAATATATAAATAATTGAACATTTGATAAAGTAACTTAAAATAATTGTTATAGATAATGGAAACTAAAACAAATTTATAAAAATAAATAACCCATGTGAGACCCTATTATATTGCCTCTAGTTGTGTGCACCTTATAATGAGATTAATGCAATTTATTACGACTTGGTGTTAGAAGAAGTTTTAAATTCTAAATTTCGAATTTATAACTCCTCATTAAAATACTTAAAGTTTATTGATTAATATAGGTAAAATAGATATATTTTACCATATCATATGATCTTTTGAATCAAAATAATAGTCACTGAAGTAACTTTTCAAAAAACAAATTATTGCAAAAGAAACTAAATAAACAAAGAAAGGCATTAGAAAAGGATGTTATATAGACCTTTATGTCGATTTTTAATAAAGAAAAAGTAAAAAGGGAAATTTTGATGTTAATATGTGTAAGGGGTTTATTTATTAGAATTTTAAAAAGAGGAAAATACATCAAAATATAATGACTGTTAGTTTAGTTTCTGTTTAGTATAATAAAAGAGGGTGATGATCATGTCGAAGCTCTCTTTCTTGTCTAACCTATTTTTTGAAAAGTAATTCTTCTATTAGCATTTAGCACCATAAAACCAACAATCAATAGGGGGAACACCCCATCTTTATAGCAGAACTCGAAGAAACAGAGGGACCATAAGACCAAAACACAACAGAAGGGTATCAAGCCCCAAAAAGAACTTGTGACCACCAATACCATGAACCAAACTAATTAACTAAGACACAACCTTTAATGGACCGTTATCCGAGTTTGCGAAGCATAAATTCACACAGCAGCTGACGTAACCTTTGAATAAAGCGACAACTTGTGACCGACCACCACCTGCATCTTCTTAGGCACCTCGATCACCAGTCATTTTCTTGATACCTCATTACCTCTCTTGGATTTGATAGCCATATGCTCCAGTTAATTTTTTCTTCACCCCGCTCTATTTTCCATCCATTCATAACTTTTCTGTTGGAATTCGAAAAACTGCTTTTCTAACCTCTTTCTGGATCTGTCGAACACTATCATGTTACGATGGGTCCAGATGAGATACACGAACGACCACATCATCTCCTCCCACAATTTTGGAATCTGATTATGGTTTCCGTCTCCGTTTGCCATGTTTAACAGATCTGTAATGGTATTCACGTTATTGATGTCCATATTCCACCATTTCGCTACCGCCAACCAAGTTCTTTTTACATCATCACAATTGTAGAGTGCATGATCCAATGATTCTACCGTCGACGTACATCGTGGACATGAAGTTGAGTCCAAATCAATGCCATCTTATATAGAACCTCCCAAGTTGGTAGCCTTCCAATCCTTGTTCTCCAAATCATTATACCAATTTTCTTTGGCATTATCTTCGACCATCTCGTCGCCATCTCCCCGGTTGCTGATGTCCCTTGTTTGTCTTGAATAATCTTGTCTAACCTTTTTGCTATTCAAAAGGATAAAAAATTAATAAAGATTTATTTTTTCAAGATGTCATAAAGTTTTAAAGTTTTATGTTTTGTACATATTTTGACATTTGATATTTGAAGTAAATACCTATACATTTTGCTATAAACTGAACGATAAACCCGATATTCATGTTAACAAATTTTCCAAGATCAGTATGTTACAAGTGAAAATTGATATTGAAATATAGAACTTTGAAACTCAGTTACATTAAACAGAAGTTTTGAAATTTTATTATGTCGATTGAGATGTTTTTTGTTACAATAAATAAGTTTTAAACTAAAATTAATTAGTACATTTTATATATCGTCCCAATTAAAAGAGCATCCAATGAATGTAGCCTTTTTTCTTTTCTCAACAGATGTCAATTTGCTTTATTAATGGTGTTATTATTAAATTTAGTAATTTATTGTATTTTAATGTAGGTGTAATTATGTGGGGTTGGTAGAAAATTCAACTAATTTACATACCCAAGAAAATCTTGGGGAGACCCTTTTTCTTTGGTGATTAGGTCTTTTGTGGTTTGGTTACTGAATATTAAAAAAAGATTGAGTTATTTATACGTAAAACCTAATAATTTAATATGTTTTAATGTTTTTTAACATACATTTTTTGGGTTTTTTATGATCAATTATAATTATGTTTTTTGGTCTGCTCATTTGGATTTTTTGGTTATAATCATTTGTGTTTTTTATATGTATGATTTTGTTTCTAGTAGCTTGTTCTACTTTTAAAGCTCGATCATTTGGATATGTGTAATATGTTATTTTGATAATTTCATTTTATGCTTCTTAGATATGATTATTTGAGTTTCGTCCAAATACGAGTTTGTAAGTGAAAATCACCAGTTTCATATGAACACTTGTGTCTTATGAAAGTGGTGTTTTCTTACTTAATTGGTTTATTACAACTTCTAGTAACAATAATTTCAAAGTTACTTTTGGATTTTACGCAAACACCAGTCATATATTCATATCACTTTTCTTGTCATACGTTTAGTCATCATTTGCGTTCCATACAACTCTAGCAACCACACTATCCACACATCTCTCAATTTCACCCAATTTAATACGAGAACTTTTGAGTATTTGTACCGAAGCAATACAAAACTTTTAAATATAGTAACTTTTGAAGAAAATAAGTCGACTCCAAACATCATCCATCTATTTTTGAAACACCTAATTCAACTTTCTCATAATGATCATGGAATTACCAACGAAACCATTGACCATACCAATAAATTCTATTTTTTTTCCCAACAAAACCTCATAAATCAACACTTCTCTCCCCCTTTTTAGCACTTCCATTGCTTCACGCTAAGTATCAAAATACAATATTAAATCTAAAATTCTTTTTTTCCTTGCCCAAAGACCCAAAAATCGTAGCGTTCCCATGTGATTTCCATAGACAAACCATATGCTGATTAACATAGAAGAGGTTTTGTTTAATTAAATTTTGGAAAAATTAGAGAAAAGTCAAGTCAAAATTTTCACTTAGAATATACGTTTTGAAATCTTTAGAAGATAAATAAATTAAATATTGAACTTTATTATAATAATACATAAAAAAATATCAACAACCATAACTAACAATATTATAACTCAATACAAAGTAAAAGTTTGTTTTGCGACTTTTATTTTATTTCATAAAAATGACATCATAAATTTAATATTTAGGCTGTGTTTGACAAACTAGCTGATAGTTAATAAACTAGTTAGTAGCTGATAAACTAGCTTATAAATAAATTATGTTTGACAAAAACTAGCTTATGAGCATGTAAAATAACCAAAAAAAAATATTTTGGAGTATGATAACTAATATTAATAAAAGTATAATTGGAAAAACGTATAAAAAGCTCATGAAACGCTACTCTAACTAGCATTTCAACAAGTTAGCTTACGATCCATCAGAACATGTACTAGCTCATAAGTTAGCTTATCAGCAATATACGTATATTTAACAAGGATTATTGTTGTTTCAAAATTTAAATTTTAGAAAGTTAGGGGCCGTTTACTTAAACACTTACCCGGTAAGTGCTTACCGGTGAAATTGAACATTATCACGTACCGTATTGGACAAAATTTTTTTCACTCAAAACGGTATTGTACACAACAATTTAACCGTTACGCTCTTACCGGGTAAGAATTGTGGATCTCACTTACCGGGTAAGACTCTCGGTTCATGCTATCGCTCTTACCGGGTAAGATTCTAGTCCTTTTCATGATCGTGCGTAAGGTAAATTGACCCGGTAAGTACTTACCGGGCAAGCATCAAGTAAACGGCCCCTAAAGTTACATTAATCGTCAATTTTAAAACAATATTGGACAATTTTTATTCACTTTTACACACAGTATATTTATAAAGACGAATTGTGTTATGTTTGTTGATTTTTTTTATAAATGCATGTGTGTGTCTGTATATTTATGGGATCAAGTAGGAAAAAAAATAAGATTCCGTAGAAAATAACGTGATCCATTGATTAGATCTTATCCAATGGATTATAATTTTGAGGCAATCTACAACCCACTATTGGGACTTTAAGTCAAAAGGACTACTTCATCATTGTTAACATAATAACATAACAAGAAATGAAGGTTTATTTATTGTTGTTAATTTTTTTTAGGATTCATAGAAAAATGTGGTGGTTTACTTTTATTATTACAAATATGAAAATTCATTTATTGTTAAAAAGGTAAATGGAGATAAGAAATTAGTTTGTTATTGTGAATAAAAAATGTGTAAAATTTGTTGTTATCAAAGGTTTATTGCTTATAAAGGAGAGAATTGTTTGTTGGAAAAAGTTTAAAAAAATTCAATGAATTATTTTATTTTGAATGGCTAAGTTATTAAACAATTATTTCATTTCAGCTTAAAACAACTTTTTTAATCAAAATGATAATGTTTAATGATTTTTTTATTCAAAAGAATAGTTTAATGACTTAATCATTTAAAATGAGAAAGTTTAATGATTTTTTTGTTCAATTCTTTTAGGGACTTAACTATTCAAAATAAAATAGTTCGGTGATTTTTTTGAACTTTTCTCTTGTTTGTTAACAAAAAATGTAAAGGACTTTTATACTTAACAAAAATGTAAAAATTTATTGATTGTTAACAAAATTGTCCTTAAAAATGTGCATATATGCTTATATGTATTGGAAGGATCATACAAGAAAGTTTTAATAAATATTATACTAATTGTAATTATATTTTAATCGTAAAGGTAATCATAATTATTGTAATAATAATGGAGCTTCTATCGTTATCAAATCGACAATTGATCTTTTTTTCATCTAACTTTTTTGGCTCATTAAGCATCATCTTTTTAACTTTCGATTTCGATTCATTTACTGTAGAATTTTTGTTTGTGTTAGTAGATTGTTTTTCTCAAACCAAAATTCTTAAGTTGACATCAATCTTTTATGGGAATTGATACTTCCACTTAATAAATTGATTCTTCCACATATGTACAACACCCTTAAAGCTAATGTACAAGTTAGTGAACCATTCATCTTCCTTGGATGAATCAATTTATTATGTGAAAATATCACCTCCCATCTTGTATTTCCGTGTCTATTTGTTTGAAGTCGATAAATGAATCCATATGGTGGTTTTCATGGTCTCATGATATTTAATGCAGAAAGCTAAAAGCATTCCCGACAACTTCTCTAAATTTTTTCTAAAGTGAAGAATCAAAAATCAAAATCTTCAAAAAAAATTACATTTATCTCCAATAACTTCTCTCATTTTGGAACCTTTAAGATTGATTATAATACTTAAAATATTTCACTCATCTATTAAAAGTTATTTCTCTATCTAAATTTCTATTTTCAAGGTTTCTAATTGGTTCTCACACTTGTAATCATTTTTAAAGTTATTTGCATATTTGAAGAAAAATATTTTCTCTTTTCTATTTTCTCTATTTTAGAGATAGTCTTAAGAAACCGATTGGAGCAAAATAATAATCCAAAATTTCCAATTCTTTTATTTTCTCCACTTTGAAGAGGTTATTGAAGATGCTCTAATGACATCCTTACCAAGTGTTTTTCTCTTCATATATATCAATGTGAGATTATATATATATATATTTTTTACATTTCCAAGGTATGAATTAGTTTGATTTTGATACCAATTGTTGGTACCAATAACAATGCCCTAATTAATGTTATCACATATGAACGATGTCTATCATATATTCATATGTGTTTATTGGTACCAGACTTATATGTTTATCAATATTTTTTAACATGTAATATGTTTTAAAAAAAAATTCACAAAATAGATCATATTATACTAACATACATTTATCATAGTGCTTCAACAATTTTTTAATATTTTTTTTACTGTTCATTTAATTCTTTAATATTTTTTACTGTTCATTCCATTATTTAATATATTTTTTCTAATGAATCGTAACTACATATTGTTTTAATTGATTTAATTTTGAAAGTTACAATTTACCCCCTTAGACTTATAATCTTTATTCACTTTATATCTATTTGTTTTTTATATTTCATTTCACGTTTTAGCTATATATTGTATACCGGCTAAAATATGTTAAAAAAATGTGTTTCAACTTAAACAAACTACGCCATTATAATCGTGTCGTCGATACCTTCGAAATGAGCCTAATATTGAATATTTTTTGATCTAATTACCTTATTCTATACCATATATATTACGATTATATATTTAATCAAAAATAATAAAAGGGCAAAAAACGTCATTAAATCAAACTTATTAAGCAAAATTTTATTATAATAAATTCGAATTGTAAAAATTACGGTTTATCCTCTTAGACTTATAATATTGATTCACTTTATACCTTTTAGTTTTCTATATTTCATTTTACGATTTAGTCGTGTGTCGTATATTAAACAAAAGATGTTTAAAAAATACATTTTAATTTTAACAAATTACGTCATTATAATCGTGTCGTCGATCCTTCGAAATGAGCCTAATATTGAATATATTTTTTATCTAATTATTTTATTGTATATTATATATAGTACGATTATATATGTATTCAAAAATAGTTGAGCAGTTAAAAAGGTTTTAATCAAAATGGTTGAGCAATTAAAAAGGTCTTAATCAAACGTCATTTGATCTAACTCATTAATCAAAATTTTATTATAATAAATTCGAATTGTAAAAGTTACGATTTACCTCCTTAGACTTATAATATTGATTCACTTTACATCTTTTAGTTTTCTACATTTCCTTTTACGTTTTACTCATATGTCGTATATTCGTCAAAATAAGTTTAAAACATACGTTTTAATTTTAACAAATTACGTCACTATAATCATATCGTCGATACATTTGAAATGAGCCTAATATTCAAATTTTATTATAATAAATTCGAATTGTAAAAGTTACGATTTACTCCCTTAGACTTTCAATATTGATTCACTTTATACCTTTTAGTTTTCTATAGTTTCTTTTACGTTTTAGTCATATGTTGTATATTCGTCAAAACATGTTTAAAAAATACGTTTTAATTTTAACAAATTACGTCATTATAATCATGTCATCGATACCTTTGAAATGTCTTAATAATAATAATAATAATAAAATAGTTGAGCAGTTTTAAAGGTCTTAATTAAACTTTTATTATATATAGTATGGTTATATTTCATCCATACTTTTTTAATGCCTGAGTCGCAGCATCCAGGACTGGCCCAAATTGAGCAAGGGCGGCCACTTCGCTATATTGAAATTACATATTCGGAATCCTGATTACGAGTCCTTTCTAGAGGTGAAAATTTCACTCTCTTTTATTACGTTTATAAATCATCTAAAACGTTTTCCTTCTCTCTAAGAGTACTCTTCGATTATTAAAGAACAATCAATACAATTACATATTCGGAATCCTCAATATAAAACCTTGCTAGAGGGATAAATTTCACTGTCTTCTATTATGTTTATATGTAGGGATCATTGACATTTATTAGTATTAGTAATTAGTAATACATACATTATTTAAAAAATTCCTATATTTTTTCTCTCTTATGAACAGTAGATTTATATTATTTGTGGAAGTTACATTTTACTTTCTTAGACTTATAATATTTATTCACTTTATACCTTTTACTTTTCTGTATTTGATTTCATATTTTAAATATTTTTCTCTCTTATGAATGATAGATTTATATTATTTTAATTAATTTGGTTGTGGAAGTTACATGTTACCCCCTTAGACTTATAATGTTTATTCATTTTATACGTTTTAGTAAAAAGGCAAAAAACGTCATTTAATCAAACTCATTAATCAAAATTTATTACAATAATAAAAAAATAATATGATTCGATTATTCAAATTGTGAAAGTTACGGTTTACCCCATTTGGTTAATGACACTCATTAATAATCATCTCAATAAATTTAAATCGTCTACAACTTCAAATTTTGATTATAAAAAACGTTATATACGTAATGACCCGCGGCAAAGCGCGGGTATCAAAATTATGTGTGATACATAAATCATCAAACCATATGTCAAACTTAACCAATCACATATTAACGTGGATCCAAAAATAAAAGAAAAATGGTGAAAAAGGTTCATAGATTATCTAAGAATATCATATATGATATTTCTTAAAAACTAAAAATCTTATAGAAAATGCATCTAATTAATATTGAAAAGAATCATATAAATTGTGATAAAAAATTATGAGCTGATTAAAATTTTAAAATAAAGAGATGAATTCAATATTACTAATAACTTAATTAGTCGCGATAATCATGAAGATGATTTTGAAAACTATATTTGTGATGAAGATTTTACTTATGATGATATGAGTTTACAAATTCTGATTAATAGTAGATGACTTAGATTGGGCATATTCATCTTAATGGATAAGTGTAATTTTAAACATTTAAAAGAAGATTATCATCCTTTAAAAATAGATAAAGATTTAACAGAAATACAAAACACTATCATAATTTCTAAAATTATTTTTCTGTTTTGATTTAGAGCGAATTACATATTTGGTTCCTGTGGTTTGATGGTTTTAACACTCTGGATTCCTTGAATGAAATAATTATGGATTGGGTCCTCGTGGTCTGCCTTTCATAACGTATTGGGTCCCTGACTTCTAACTCTGTTAAATCTTTCTGTTAATTAAATTAAAGACAAGGGTATTTTAGTTATTTTATATTTTATTTTGTTTACTATTTAAACACCAGGGACCATACATGTAATTTATCATACCCATATGACTTCATATTCTCCATTTAACCAAACCACCACCGCCTGACTTAAACGGAACTATCCATTTGAACTGTATCCACTTATGCATAGATGTAAATTGTAATATGTATACATGCGTATGCATAATGCGCATGTTCATAAAAATCAATAAACAACTTAGTTTACTACTATGCATAAGTGCATAATTGCAAAAAATAAAAAATAAAAAACCAAGAAATGTGCATGATTGCAAAAAATAAAAAATAAGAAATACCTTTGTAATCGTTTATTTGGACAATATATACATATATTATGTATATTAGTAATTTATAATTTATCAAAGGGTGTTAGCTTAGTTGGATAGGTAATAATAACATTCTTGGGGGTGTGGGGTGAAAGCCATACTACCAGGGTTCCATTCCCATGGGTGATATCTCTGAGATATCCAAACTTTGGATTTGGTCCTTCGGCGCCGGGATGAGAGGATCTAGTCTATGGGATCCCCTTCCTGCTGGTTGGGTTCAGCCATTGGTTGAGCCAGGTCGCAGTAAATTAGTGAGATTGTCCAATTGAAATCCCGATACCGCTGAAGCATGTGTGTTAACTTGGCGTTTAAAAAAAATTAATTTTTTTCTTCATATATACAACAATAAAGAAAAACTTAATCATTTGTATGCACATAGGCATGGTTTTATGTTTTTTCTTCCCTCTTTCTCTCTCTCTATATATATATGTATATCCCTCTCTCTGTCTTTCTTTGTGTAATTGAAGGAAAGAAATGGCAGCTACCTCAGCTTCCAAATGGGTTTCTCTGCTCTTCACTTCCTTACTATTATTATGCATTAAGCTTACACAATGCAGTGTCATCTATGACAAGAAATCTCTTATCATCAATGGCCACAGAAGAATCCTCTTCTCTGGTTCCATACATTACCCAAGAAGCACCCCTGATGTAATTAATCATCTTCCCCCTTTTTTTCATCATCTTCTTCTTTTACTATTGTTAAAAAAAACAGAAAAAAAAACTAAAAATAAAAAATCCAATTGGAATCTTGATGCAGATGTGGGAAGATCTTATTCAAAAAGCCAAAGATGGAGGGTTAGATGTGATTGATACATATGTTTTTTGGAATGCCCATGAACCCTCTCCTGGCAATGTAATGTACTCACTCACTTTTCTTTTTTACTTTTGTACCCTTTTACTATTCATTTCAATAACATTATAATTGATTACTTATATAATTTTTTTACAGTATAATTTTGAAGGAAGATATGATTTAGTTAGATTTGTGAAGATGGTTCAGAGAGCTGGTATGTATATGCATCTTCGCATTGGACCATTTGTATGTGCAGAGTGGAATTTTGGGTAATTCTTTTTCTTTTTAATTCTATTTCAAAAAAAAAAATTTTGGGGATTTTAATGTTGAAATTTTGATGTTTTTTTTGTTTGTGAAGGGGGTTTCCAGTTTGGTTGAAGTATGTTCCTGGAATCAGTTTCAGAACTGATAATGAACCTTTCAAGGTCTCTCTTTCTCTCTCTTCTCTTCTTTTGCCAAATCCTCTGTTTCAATTTCATTTCATTCCAACCAACCCAACAACACTAATCTTTATTTTTGGCACCATTTCAATTATTTTCATGTGAGGTGAATAGTATAATACTACTACCACATTTTGTTTTTTATTGTTGGTTTTCATCAATTTGATAAACAACTACTCTTATTACCAAGTGGTCCTTCAAATTATATATGTATATATTTTTTTTGGGTTTTAAATGATATTTTTGTTGTAATATTTGTTATTTTTATATTAATTTATTTTTTATGTTTCAATTGTATTACAAATAGTTTAATTTGGTTACAATTGTATACTATTATACTTTATAAATTAATTAGCAAAAACTATGAGTCCAATTTGTAGACTACTCTTTAAGTTTCTAAAAAAAGTATATGGTTTTGTAAATGTGAAATTATTATACCTTTTAATTAACTAAATAACAGTTATATTCTTAATAACTAAAAAACAATAGTTTTTCTTTTCTTAAGTAATACTTTCCATTTCTACAATACCACTATGGAAAAAAAATAAACTATTGCTCTTTTGTGTCCATTTCTACCATATGTAGATTTGCAACAATAAAACTTATATTTATTACTCTTTATTTCATAATAAATATAAGTTCTATTATTGCAAATCTATATACTTTAACAATAAAGAATATATGTATAATATTTTTATTTATTGTTAAAAATGGTGTAATGGGTTTAGAGGTGAATAATTGTTTACACCAAATTTTACACCCTTTTAATGCAATAGAAGGTGCGAAAACGACGGGAAATGATCCGGATTTCTTAGAAACCCGTAAAATTAACATCCGGCGACCAGAATGCCATACGGTTTCGATCTCGAGGATCAAAGATAGCATAAGAAAGACAAGAGCAATAAAAGCCCAAAAGTCTATAATCTTGAATTCTTGATGCACCTAAATTTAGATGGTGTTGTTGACATTGTTTTTGGTAATTAATTAATTGATGCAGATGGCAATGCAAAGCTTCACCACAAAAATAGTCCAAATGATGAAGAATGAGAAGTTATTTGAGTCTCAAGGTGGCCCAATCATCCTCTCTCAGGTTACTTCTACTCATATATGTCTTTTTACCGATTTACCATTAATAATTACCATAACAAAATTAGCTTTATAGGATGTCAAATATGTTCAGATGTCATAATAAAATATTTTATAAGACTTAAAATTTATATGACCAACGCTTTTCTATCCTATAAAAATATGTTACAATAATTTAATAAGATGCTTTTGGATATCTTAAACACTTGTTAGGATGTCTAAATACATATTATAACTTTTTTTTTTAATAATAAGACGTATAATACTATAATTGTTTAGTCCTGTAAAACAGTTTATTAAGATATTTAGCCGTAATTAATATCCTCCCAAATAGATTTTGTAACAAATGGGTAGGCATGTTTGTAACATGGGCTTGATTAAATGGGGCAGATAGAGAATGAATATGGGGCAGAAAGCAAAGCATATGGTGCAGCTGGACAGGCTTACTTGACATGGGCTGCCAAAATGGCTGTTGGTTTGAACACTGGTGTCCCTTGGGTTATGTGCAAGCAAGATGATGCTCCTGATCCTATTGTATGCACTTTTTCCCATCTTTTAAACACTAGTACTTCTGGTGTCGAAATACGTGTCAAAAATATGTTGTTTTTGACATCATTTCCGACGCCAGAAGTCTGGTATACAACTTTTTTTGGACCAACATCCACGTGCGATTGCCGCTAAAGATTTGTGTTTTATTGGATCTTATGACAGATAAACACTTGCAACGGGTTCTATTGTGATTATTTCTCTCCAAATAACAGAGAAACCAAACCTACAATGTGGACCGAGGCTTGGACCGGCTGGTAAGCAGCATTGTAAATACAAACTTGGGTAAAAATTGCAATAGAAATTAAGAATAAATTGTTCATGTGGTTTGCTGAAAATTGTTTTCTGTGTCCTTGTGTTTTTAAAATTACGATTTTCGTTCTTGTGATTTACATATCATTGTTATTTATGTCCTTATGACTTAACGTTTTTCGTCCATATAATTACAGTTTGTTGTTATTTTCACCCCTCATATTTAAAGGTAAGAGTTTTTCTCCAGGGATGGAAATAACAATATATTTCAAACTATAGGGACCAAAGTCGTAATTTTAGAACCATGAGATGAAATCACAATTTTTAATAAACTATAGGGACCAAAAACGTCATTTACCCTAAAAAGGTAAGGCTAATAATCTAGCTGATATGTTAGCTTATAAACTAACTTATTGTTTCAAGGCCTAATTGTAATTTTGATGGATTTTTTGTTACTTTAAAGTCGAAAATCATGTTTAATGCCTCCAAAAACCATGGAATTTTGTTAATCGTTCGAAATATATCGGTTATAGGTTCTCAGATTTTGGTGGACCGATTCCCCATCGACCCGTTCAAGATTTGGCCTTTGCCGTTGCCCGGTTCATTCAAAAGGGAGGCTCGTTCACAAACTATTACATGGTTAGCATCTCGACTTTTTAGAGATTAAAAATACAAAACCAAACAAAACTTTTCCAACAACCCGATATTTTTCTTATTGTCAATAGTATCACGGAGGAACGAACTTTGGAAGGACGGCCGGAGGCCCATTTATCACAACCAGTTACGATTATGATGCTCCTATAGACGAATACGGTAATAAAAGTACCCTCGTTGGTTTTTTTAAGTATATAATATTTATAATGCGCAATGCCCACCCCCACTCTTAACACCAGTAAGGTTTGAACCTTTGACCTCTCGGAAGACTGGACTCAACTAGTGGGGTCCACTACTGAGCCAGTGACCCCCTTTGGTGGGGTTTTGATATTTACGGGTTAGAAGATGTTGAAAATGCTATACTCTATATCTACAGGCTTGCTAAGGCAACCGAAATACGATCATCTAAAGGAGCTTCATAAGGCGGTTAAACTAAGCGAACGGGCTATTTTATCAGCTGATCCGGCTTTCGTTTCGTTAGGATCCTATGAACAGGTTTGTATCTTTAATTTCATTCGTTCAAGATATATATTTAGCTCGACAAAAGCTCGTCGGTGTATTTTCAAGGGAGCAGACTGTTTTGGCAAGTCAGATGAAGGTCATTGAGTTAGAAATGAATATATTTAGTGTTTGACCTACTACAGGCACATGTGTTTTCTTCGAAAACCGGAGGTTGTGCTGCTTTTCTAGCGAATTACCACATCAACTCATCAGCAACGGTCGTTTTCAGAAACAACCACTATACTCTGCCACCGTGGTCAATTAGCATTCTTCCGGATTGCAAAAGGGTTGCCTTCAACACCGCTCAGGTTAGTGCTATATATCTTGCACAGTTGCACTACAATAAGTTGTTAGGACGAACTTAGGCAACATAACAAGTTTTTATCTAGGGTATTAGTCAACTCGAGAGAAAATAAAAAGTAAATCGTCTTATTTAACACACTTTTTTATAAAATGTGCTAGTAGCCTTTTTTTTATATATAGGAAAACTGACAAAGGTGTTGTGTGACAATAAAATGTTGGACAATTTACTTTTGTGTCCTTGTCCAACTTCGTAAATAGAATTTGTCAGGTCACCGAACTTTGTCCTAACAACTTATTGTAATAGGAAGTCTGTTTTTGTTCCTATAAACATAAATTAACGAAAAACTTAAAGCAGGCTCGTGACCCTTTTTTTCCGGATATTTCAGGTTGGAAAATCATCTCGAGTTCATATGTTGCCAACAAATGTGAATAGGCTCTCCTGGCAAACTTTCAGTGAAGACGTTTCATCGGTTGACTCTGATTCAAAGATGACCGTTTCGGGTCTGTTGGATCAGTTGAGCGTAACTAGAGATACGAGTGACTATCTTTGGTATTCCACCAGGTGATTGGGAAAAAAAGCGATTTAGTTGTATTATTCTGCATTAAAAACTTGTACATTTTGCATTAGGACTTATACTTATGTTCTTGATCTTGCTTTAATTTTAGTGTTGTGATAAACCCGTCTGAATTGCACCGGGGCATCGTTCCAACTCTAACCGTTGAGTCCGAAGGTCATGCTCTACATGTTTACGTCAATGGCCAACTCTCAGGTAAATCATATATATCTAATTGGGTCCCACGTATTCTGTGAGTTATAGTGTTATTGACTTGTTATTTGTACGTAGGTTCGGTGTATGGAAATGGAGAAAATAAGAATGTTAAGTTCACAGGGCAGGCCCATGTACATGCCGGAATGAACAAGATTTCGCTGCTTAGTGTGGCTGTCGGGTTACAAGTGAGTCGAACTTTTTAAGTCCATTTTGTCGTATTTGATTGATTGATTGATACGAATCTAAATATGATCGATGATTCTTTGTGACCGTAGAACAATGGGCCACATTTCGAGTTATGGAAGACCGGAGTTTTAGGACCCGTTGTGTTGAATGGACTAGGCCATGGCTCGTGGGACTTATCTCGGCAGAAATGGTCGTACCAGGTCTGTTTCGTGTAAATATTTAGTCCGGTCAACCTCAAAATTCCAACCGTTTTCTTTTCTAGGAGGACGAAGGTTTTGATCTTGTCTTTGTGTTCTTCCGATGTGTTTTTATAGGTCGGTTTGAAAGGTGAATTCAAAAATCTTGCATCCCCGATGGAAGTTTCGTCCGTAGATTGGACAGAATCGTCACTTGTACAACAAAATAGACCCCTTACATGGTACAAGGTATGGTTTCTTTTCTATACGTCGTTGTGAGTCCCATCTGTATCTATACGTGAACCGGACTGTACTGTGTGTCTGGTGTTTGATATTATTAAAACATGATTAAATAAGTTGTCTGTATAATATCTTATGATAGATCTGAATATCAATCCACCATGATTAAGAAGCTTCAATTTCAATCACAAATCTCACTTTTATTGATATGAACAAGATACAAACTCTCAACTTTCTCTCTCCTCTATCAATCACTAGATCTGACAATTACGTATCTCTCAATTGTTCTAATTGTTACAACTAACACAAAAGCTTTTATACCCCTAGGGTATAAACACTCAGCTCCCCTCAACTTTACAACAAAATACAAATATCAACCCAAACTTGAATACAACTATATTTTTAACCCTAACAATCTCCCCCTTTGTATTCAAGTTGGAAAAAACCAACTATCACAAAAATTGTAAACATATACAATCTTCAGAAACTTCACTTTATCTGAATCAGCAACGAACAAAACTTTTCAGCATCAGAAATCTTCATGAAATATAAGTAACCAACTTCAAAACTTCTCCAATGAATTTAACTCGAGAATCTCTTGACTTTAACATTCTTCATCATTCTTCAGAAAAATTTCTCAACCTTTTCAAAGTAAACAATCTCCCCTTTATCAGCAAAATCGAATTATCTCCTTTGAAGTATACACCTTTCAATAAGCTCATCTTGAATCAGAAATTACCAACTGATGACCACCTAAGTATCAATCTCCAGATATTTTCATTCAATCAATCTTCAGAAAAATAAACTCATCTCCTTTTCTTTATAAACTTCAAACTCTTATCTCATCATCCAGAAACAACATCTTTGAGATCTTCAGTCTTCACTTGATTTTTCTCCAATGTCTTCAAATAATCAAAACTTTGACAACATGATTATCTTGACAAAACTTTTCATCTTGATCTTCCACTTAAGCACAAAATCTCTTCAGAACTCAACTTGAACTTTGAGCAAATATCTTCAAGTACGTTGAAGAACCATCTTTCTTCACTCTTCGAATCACCAAAACATTCACTAAATATGAACATTTCTCAAGCACTTCACCATATACAAACATCACATGTATTTCGCTTTCTTTCTTTATCATATCAAGACTTTATCATTTCTCTTTCTTTCTCCCCATTTCACTTTCTTTCTCCCCCTATTTGATGAAAAAAAAATGATTTTATCATCAAATCACAACTTAGAAATGATTAATCTTGAATCTCGAAACGTCATATCAACCAAAACATTAGAAACAGTCTGATCAGTCACCATCCTTTTCCTCCCGAACCACCATCCAAAACTGTAAACCAACCGTCAATTCCAAAAGTTATCCGAATCTTTTCAAATTCAGACATAGAATGGTAACCCTGAATCAACACATGAAACAGTTAAAATGCCTGTAAGTAGCACAAAGCCACTTAGTACAACGGATGTACTGTAGAAAGGGCGTTATTGACGTTCGCCCCCCAGGACTTCCATTCAATCATTGAAATACCGATGTATTTCTATGAATGTTCCGACAAAGAAACAAATTCCTTGTGTGCAAAGTGTTGAAAGAATTAGCATAAAATGCTTTAAAAAGGCTCAACATAGTGAAAAACATAGTCACTGACTCGATGTGTAAGAAATGAAGTTCGAAGGCAGGGCAACTTCCTTCTTTTTCAATATCGACTTTCCGAATGAAAATCTGATAGATTATATGCTGCGTCCCCGTGCAAAAATGAAACATTTTCTTGTTGAGAAGAAAATGAGTAGCTGGTGGGGTTTTAAACGAGAGTCGGCATTGGGCTTTGCCTTGATTCAATATCAGTCACCAAAGAACGTGAACCGATAGATTATGTGGTTGCCCGGCTTAGAAATGGTTGGTGCAGAGTTTTAATTTTCTTTTAACTCTGTTCTCACACCCTCGAATTCTTTTAATCTTCCTCACTTCTAACCAAGCTCTCTTATTCCATGTTTCCGCTCTAACACTATGAGAATAACTCAACCGGATGAGTTATCTCCCCCACTCTTTGATTGAGACCCTTCACCCCTCATTTCTCTCAAGGATAACTTCTTGGGTAGGGCTATCGGCGCTGGCAGTCCATAGAAGTTGTATAACCTCACTCCCCGTGAAATATGTTTCCTAAGCATGAAAAATCGATGATTCATCGGTTGAATCATATAGCCTTTGATAAAGTTTGCTCAAAAGATGTAGAGAAATAATACATGAGCAAAAAGATATCTCCAAACACTTATATATATTGAATGCACATGAAAAACAAAGAATTGTATGAGAAAAACTGTTTCATCAGATGGTATGATCAAAACGAATGATTCAGAAAGATAGGAAAATATCTATATGAACGATATACAGATATATGTTTATGAAACAAGGTGTATCGGACTGATCAAACGAACGCTTAGACGCAAATTGGAATTTTAAACGAGTGTATTACCATCGAATAATTGGATCGTTTTAGAGACATGGTAATAACTAAACAAAAAGAACATAAACCGGTGTGTAAGAATACTTAAACAGTATAAGAAAAGATAATACACAAGTATCAATCTTTGGAAACACACGGTTTAGAAAACATGCGTCAATTCCTCAATATGAAAACAATTAAAATTCACTTCTAGATTCACGAAAAACTTTTGAGAATAGAGAAGTGATTTGAACAATTATGAAAACTGTTTTCATATTCGAAAGTTATTCATCTTTCAAAGATGTGTTTATGTCAAACTATATAGATACATATAAGCTCCCCCTCGAAATGTGAATTACCTACAAAACAGATAACAGAATTTGGTATTCATGTAAAAAATGAATCCTCTGTAGTTAGTAGCTCCCCCTCAAAAATATCTTGGACCAAAACGTGAAAGACCTCTTGTTGTTTTATTTATTTATTTATGTACTCCCCCTCAAACAAAGAAACACAGTTTATAACACGTGGTAATTCGTGAAACGATTTAGAATCGGAAAGGAACGAACACAAGGAAGTTCCTGAAGATGAACAC
The DNA here is from genome assembly GCA_030169165.1 of Centaurea solstitialis. NCBI lineage: Eukaryota > Viridiplantae > Streptophyta > Magnoliopsida > Asterales > Asteraceae > Centaurea > Centaurea solstitialis. The sequence continues at coordinate 34,037,174 of CM058041.1, read as the reverse complement.
CACGGTTAATCACAAGTAAGCACAAGTTATGAACTAAGGTTTAGAAGGATACTTACAATAACGCTCATATAACACATTGATGCTCGGGTCTTGAACTGATTTATTCAAGAGCCATTCACCTGCAAAATCAAGAGAAACCAGATTTCGGTATCCACGTGGATGTGAATCCTCTGTTGTTAGGTGCAATAGGTTTATAAGAATAAATCTTGTAAATCCCAAATCGTTCATCGATATAATCTTCACACACAAAATCATTTCTATGAAAGTAAGAACCATATGAAGTTCTATTGGAAAGACTAAGAAGTTCATTTCTAGAATAAACTAACCGAGACTTACCAAAAGAAGTATCTTGAAAAGATTTGTTCTTTAGAACGTTAGATTTTGAAGCAAAAGATTTTGTGTGATCGACATTTGCATTCGATCCCTTAACTTGCCAAACAAACTTGCATTTAGAACAAAGATGAATACCTGAATAATCAACACGACTATCATAGAAGAGATTTGTAGGACGAATCTGTCCACTTGCTTTGATGTTACCTTGAGTAGGAACATATGGATGAATGGAACCATGAGCTTTAGAGATTATCTTTACAAGTCCCTTCACTTTGGTAGAAAGCATGTTCCTCTCAACAAGAAGATCATCAAGCTTCTTCTGTTGAACCAAGCGCATTCGTTGCTCATTCATGATCTCTGTTGATAAGCCAGCTAACTTGCTCGTAAGTTTCTTTATTTCATTCTTAAAAGCTTTCTTTTGATCCTCAAAATCTTTTTGCACAAGACTTGGCTTCTTAGGTTCAGCAATTATCTGTTCCAAAACAGTCTTTTCATGTCGAAGAACCTTCTCTTTTTGTTTAAATTGATTTCTTACATCAGATAACTGATTTTGTAAGACAACAATCTGCTTTTGAAGCTCAACACTTTTCTTTTCATCAAATTTCCTCTCGGATTTAACAACTTGAATCTCTTCTTCAAAATCATGCATCATATTTTGATATTTCCCAACACGAAGACTCGGCTTCTTCAAAGAATTCTTCTTACTCTCAAAAGCACTTTTCGTTTTCTCAAAATCTTTCCTCTCAAACACAATTTGGTTCTCTAAGTCAGAAATCTTCTTTGAAAGTTTAACACTGTTTAATTCAAAAAAATTTCTCTCATTCTCAAAAACCTTTCTCTCTTCTTCAAAATTCCTTCTCTCAATGATCACTATTTGTTCAAATTCAGTTAGTTGCTTTGAAAGTGCCGTCACTTTTGACTGAGAAGAGATAAACTTGTTTTCGAAAATCATCTTATCTTTATCAAGTTCAAGAAATTTCTTTTGCAAACATTCATTTTCTTTTCGCAAAGAAGTTACAAGTTTTAAATTTTGAGCATTTCCAAAAGAATGCTTCAACATTTGATCATGCTCATTTTGCAAATCCTTTTTCAAACTTGTAATTAGACTTCTTTCTTTTGCAAGAGAATCTTCAAGATCATTAACTTTAATAAGAAGTTCAGCTTTTTCACCCTGTGAAACAGATAAAGTAGTGTTTAACTCATCTATCTTCAGTGACAATGTAGCAATCTGTCCTTCAAATAATTTTCTTTGATTCTCAAAACTCTTGGTCTCCCTTTTTAATTTCTTAGTAAGAACAACTTGTTGATTATATGAATCATTTAACTTCGAGAATTGAGAAATCATTTTTATCATTGTTTTGTTCCTTTCCTCTGAATCTGAATCTGAAGCTGGATTATCAAGTTGTAAAGCTTCTCTCGTTGTCATGATGAACTGAACGGATCTTTTGATCAGTAGATGTTGAAATCTGAAATTGTTGAAAATTTTCACCGAACAGTTTTCCTTGAAAAACCTGAAGCAATGTCAGAGACTCTGAAACACTGAAAAACTGAAAGTCAGTAACTCAGAATATAATAAAAAAAAAAATCCAAAACTTGAAATTCGCAAAATGACCAAGTGTCTCAAATGTCACATAAAATCATGAATATCTATCCATAGGCTTGGCTTGAGAACACTTGAAACCTTATCAAATAATCTCGAAAAATTTCGAAAATTAGTTGTTTTAAAAAATCTCACGGCACTCTATGTTCAGAAAATCAAATGGATACACGAAATATAATCGAGTCCACCGAAAAACACACCGAAGAATTGACATTTTTACACCTTAGAAAAATGAAATTTATTAAACCTTTATAAGAAAAGAATGTTATATGTGATTGTGTGTAAATATGAGATTCAATGAAATGTTACGTAAAAGAGAAAGAAAAATTGACATGCACATGCAAATCACATGACACATCCTTGCAAATAAACTCATGTAACTAGCTTTTGAGAAATCTTGACCATACACAACACACCTAACAATTTTAAAAAAAAAATCTCGCCTACAATGTTTGACTAAGAAAGTTGTTGTTGACCAACATGTTTCGAGTCATGTGTAAAGTCTTCCACGCGCCGACCACTCGCTGACACACCTGAACACACATTTAATGCTGACCTCTCACGCGCCTCACACACCTCTCGAGACAGACTCGAGATGATACCCTGACGCGCTTTTTCTTTCTTGTTTCCCACGCGCACACACCACTTATTTAATGCTGACCTTTCTCTCTCTTACACGTCTTTTGCTGATGAATGCGTCTCGAGACTGACGTCAGCTGACACACGAGCTGACACGCTTTCTTGTCCTCTCTCCTACATGCCTCGAGACAAGACCACACATACACGCGTTTGACTCCTCGAGATGACTCGAGATAACCTCTTTGACACACTCGAGATGATCTTCTCTCTCCTAATTAATGTTCAAGTACACTCGAGATACTAAAAAAAATATTAAAAGGACACTCGAGATGACTCGAAATGACTCGAGATAGAAACAAACATACGCGTCAGACACGCGTCAGACTCGAGATATGACTCGAAACAGCAAAAATTTGAAAAAATATGCTCATAAATTTGAAAAATATGCTCGAGATAGCAAACTAAGACCCGAAAAACTCAAAAATACACTCGAGACATAACAACTTCTTCTCCAAACCTCCATTGAAGGACCTCCATTGATGAACTTCAAACAAAACCTCGAAAATCCTTCATTTTAGGCTCAAAATTCATCAAATCTTCACAATTAAACAACAAAAACTCAAATCTAACAACAAAATATTATCAATCTACATCCAAATTTTCAAATCTTCAAGATCTTCAAGCTCTAAACCCAAATTTCATCATTTTTGCTCCAAACTTCAAAAATCCATGAAATTACCTTCAAATCTTCATCATTTTCAACAAATTTCACTGATCTCCTGCTCTGATACCACTTGATAGATCTGAATATCAATCCACCATGATTAAGAAGCTTCAATTTCAATCACAAATCTCACTTTTATTGATATGAACAATATGAACAAGATACAAACTCTCAACTTTCTCTCTCCTCTATCAATCACTAGATCTGACAATTACGTATCTCTCAATTGTTCTAATTGTTACAACTAACACAAAAGCTTTTATACCCCTAGGGTATAAACACTCAGCTCCCCTCAACTTTACAACAAAATACAAATATCAACCCAAACTTGAATACAACTATATTTTTAACCCTAACATCTTATAAGTTGAACAAAATATAACAAGATTTGGTAGTTGATATTAAATCCAAAATAGAGAAAGCTGTGATTTTGGAGTTCTTTTTGTGACAATAAGATTTCCAAAACATTTTTGAAAGTGAAGAAAATGTGTTAAGAGAAAACAAAATGTTATTTGGAGAAAAGAGAAAGAAATCACCAAAAATTAAAATTGAGATGGTAAATTAATCATTTTTCATTTATTTTGGAGGAGAGTGTAGGATAAGAGAGAACACAATTATATATTTTTATATAAAGTTTATTAGAAATTCTGTTTGAAATAATAAGTATGTTGAACATTTTAATATAACTAAATTGAAGAATTGAATGTAAAATTTTAGGAGATTTGAGTTTCCCTTCCAATTTTGTCATGTTTTTTTTTTGTGTTTTGGTGAAAATGAGTTTTTATTGTGTGTATGTGAGGTGCATTGACCTAGTGTACACTTGCAGGCTTATTTCAATGCACCAGAAGGGGGTGAGCCTTTGGCAATTGACATGAAAAGAATGGGAAAAGGTCAAGTATGGATCAATGGTGAAAGCATAGGAAGATATTGGACACAACATGCAAAAGGTACTTGTAGTAATGCCTGCAGCTATACCGGTACTTATCGACCCGTCAAGTGTCAAACTCGCTGCGGAAAGCCCACTCAACGATGGTAAAACTCTTCTTCAATTACACAAACAACATTCACCCTTCAATTCGTCGTGCTATTGTTTGTCATGATTTTTATCAAGTATACAGATTGATATATTGCAAATACTGACACTTCCGAGGCTAGGCTTTATTGGTAAATTGGATATTGTTGGGCTAATGACGCTTTGGTTTTCTTGTCACGATTTTGTAGGTACCATGTCCCTCGATCTTGGTTGAAGCCGACACAAAATTTGATAGTCGTGTTTGAGGAGATAGGTGGCGATGCATCCACGATTTCTCTTATGAAAAGAACGACAAGTTGAGATGTGTATATAAAAGAAAATTATATACATGTTGCCAAGTTCAAAGTTATTGTAATTTTTACAAGAAATAACATAAAATAGAAAGATTACATATAAAAGGTTATCAATGTCACAAGTTCTAGTGACACAAGTGTGCATGTGCACGAACACACGTGACCGTTTTGATACCGTCTTGATAATCAAAGGAAGATGAATGGTTCCTTATTGAACACTAAACACACGTGAAATATCGATAATTCTTATGAGTTGGTTTCAGTGATAAGTTGAAGTTAATGTGAGACACATGAGCATTAATTATCAATTGTTAGATGAGAGAATGAGATATACTAAATCAATTCCCTTATAAAGCACAATTCATGGGAGGACATGAGATTAAAAATGATTAACGGTTCAAATTTACTTCTCACACTTTTAATGTCAACTTTAACTTCTCACACGATCCTTATTTCTCCCGATGATCCTTCGCCTAATCCTTATCTCTCCCCACATGATGGTCTCAATATAATCACTTGATAAAAAATTAATTTGCCAATTCAAAACTTTTTATAAAGAATAAAATTTAATCTATTCTAGATCCTACAAACCAAACGTGTCAAATATTTTAGATACTTCTACATCCAAATCCAAATCCAAATCCAAATCCAAATCCTTTTACGAAATCCGAATCCTTGAAAGTTATTCCATTAAACCAAACACCCACTCTATTCATTACTTTTAGGGGCCGTTTGGTTCGCGGAATTGGATGGAATTCAAAAAAATTGGAATGACGAATTTCATTGACCAAATTCCATGTTGTTGTTTGGTTCGCGGAATGAAAGCTAAGGAATCATTCGAATTCCTTCAAATTCCTTGAATCAAGGAATTTGTCATTCCAAGCCATATCCCTTGGAATTAATTGGAATCATCCCTCCTCCCTCCTCCCTCTCGTTTTCTCCATCTATGGCTTTCCCATCTCAATCCATCGTTCTCTCATTCCAAATCTTTTCTCGGTTCGGTCTCGTTTTTTTTATTTATTAAATAATTAAAAATTATATATAAAATTAAATAATCAAATTATATATATAGAAAAACGATCATGCGAGAATGAAATCTTTTTAAGAGAATACGATAATGATTCTTAGCCATCCATTTTTGTATTTCAAATGCATCACCTACACAACCTCTATGGTCACCCACTTCTCCCACCTCTGCCACTACCATCACCACCACCACCACCGTCGCCGCCGGCACCATCGACACCGCAACCGTCGCCGCCCCCGGCACCTCCGACACCCCGTCGGCACCTCCAGCACCATCGGCACCATCGCCGGTACCTCCGGCACCATCGAAACCACCGCCGGCGCCATCGAAACCATCGCCGGCACCTTCGAAACCACCGCTGGTACCTCTGACACCATCGAAACCACCGCCGGCACCTCCGAAACCACCGCCGGCACCATCGAAACCACCGCCGGCACCTTCGGCACCATCGAAACCACCGTCGGCACCTCCGGCACCATCGAAACCACCCCTATATATAATAATCATTCTCGTATTCTCTTAAATTGATGTCGTTCTCGTTTGAACCCACCCCTATATATATATATATAAAGCGGTTCAATATTTGGGGAAACCAAGTATGTTCGGTTCAATTTTTTTCGACCGAGATGGAAATCAAAATCGAAATCGAACCGTTTTCAGTTAGTTTGATTCGGATCGGTTTTTTACCGGTTGAGATGGAAACCAAAACCAAAATTGAACCAATTACGGTTTTCGGCTCGACTCGGCTTTTCCAGGTTGAGATGCAAACCAAACATGAAATTGAACCGATTTCGGTTTTCGGCTCGGCTCGGTTTTTCTCCGCCGAGATGGAAACCAAAACCGAAATAGAACCGATTTTTGTTTTCGTCCCGGTTCGGTTTTTTCCGGTCGAAATGGAAACCATAACCGATATCGAACCGATTTCGGTTTTCGACTTAGTTCGGTTTTTTCAATCGAGATGGAAAGCAAAACCGAAACCGAACCGTTTTCGATGTTGGATTCGTTTTTTTGTTTCGGTTTTTGTTTCTTTTTTTCGTTTCGGTTCAATTTTGGTTTTTGCTCACCTTAATTTTTACATTTTTATTCCAATTCCAATTCCAATTCCATCCAACCAAACACGACCAAAATGTGTGGTCAAATTCCATCAAATTCCAATTCCAATTCCTTCAAAGTCAAATTCCTTGACGAATTCCAATTCCACCGAATTCCATTCCATGAACCAAACGCTACCTTAGTTTTAGCTTTAGGAGACATTTTAGTTTGATAAAATGTTTTTAAAGGATTTGGATTTTGTGTGAAGATTTGGAATTGGAATGGATTTTAAATATTTGGTATGTTTAGTTTGTAGGATTGAAGTGAAATTGAATTCCAATCTTTGTAGATTCTTTAATTAACTATTATAAAAAATGTTTATAGTATATCTTAGAACATTGTTATAACTTATAAGCAAAATTCTATTAATCCTCTAAAATACCAATTAACTGTATGAGGTTTTTAAATCGAGTGTTTGTAAGATTTCATTGATTAGGATGTCTTCAAAGAATGTGTATTAGCAAAAAATGAAGATCTTTGTTCTTTTATAGTTGCGTCTGAATGTACAAATTGCACAACGTCAATCATATATATTTTTCAAAAATTTCTATAATATTGATGTGTTTCCTTACCGCTTGATAGCTACTCAATGATAACCCTCGTTTTTCTAGTGTTATTTTCACTTTTTAACACCCTTTTTCTCATCTAACCCTTCTCAAATCATCCATTTGAAGCCTGAATACTTTCTTTGGTCTCATTCACCCACTGAGATAGGAAATAGCTAAAAAGTCAAGTTTTAAGGCATTTTTGACTATGTGGGATGTCAGCACAGTGAAGTTTTGTATGTGCAGGTTCTAGAAGGGAATTTCGGATTTATTTTATTATGGAAGATCAAATCAGCAGAAAAGAGCATGGGGGACAAGCAAAAGTCAACATCTATAAAGAGGTGGAAGTAGGTGATGGCTAAAAATGATATAATATGCAAAAGCAAAAAGGTGAAGTAACCTTTGGTTATTAACCTTGCTTTTTGCTATTATAAAAGGAGGTCATGGCATTCAAAGAAGACACACAATTTCTCACCATCCTCTACACTCTCACTTCAGATTTCTCTCAAAACATTTCTATCTAGTTTAGCTTAGTTTGTAATTTAAATTCCAGCATTTTAATTTCTGCATCTTTAGTTACTGTACTGTAGCCTCAGTGGTGACACATCGCCACTGTTTATCTTTTTCCAGTTTAAATGCAGTTTCTTTTAAGTAAAAACTTCATCTTATTTTTCTGTATGGGCAGTAGCTAAATCCCATCCTTGGGTGTGGGTGCGAGCAAAGCCCGAGAGGCCTAAATGTGACATTTTGGGTGTTTTTATCTTTTAATATTTTCTCGTTTGGTCATTCTAAGTCGGGACGTTATCTCAACGCGGACAAGCTGATCACTTGTAAGTGTTCATGTTAGACCTAAGACCTCAAGAGGGGCGGGTTCGAAACACGGCTTGAGTGATGCAAAAAGAGTTTGAGAAAACCTTTAATAATCACGGAGAGATTCGGGTTGTTGCATAATTGAACCAAGGCAAAAAGTGTCCTCAAGCGGGTGTTACGAAGAGATTCGGGCATCTTCTTTTGTTGGACCGAGCTAGGATCTATAAGGTCCACTTGGTAAAGTTAACAAATTGGGAAATATTAATTGTAAAAACTTTGTAATAAAACTAGTTTGTAAATCTTTATAATGGAGCTTCGAGAGGAGAAAGTTGTTTAGGAGTTGTTTACGAACCGGTCACGTTAACCAAATTTTGTCAAACGGTCTCTTGGGCAAAAGCTTGCAACCGTACCCATCTTTTTCTCATTGTTAAATACATCTTTCATTTACCTGTCATTTATATACCTGTCACTTCATATCTGTCATTTTATTTACTTGTCTTTATTTATCTGTCATTTAAATATCTGTCATTTAATTTTCTGTTATTTAAATATCCTGTTAATTCACCAAACAAATCAAATCAACCTTTATAAAACTTTGCACCGGACTAAAGGACAATTTCTCTAAATCTCAATACCGCCGATCCCTGTGGAACGATACGTGGGCTTACCACATTATTACTTGAGTTAGCGAACGCACGTCTAGTTTATACTTGGACTAGGCCTGTGGTGCTTAGGCATTTATTACGCGAAACAACACTCAATATCCTACAAAATTCAAGAACTATATTCCAGCTCGTTGTGTTGGATAATTATTCGATAGTTACTCCATTTACTAAAATCAAAATATATATTTTAAGACATTGTTTGATAAACATGAATTAACTTGTTTTAGAATGCTTTTAGACACCGTTAAGAAAATGTTTGGAAGATATTAGACCACTAGTCTCAAGAACTTTTTGTAAATTGATTATGAAGGATATTAAGGTTCTAGCCGCAAATTAGACCACGAGACTATGTAACACCCGAGTTTTCTCTTTTAAACTCAAGTGTTCTAGCCGCAAATTTCACCGCGCAATCTTTCGAGCCTAAACAATTGATGTTCACCATGCTTGGTACAATCGGCCAGTTTAGTGGACACAATTCGGATGACCCACACTTACATTTAAGATCATATTTGGAAGTTGTGGATTCTTTCCGAGCTCGAGGGGTTGACCAAGAAACCATGAGACTTTTGTTCTTCACGTACTCACTAAAAGATAAAGCAAAAGATTGGTTAAGTTCGCAACCACCACATTCCATTACCTCGTGGGATGATCTTGTCACGAAATTTTTGAAAAAGTATTTTCCACCCACGAGGAATGCGAAGCTAAGAAATGCCATTTCAATGTTTTCTCAAGAACCGGATGAATCAGTGTCAGATGCATGGGAACGCTATAAGGATCTTCTCCGGAAGTGTCCACATCATGGCATTCCCCATTGCATCCCGTTGGAAACTTTTTACAACGCACTTTCCAGCACCGATAAGGGTATGATTGATGCAACGGCCGGAGGTTCTTTTACTGATCTGACCTACAATAATGCACATGCTTTGTTGGACAAAATTGCAAATAATAGTTCTGAATGGTCAGATCCGCGAAAGTTACCTCGGAAAAATGTGTCAAGTACCCAAGATCTTGATGCGATCGCTTCACTAAACGCACAGATTGTTGCTTTAACAAATTTGGTTAAAAACAATTTAAAACCTAACCAAACAATTCCTTCGGGAAATGAAATGTGTGCGAATTGTGAAGAAGATCATCCTTTTGAAGACTGTCCCGAAAACCCCGCATCAGTCTGTTAGTAATTGTGTGCATAAGTTGACAAACCAGATTACACATCCAATGTTATAAGTCACTTGAGGGTCACACATGTGAGGATCTGTAAACCAAACAAGTAAATAATCCCAGTTTGGAGAGATTGGATTTATAATAATGAATTATAAATCAGTTGGGTAACTTCAGTCTGAAATCCCAAAGTTGGAGGGTTGATAATTAATTATTAGAGTTGTATATTTATTAGTTAAATAAATATATAATTAGTTTAATAATTAATTAGTTAAGTAATTATCTAGTTTAAATAGAATAAGGAATATTCTTTTCTTTGGGAAAAAGAAAAGAATAATTCTATTTAGATAATTATCAATTGAATAAGGAAGCTTTATTATATATGGAAACTATTCCATATAAATAAAGCCTACCAGTTAATTATTCATTATTCCAATTGATTAAGCAACTAGCTTTTCTAAAAACCCTCTCTCTCCTAAAATCGTCGCCGGCCACCGTCTCCCTCGGAACCAGTTCGGTTTTCATTCGGCTGCTATTCGGGATTGAAGTTCTGCTAGAGGAACGTTTGTAGGGTCAATCACGGGTGGATCAAGCTCAAGCTTTCCAGGTAACTTTTCTGAACCGTTAAAATAGTATTATAATTATAACGAACAGATAGTGGTATTTTCGGGTTTTTATCCAAACCGCTTCCGCTCGATCGAACCCGTTTTGGTTCGATCCGATAAAACTTTTAATCAAGTCGGTTATTAGTTTTATGTTTAATCTTGATCCAGTTGGTTCGAGATACGTAGTGTTATTCGGGTCAGTTAGATTCGGATATCACAGAAAAACCCAACAGTGGTATCAGAGCCACAGGTTTCTCGTTCGTTATAATTAATCTGTTTATAAGATCAGTTAAATTAAAATTGTTTTCGTCTCAAGTTCTTAATTTATCGCTTCGAATAAAACACCCATCGATAATAAACCGATGACCGGCGGTGGAACGGCGGCAGTTAGCCGATCAGACCGCCAGGCCGATCGCCGGATCGCACCACACGAACCAAATCGCCGGCTGCACCACTGTCGATGGTGGTGGCGTCGGCGTTCTCGACTTCGACCGTGGCCAAACCACCAGTCGGTGGTGGCCGTGGTCCTCGTAGGTGGCACGTGGTGGTGATAGCGTTAGCCATTACCACCGATCCACCATAGCCACACAACAAGTCGATGGTGGCGGCGATCGTCGTACCTCTGCAACGCCGGCCTATGGCGGCGTTCGGCTGCTGTTTTCAAATGCCGGACCGCACCACAGTTTAGTGGTGGCGGCGAATGGTGGTGGTTGTAATCATTGGTGACCGAACCCATAGCCAAAAGTCGAGGCCACACCGCTAATCGGAGATGGCAGCACCACAACCATCAGAAACCGCATGAGCGGTGGTGGATGGCGGTGTTCGCGGTGGTGGTCGATTACTACCAGAATAGTGGGGATCGATGGTGTTCTCGAACGAAACCCGCACCGCACTCGGCTGTGGCCGGGCTGCGGATTGACCATGGCTGAACCACCAGCGTGGTGGTGGCAGCAATATGCAGGGACGGTGGCGACGGGATGGAGACGTTTTCTCCTTGTCGTCACCGTCGCTCATCGATAGTAGCGGTGGCAGCCGGTGGTGGTGTTTATGGTTGTTTTGATCGCCGACCGCCAATCAAGACCACGGTGGCGGCGTTGATCGTTTTCGGGTTACCAAACCGACGATGGTGGCTGATTGCTACTATTGTCAAATTGGTGGTAATTACTTTTGCGAAACCCAAAGCGATAAAACGGGATTAGGGTTTTTTCGACCTTCGATAATTTTTCGAGCAAATCGCGAAACCCTAACGGGCCCAAAAATACCAGCTTGGTAATGGGCCTGTAAGCCCAGTTTTTGGACCAAGTTTATGGCCCAAATAGTTTTTAATGGTTTTGCCCCTTTTACCCGAATTAATTTTATTAGGATCATTATTATCAAATAAAATTGTTTTAAGTTTTATTGAACCAGTTATTTGACCCGATTGGTCAAATAGGCTTCGTGTTATGTTCTGATCAGTTGGTCAAACCACGATACAGTTTACGAGCCAGTAATCTTTTGACCGACCAGTTTGTTCGGTAAAACCCGGTTCGATATAAATTTGGATAAAAGGCGAATATTTTGGCAAATTGGTTTGATTTATAAAATAGGTTTATAGTCTATAAGCCTTGGTAATTTTATAAATTAAGTAAAACTAATTTCAGATTAAAACATTAGTTTCGGTTTATAAAACAGTTTGTTTTTATAAATCAGTTAAAACCATGTTTTGCGATAAATGAGACGAATTAATTTTTAACGGATCTAGGTTTATTTTTCCCGCTTTTATTATATTGCGTATTTTTATGCTTTATATATAATTGCGTGATTGCTTAGATTTATATATGCCAGTTTGAGCGTATATATATTTTTTTGTCTATTATAGTGTTTGCCAACTTAGACCTTTGTTTTGTTTCTGGGGAGGCCTACGAGCCACTTACAACCCTTTTAATAATGACCATATGATAGATATTTTATTATTCTTTTTCTTTTCTGGAGTCTTTCCTCTTCCCGGAGTCCTGACAGAGACGGCGAGGTCAGTGGGAGCTGCTGGAATTCTTTTTTCCTTCCGGAGTCCTGACAGAGACAGCGAGGCCAGTGGGAGCTACGCGTCTTTTGAAGATTTAAGAAAATAGGTCATTATTGGTCCCTGGGAACATAGTTGGCAAAACCTATAATTAGTTATCGTTAACTGCGTGGTTGTTTTTTTCGTGATAGTAGATAAATAAGTGTTTTTATCAAACATGTTTTAAAATAGGAGAGTTTTAAAACTGAATTTAAATCACGAAATCGAATAGGTTTTATTTTAAAATTACCAGTTTTTTAAAACCTTTTAACGGTAAGTTTTATTAATAAAACCTAGTAGATTGTTTTCGGAAAGGCAAAGTTGACAAAACAGTTAGTTTTGGTCAACTAGTAGGTTATCAAAACAGTTAGTTTTGACTAACCAGTATGCTTTTAAAACAGTTAGTTTTAATTAGCTAATGTTTTAAAACAGTTAGTTTTAAAACAGAATGTATGTTCAAAACAGTTAGTTTAAAACATCAGTTGCCTTTTAAACAATCGTTTTTCCAAAGTTACTTTCACAAAACTGGATTTTAAAGGTTTTTCATAAAATTTTTCAAAACCCCGAAAATCATAGATCGGTAGTGCAATCCATGTAGGGGTACCTTCGGCGTAAGGTACACAGGCGTTGTAAGTGATCACACATTCAACATCCATGTTCAAACCGAAGCCGGAGGGGTTACATAATTCTGCGAATTATCTCCGGGTGGTACCGGCCAGAGTAAAGTGATCAGGTCCCCAAAATGGTGAGATCTATTTTGGTACTGTTAAGTTCACCGGGAGGTACCGGGCCAAAATGCACTAAGAGGAACCGAAACATGTACGGATAATTACCGTGGTTCCGAAAAGATCTTGGAGTCATGTCAGTTAGATATGATTGGTAAAAGTCCTTACCTACCGAAATAAATACAGGCCTGGTGGAGCATGAACATTCCGCACATCAGGACGTATGAAATAAGGATCATAGTCCAATAAATTGATCATTTAAGGGTTTATTGATATTTATTGGAATTTAGTCTATTCACAAGTTGTTAAAACCATTTTATTTTATGTGTAGATGGCTAACACCGTAACCAACACAAACAATCTTTCTCTCCGTTCTATCCTAGAGAAGGATAAGCTCACAGGACCAAATTTCCTAGACTGGGAGCGCAATCTCATGATTGTGCTCAGGCATGAGAGGAAATGGTATGTCCTCGAAGAGCCTTTGCCAGAGGCCCCTCCAGCAAATGCATCAGCTACTGCTAGGAATGCTCACAAAAAGCATTCAGATGACTTGCTGGATGTTGGTTGTCTTATGCTTGCAACCATAAGCCCAGATCTCCAAACAGAGCACATGAACACAAACGCTTATGACATGATCTGCCAGCTGAGGGACATGTTCCAAACGCAAGCTCGCACAGAACGTTATGATGCCTCAAAGGCATTTAACGAGTGCAAGATGATCAAGGGGACCTCAGTAAGTGAACATGTGATAAAAATGAAACGATACATGGATCACCTGGAAAGGCTCGGGCACCCAGTTCCGTTGCAGCTAGCAACGGATACTATACTCAACTCACTGTCAGAAGACTACAAGCCTTTTGTGGTCAACTACAACATGAACAACATGGAGAGGTCAATAGCTGAATTGCACTCCATGCTTAAGACTGCTGAGTTGAGTATGGGAGCCAAAAGTAAGCCCAAGGATGTGCTTATGGTGAGGGACGGAGGGGTAAAGAAGAAACATGGGCATGGAGGCACCAGTAAAGGAAAGGGTCCAGCACCGGCCATCCAGAGTGCACCCAAGGTTCGTGAGAACGTCAAAGGCAAGGGCAAGGGCAAGAAAGTTAAGGCCAACAAAGCTAAGACCGAAAATCGTTGCTTTACATACAATGAAGTTGGTCATTGGAGGCAAAACTGCCCTAGGCGTCATGAAGCAGATGGTAAAAAGTGAGTGCCCAGGAATTGCGAGGATCTAAAGAGCACAAGATTTTATATTCAGTTTAATCGTCAAGACATTTTATTTTAGATTTATTTTAAAACAATTATGTGTTTCTTTATTACTTTTATTTTGGAAGTACTTATAAATTTTATTAAATGGTTTTAAAAGTTTTAAAATTATTGTCTTGACTTGGAATATTTCTTGTGCATATTGTGAATCTAATAAAGTCAAGTTTTGACTTTGATTCAAGTTTAGATCTTAGTCATTGACTGTTACACTAACACTGTTACTTTAATAAAAGTACTATATATGAAAACAGTTAAAAACATACGAAGTACTATTGCATATAGAAATATGTTTTTAAAAATAAAACAATTATGAGTAATGGATTATATAAAGTAATCAAGGATTAATTACTCATATGTTTTAAGGAATTTAGGATATTATCTCAGATATCGTTGATAATATCAGTATTTTAAAACTAGAAAAGAATTCCAAGTTATGGAATTAGGATTTAATTAAAGTCCAGTTAAGTTTTATAAATGTTAAAATACCAGTGTATCATTACTTAAAATAGAATTGACTAAGTAGTCAAGTTTTGACTAAGTCAATAGTTAATTTTGAGTAATAGTCAGTTTTCATATAGGTTAGTGGGAGCCCAGTTTATTCTCTATCCAGTTTGTGATAAAGAATAAAAGATACAATTATTGATTCAATATATCTAGGAATTATAATCCAGGTAGGATATAAATTCACGAGATATAGTATCTACCTTTTAGTCAAAAGGATAGATCAGTAATTTTAAAGTCCTGTAACTAGATAAAGTTATGCTTGACTTTAAAAGGAGAAATCAATAATTAGATATGTTGGTAAAATTAAGCAAAAGATATTAAGTTATCTAAAATGCCAAAGTTAAATTTCCTGCAATTTGCCAGTTAGGTAAATGGAAATTTTATCTGATTTCAGGTAGAAATCATTCGTCTACACAGCAGCTAAGAAAAGGTGCAGTATAACTTTTATATATTCAGGGTAACTCGGAGTTTGTCCAGATCTCCAAGTACAGGGAATATGATAAAAGAAGTCTAATTTTGTTTTATAGTGTTAGCAAAACAAAATTAGCCGTAACAAGTATAAAATACCAGTGGGTATTAAACTTGTAACGTTTTTTGGTTATCACTTTGATTAAGATGGTAAACATTAATCAAAGGGTTTAAATTAAAGATAGGTGATACTTTATTTAGACCAGTATTTAACAAACGTTGAATAGACACAGAGAAAGATGATTAAAGAGATGTCATTAATTTTGTCATTATTACAGAGTGTAATATGGACTATGCAAAATTAGTCTCTTAACCACTCTTTTACTTTGCATGTTTTACCATCCAGGAATAAAACTAGTTCCCAGTTTTATTCGAAAATTGTCCGTGACAACTTATCGTGGTGGGAACCCGATAGGGCGTTAAAGTCATTGTGAGTTTTTGGGTAGTTATGAACAGATGATGAATAACAGTTACAAGTGATGTAAACCAAAAACTGCACAGATATTCGATAGAGTAGCGAGTATCGGACGTGATCCGCCGTTGAGATTACTTCTTGGATTTTGTCATAAGTAAATCTCACAGTGGTTGTCCTTATCACCTGAGGTATTTGATTTAATATCATGAGGACTGCTGGATACTTAGTGCGTTCAACCGCTACGCCGTAACAGGGTGGCCATAAAGGGCGTAACTAGATTCAGCGGAAGCCGTGGTGTTAGATGCAGATATGCAAGATGGGATTTGCGCCTCTTCTCTGAAGAGAGATATTTCTGGGCCCCTTGACTGACTGAATTTACTGATGAAGTGCACGGCCGTGCCCAAACGAACTGATTTGTTCTTTGTCGTTTACCTATCAGTAGAAGTCGGATAGTCGAGAAACATAATCTTGAGTATTAAGAGTTGACTTAATCCAGGCTCATACTCACAGATGAAATATTGTGACGCAAAAGGAAAAGCCAATATACCCAAATTTATGAACAGTGGTTTCATAAATTTGTTTTCCTTATGGAAATGTTTTATCACCTACCTGGGTATAAGAGTGCCTATAACCTGGTTAGCCTAAGTGCCTGTCTAGGGGCCTCCTTAGGTCCGTGTGATCAAGGCGGTATTGCCAACTTGCACAAGTGGGAGTCTGTTAGTAATTGTGTGCATAAGTTGACAAACCAGATTACACATCCAATGTTATAAGTCACTTGAGGGTCACACCTGTGAGGATCTGTAAACCAAACAAGTAAATAATCCCAGTTTGGAGAGACTGGATTTATAATAATGAATTATAAATCAGTTGGGTAACTTCAGTCTGAAATCCCAAAGTTGGAGGGTTGATAATTAATTATTAGAGTTGTATATTTATTAGTTAAATAAATATATAATTAGTTTAATAATTAATTAGTTAAGTAATTATCTAGTTTAAATAGAATAAGGAATATTCTTTTCTTTGGGAAAAAGAAAAGAATAATTCTATTTAGATAATTATCAATTGAATAAGGAAGCTTTATTATATATGGAAACTATTCCATATAAATAAAGCCTACCAGTTAATTATTCATTATTCCAATTGATTAAGCAACTAGCTTTTCTAAAAACCCTCTCTCTCCTAAAATCGTCGCCGGCCACCGTCTCCCTCGGAACCAGTTCGGTTTTCATTCGGCTGCTATTCGGGATTGAAGTTCTGCTAGAGGAACGTTTGTAGGGTCAATCACGGGTGGATCAAGCTCAAGCTTTCCAGGTAACTTTTCTGAACCGTTAAAATAGTATTATAATTATAACGAACAGATAGTGGTATTTTCGGGTTTTTATCCAAACCGCTTCCGCTCGATCGAACCCGTTTTGGTTCGATCCGATAAAACTTTTAATCAAGTCGGTTATTAGTTTTATGTTTAATCTTGATCCAGTTGGTTCGAGATACGTAGTGTTATTCGGGTCAGTTAGATTCGGATATCACAGAAAAACCCAACACAGTCAACTATGTAGGAAACAACCCCAAGTACAATCCGTACTCCCAAACCTACAACCCCGGGTGGCGTGATCACCCGCATTTGTCCTACAAGAGCAACAATGTTCAACAACCCTTTGGGGGAAGTTCTGGACAAAACAGACCACACAATTCAGCAGGATTTGGTCAAAACAGATAGCAGCAACAGCAGTACCATCAGAATGCACAAACTGGCCAAACTCACCACACTGGTCAGTCACCACAACAACAGATCCCAAAACAGCAGCCAGAACCAACAGACACTGGTTCCCTGGAATCTATGTTTAAAGGCTTCATGGCTCAGACCAGCAGTTTTGTGACACACACACACAGGGTTACATGAACCAAACCAATGCAACCTTAAGAGGACTAGAAACTCAAATGAGTCAACTAGCCAACGAGGTTAGTGAACTTAAGGGACGACCACCTGGAACCTTACCTAGTAATACCGAAAGCCCTAGGAATGGCTCAAAGGAGTTTGTCAAAGCCGTGACTTTGAGAAGTAGTGATGGTTTAGTTGACATACCGATCACACAAAGTGGGGAGGAAACATCCCATGCTTTTGACAAAAACAAATTTCCAATATTGTTTCCTCCCACCAAAGTCACACCTTCCGGACCCGATGTACCATCCACTTCAGTTGCACCACCGAAAGCTCCTAGTACCCCTGCTGTACTAGAACCCGTAGTAGTCCAACCACCTCCTGTCACTACCATCACCGCAAGTAAGGGTAAAAAGTCCCAACAACCGGAACCAGATTTGAGAGACCTCCCTTTTCCAGGCAGACTAAAGAACAAAAATAGGATAAGCAGTTTAAGAAGTTCTTGGACATCTTTAAACAACTCCATATTAACATACCTTTGGTAGAAGCTCTTGAGAAAATGCCAAACTATGTTAAGTTCTTGAAAGACATCTTAAGCAAGAAGAGGAAGTTGAATGAGTTTGAGACCGTAGCATTGACCCAAGAGTGTAGTGCGATCCTTACTTGTAAGATTCCACCAAAACTCAAAGACCCGGGAAGTTTCACCATCCCGTGTTCCATTGGGGGTCAAGAAGTTGGACTTGCCTTGTGTGATCTAGGTGCAAGCATTAACCTCATGTCTTTGTCCGTTTTCAACAAGTTAGGAATTGGAGAAGTCCGTCCCACAACCGTGACCTTACAGTTAGCGAACCGTTCGATAGCATACCCAAAAGGCAAAATAGAGGACATTTTGGTTAAGGTAGATAAGTTCATCTTCCCCGCTGACTTTATAATCCTAGATTGTGAAGTCGACAAGAAAGTTCCAATTATTTTGGGACGTCCCTTTCTTGCTACGGGAAGAGCCTTAATTGATGTCCATAAATGAGAGCTCACTATGCGGGTAAATGATCAACAAGTGACTTTCAATGTGTTCAATTCCCTTAAGTGTTCTGGAGGAATAGAGGACCGTTCTGCAGTAAGTGTTGTTGATATAGACCTGGACCTGGACTTAGCTGAGTGTGGGGAGGAACTCACCACAGTGGTGAGTGATGACCTGACCTTTGATGTCAGTTTGCAGGAAGATGTAGCTGCTGTGTTTGAACAGTTGGACTTTAAGAACAGACCCAGTCAACCCCCATCCATTGTCCATCCACCTGAGTTAGAGTTAAAGCCTTTACCTAGTCATCTTAAGTATGCTTATCTTTTGGAAGACGAGAAGTTACCCGTGATCATTTCGTCTAAGTTAGATCTTGACCAAGAGACAAAGCTACTTGACCTTTTGAGAGACCATAAGAGAGCACTAGGTTGGACCATAGCCGACATTAGAGGAATAAGTCCGTCCATATGCCAACATAAGATAATCTTGGAAGAAAATAGCGTTGGCAAGGCACAACCCCAAAGGAGACTTAATCCCATGATGAAGGAAGTGGTTAAAAAGGAAATCCTAAAGTGGCTTGACGCGGGTATTATATACCCCATTTCCAGTAGTAGTTGGGTGAGCCCAGTCCAATGTGTTCCAAAAAAAGGTGGCACTACGGTGATCACCAATGACAAAAATGAGCTCATTCCGACCCGAACCGTAACCGGTTGGCGCATTTGCATGGACTATAGACAATTAAATCTGGCAACAAAGAAGGACCATTTCCCGTTACCTTTTATAGACCAAATGCTTGACATACTTGCGGGAAAAGAATTCTTTTGTTTTCTGGATGGATATTCGGGGTATAATCAGATTCAAATAGCACCCGAGGACCAAGAGAAAACTACTTTCACTTGTCCTTATGGTACTTTTGCGTTTCTACGAATGCCCTTTGGTTTGTGTAATGCTCCCGCCACCTTCCAACGGTGTATGATGTCTATCTTTTCAGATATGATTGAAGACACCATGAAAGTGTTCATGGATGACTTTTCAGTAATTGGAACCTCCTTTGAAAACTGCCTTGTGAACTTGAAAAAGTGTTTAGAAAAGTGTGAATCTCATGACTTGATTTTAAATTGGGAAAAGTGTCACTTCATGGTCCAAGAGGGGATAGTTTTAGGACACTTAGTTTCACCGAGAGGTTTGGAAGTTGACAAAGCAAAACTAGAAGTCATTATGCAATTGCGTGAGCCATCTTCGGTCAAGGGCATAAGAAGCTTCTTAGGTCACGCCGGGTTCTATAGACGGTTCATTAAAGATTTTTCAAAAATTACAAAACCGCTATGTAACTTGTTGCATGTTGACCAAGCTTTCGAATTCACCTCGGAGTGCAAAGTGGCCTTTGAAAAAATAAAAAAAGCACTTGTCACGGCCCCAATTGTTGTTGCACCAGATTGGAAGTTACCCTTTGAAGTTATGTGTGATGCAAGCGATTGGGCCGTAGGTGCAGTTTTGGGTCAAAAACGCGAAAAAATATTTCACCCAATTTACTACGCAAGCAAAACTTTAATTAATGCACAAATTAATTATACCACCACGGAAAAAGAGTTGCTTGTGGTAGTATTCGCGTTTGACCGTTTTAGATCCTATCTCATTGGTGCCAAAGTGATTGTGCATACCGACCATTCCGCTATCAAATATCTCATGAGTAAGGCGGATGCAAAGCCTAGACTCATTCGTTGGGTCCTTCTGTTACAAGAATTTGACCTTGAGATAATTGATCGGAAAGGGACGGAAAATCAGGTCGCGGATCATCTTTCTCGCATTGAGGGTAAAGTTTCTAGTGGAGGAAATCATGAGATAAAGGAAATTTTCCTGGATGAACAAATTTTAGCAATCCGGCACTTTCAAGAAGAAACAACACCTTGGTATGCGGATTTGGCCAACTACCTCGCTAGTGGGCTAAAGCCGTATGATTTCAAAACTCAACAGTTTAAAAGGTTTCTTCATGAAAGCAAGCAGTACATTTGGGATGACCCTCATCTTTTCAAAATGGGGGCGGATCAAATCTTGAGACGTTGCGTGCCAGACTGGGAACAACACAGTATTTTACAAGAATGTCATGCGTCACCGTACGGTGGTCATTTCGGTGGCCAACGAACGGCCGCTAAAATTTTGCAAAGTGGGTTCTTCTGGCCAACGATCTTTAAAGATTCGTTTGAGTTTGTGAAAAAGTGCGACCGTTGTCAAAGGACCGGGAATGTGTCTCAACGAAATGAGATGCCGGTAAATAATATCCTAGAAGTTGAACTTTTCGACGTTTGGGGTATTGATTTCATGGGACCATTCCCGATGTCTTTTCACAACCAGTACATTTTGGTCACTGTTGACTATGTCTCGAAATGGGTAGAAGCCATTGCTTGCCCCCGTAACGATGCGAAAACGGTGATAATCTTTTTACATAAAAACATCTTTGTCCGTTTTGGGACCCCTCGTGCTTTAATTAGTGATGAGGGGACGCATTTTGTTAATAGAATGTTAAGTGCGGTTTTGAACAAATACAACATCCAACACCGTATAGCGACCGCTTACCATCCACAAACAAATGGACTTGCCGAACTGTCAAACCGTGAAATAAGATCCATTTTGGAAAAAGTTGTCAAGCCAAACCGTAAGGATTGGTCGTTAAAATTGGATGATGCACTTTGGGCATACCGCACCGCATACAAAACACCCTTGGACATGTCACCATATCGCCTTGTGTCTGGGAAAGCTTGTCATCTCCCGTTAGAACTTGAATACAAAGCATTTTGGGCCATAAAAGAATTGAATATGGCGGAGGATGCCGCGGGAATAAAAAGAAAATTACAACTTGTTGAGTTGGACGAAGTGCGCTTCCATGCCTACGAAAATGCCAAAATTTACAGGCAAAAAACCAAGGTTTGGCATGATCGTAGGATAAACCATCGTACTTTTTCGGAAGGACAAAAAGTGTTACTTTTCAACTCTCGTCTTAAAATATTCCCGGGCAAACTCAAGTCCCGTTGGTCCGGACCGTTTACCATCGACAAAGTTGGTCTTTATGGGACCATTGATTTGATAAACCCTCAAGATGGTAGTACGTTTCGTGTTAACGGGCATCGGGTGAAGCATTACCTTCCCGAAGGTGTGCCCGAGCCCGAAGGAACAGCTCAGTAAAAGCCAAATCTGGGTTAGAAATAACCCCTGTAAATAGTAGGTTAATTTAGGATTTAATTTCTGTATTTTCTGTTTCAGGTCTGAAGTTTGTCAAAGTCACCACAGTGGGATGGGAGCTCCGTATACCAGTGGATAAAGGAATTATCTCATGCTTCTGGGTTGTTGTGGAAAAGGTCCTACCCAAAGTCAGTAGAAAGTACTGCAGCAAGTTTGAGAAAAAGGCATAAGTGTTGGTGTCTCCACTTTTTAAGACAAAGCCAAAAAGAAAGCATGGGCCCACACTTACACAACTCTTGTTTTTTTAAATCATCAAAAAGTCTTCCCAAAGTACAAGTTAAGATGTCATCCCCTTATTTTATTATGAAAGCCTTACCCTAGTTGCCACTTGTCAAACCCACACCTAGCCACATAACCTACCCACTACCTCACCTTTCCCATCCCACATTCCCTCTCATTTCTCTAAAACCGTCACTTTTTCCCTCCCACTCCCCTACAAATCCAATTTGAATTTTAAACCCTTTTCTTTTTACCCTTTTAACCTTTTTCTTTATTTTATTTTAATTTTAAACACTTTTTAATTTTTAAGATTTGTTTTGCAAACCTTATCTTTTACAAACTACATTTTTCTTCCACTTAGTTTCTTTTTAACTAGTTTCCAACTAAAACCTTAATTTTTTTAATTTTAACCTTTACTACCCCTTTTCACTTAGATTTTTTTAAGATTAATTTTAAAAAAAAAAACCATTTTAAAACCACCTTTTTAAAACTACCACCTTATCCTTCTTTTTTTCACTTTTACATTTACACTCCCAAAAAACCCTCTCCATCTTCCCTACCACCCTCACACCACCGATGGCAAGAAAAAAGGCGGTGGTAACTGCCGGCCAAATCACCGGCGACACCACCGAGCCACCATCTGATACCACCGAAGCGCCGCCGTCGTCCGCAGTCACTCCGCCCACCGTTCCACCATCGCAACCCCTCCCTCAGCCGGCTGTCGCGACGCAACCACCATCCCACACGCCGTCGCACGCCGCGCCGACGGGGTACGACTCCGGCTACGATTCCCCATCCGGCGGTTTCACTCGCCGGGCCATCATCGCGAGCCGCCGTGGGAGTTTACATCGCCATCCACCAACCGCCTTTTCCACTTCCACCGCCGCGACTACGCCGGCGACGCAACCGTCCACAACACCACCGGCGGCAACAGTAGGTGAGATCACTAGATCCATTATCTCTCGTGCCATCGCGACCCTAAGCAACCCTACCATTGTTGCCATCGCCACCATTCCTATCTCAAACCCTAACCCCTTAGCCGGCTGAACCCTCGAGGGTACTTCTCCGACCATCGCTATCCTCCACCCCGACGTAGTGGAACGGATGGAAGCCCTCATGCCAACCCCTAACCCCCGAATATCCCCCACCCACGCTACCTCTGTTTCCACCATTCGGGCCGACGAATCCTCGCCGGAATCCCCTCCGTTGACTCGTGACTTTGTAAGCACCTTCGATTCCAACCCTTTAACCGATACCATGGAAGAAAATGAAGCCCGTCTCAGGGCTCTTTTGGCTAAACAAAACGAACGCTATCGACGGCGCCGGGCAGCCATGACCGAAGCCACGATCACCACCTCCACCACCGTCTCCCAACCATCGGCCACCCCATCCGTACCCTTACCCACTCCCCAAATCACCATCATCCCAAACACCACCCCCACCCACCCCAAACCCTAGCCGAACCTACACTAGAAAAGGGGATGCCGTCGATCGACATTAATAGGAGCCCGGAAGAAGATGTTGATGTTGCCGCCTATTTAACCAACAATCCTCCCGACAAGGATCGTGATTCTTCTGATGTTGGATTTGTTCCCCCAAAGAGACAAAAAGCAGTTGACAAAGGGAAGGCTAAAAAGGTTGTGGTCCCCCGCGAGGGCCCGCGAAGGAGTCAAAGGTTAGCCGCTGTGGGCACTTCCCACAGTGGCCCAGGTACGCTATCTAGTCCTTCCTCCGATGATGACCCGGCTTTCGTAACTCAAGAGGTCCCATTCGAGTCTTCCACAGATTCGGATGCCTCTTTAGTTCCGGAGCCGAAAAAGAAAACAAAGAAGCGTAAGAAACCGCCGGGTAAAGCCTCGGGTCGGGAACGTCAAATGGTCAAAGAGAGATCTTTTCACAAATCTCTCATCGAATATTATCCCCGCATATCCGACCATCTTACTTTTCAGCGGTGGAATGACATGATCCCGACCCCCGTTTCGATAAACGAAACTTTGGTACGCGAGGTTTTTGATATTTTGGCTAGCACCGAGGGTGATGAGCTCATGGTCCGAGGGGTCCCTATTATTTGTTCACCGGACATTATCAACAATCTGTTGGGTCTTACACCACCCGCGGATTGTTGGTACCAACGTTTTGTCACTCAAGGGATCTCCTTCGAACAAGAGCGGGAAATGGCACGGTTGTTGCTTAAGGATGGTCGGACTTGGCACGTGGAACGCAACCAGGCCATTATGCGGCCGTATGACCTAGAGTTCGTGCCTAGCTTGTGGTTTCAGTATGTGTGCCATAACCTCATCCCGACTAAGCATGATTCATCCCTTCCAAAAGAACGGGTGATCATGATGTATTGTATCTTCAAAAATCTAGAGGTTAACATGGGTCCCATTGTCCGCACCATGTTGGATGATCACGCAACACAACCCACCACTACGATCATCTTCCCGGGACTGATTACTCGGATGTGTCGACACTTTGGTGTCCCGACTCTCCCAACTGATCGTGTTTATTCTAGTCCTTCGCAGATCGATTTAGGTACCATCCGATGCATGGTGACTCACAATCCGGAGTTTGCACCGCAAGCTATGCCCGCACCGCCACCGCATCGCAAAGGCCGGACCCGACGCCGACAACGTCCGTCCTCTGCCCGACCATCTCCGCACTCGCAATCTGAACCGGATGCTGCCAATGACTCCGAGGCAGGCCCGTCGACTCAACCGGTGATCCCGTCTTAGGCGCAACCTTTGATGGACCACATGGCGGCCCAAACCGAGCATATGGAGGCCCACAACACCCATCTCTTCAAGATCCACCAGGTTCTGACCCACGTGCGTGGGAATTTGGACGACTTCAGTGTCCGTTTGTCTCGTCTCGAGAGATATCTTGGAGTGCCCGAAGGAAGTGTCATCCCGCAAACCGCCCCCTCCACGGCTGCCGCGACTACTGTTCCACCTGATCCACCAGCCACCTCTGTTGACATCAACATGGACGCTACTGCCGACGTCCCCGAGACTGACCCTTGATCGTTTTTGCAGGCACTGGAACTGTCTGTGGTGGTATCCCACAGTGGGCATTATGCATAAACTGACTTTTTGGCTATTTCCAGTTCTTTTGGGTTGAAACTATGTTTATATTTTCCTGTTCCTGCTTGCTTAACACTTGGGTGATTTTTGTTGTGACTTGTTCTTCGTACACTTACCCCGTTATTTTGGTAATCGTATGTGATGGCATGATTTTATGTATATCTTGTGCATATGTTGTTTAATTCTTTTCAGGTGCTCGTTTCAAGCTTTCCTTACAAATTAATGGTTTTGGATAGGATGTGGGCCATCTTTTGAACTAGGCCCAAACACTTTCCCATTTTTGTCACCTAAACCGTTACCCAAATAAACCTCCGTTTTCTTTTAGCAATGAGGACATCGTATGTTCTAAGTTTGAGGAGGAGGAAGTCACCTCGGTATTTTATCCCGTGGTAACTTTTAGCAAATAAAAATATCCATGTGATATTTTCAAAAAAAAAAGAGAAAAAAAAACCACACAAAAACCAAATACAAAAATGAAAAAGCTAGAAAAACCCAAAGCAAAAAAAAAATATATATATATATATTCAGTTTAGCATTTCCAACATAGTTGGAAAAAGGGAAATGATTCAAAGAATCATATACGAAGCCTTATACACTCACCCGATCAAGTCCCGCGGATCAAAACCATTCTTTTACGGGAAAGCTTGACGCACGCACCGGGAAGTTGCAACAAAGTAAGTCATCGTTTCACTTTTGCCAAAATTTTTGTTTCCTTTTCGTTTCTTCTCCACCTTCTCATTACTTGAGGACAAGTAATGGTCCTAAGTTTGAGGAGGTGATAACCCTTGTTTTTCTCGTGTTATTTTCACTTTTTAACACCCTTTTTCTCATCTAACCCTTCTCAAATCATCCATTTGAAGCCTGAATACTTTCTTTGGTCTCATTCACCCACTGAGATAGGAAATAGCTAAAAAGTCAAGTTTTAAGGCATTTTTGACTATGTGGGATGTCACCATAGTGAGGTTTGGTATGTGCAGGTTCTAGAAGGGAATTTCGGATTTATTTTATTATGGAAGATCAAATCAGCAGAAAAGAGCATGGGGGACAAGCAAAAGTCAACATCTATAAAGAGGTGGAAGTAGGTGATGGCTAAAAATGATATAATATGCAAAAGCAAAAAGGTGAAGTAACCTTTGGTTATTAACCTTGCTTTTTGCTATTATAAAAGGAGGTCATGGCATTCAAAGAAGACACACAATTTCTCACCATCCTCTACACTCTCACTTTAGATTTCTCTCAATACATTTCTATCTAGTTTAGCTTAGTTTGTAATTTAAATTCCAGCATTTTAATTTCTGCATCTTTAGTTACTGTACTGTAGCCTCAGTGGTGACACATCGCCACTGTTTATCTTTTTCCAGTTTAAATGCAGTTTCTTTTAAGTAAAAACTTCATCTTATTTTTCTGTATGGGCAGTAGGTGAAACCCCATCCTTGGGTATGGGTGCGAGCAAAGCCCGAGAGGCCTAAATGTGACATTTTGGGTGTTTTTATCTTTTAATATTTTCTCGTTTGGTCATTCTAAGTCGGGACGTTATCTCAACGCGGACAAGCTGATCACTTGTAAGTGTTCATGTTAGACCTAAGACCTCGAGAGGGGCGGGTTCGAAACACGGCTTGAGTGATGCAAAAAGAGTTTGAGAAAACCTTTAATAATCACGGAGAGATTCGGGTTGTTGCATAATTGAACCAAGGCAAAAAGTGTCCTCAAGCGGGTGTTACGAAGAGATTCGGGCATCTTCTTTTGTTGGACCGAGCTAGGATCTATAAGGTCCACTTGGTAAAGTTAACAAATTGGGAAATAGTAATTGTAAAAACTTTGTAATAAAACTAGTTTGTAAACCTTTATAATGGAGCTTCGAGAGGAGAAAGTTGTTTAGGAGTTATTTACGAACCGGTTACGTTAACCAAATTTTGTCAAACGGTTTCTTGGGCAAAAGCTTGCACCCGTACCCATCTTTTTCTCATTGTTAAATACATCTTTCATTTACCTGTCATTTATATACCTGTCACTTCATATCTGTCATTTTATTTACTTGTCTTTATTTATCTGTCATTTAATTTTCTGTTATTTAAATATCCTGTTAATTCACCAAACAAATCAAATCAACCTTTATAAAACTTTGCACCGGACTAAAGGACAATTTCTCTAAATATCGATACCGCCGATCCCTGTGGAACGATACGTGGGCTTCCCACATTATTACTTGAGTTAGCGAACGCACGTCTAGTTTATACTTGGACTAGGCCTGTGGTGCTTAGGCATTTATTACGCGAAACAACACTCAATATCCTACAAAATTCAAGAACTATATTCCAGCTCGTTGTGTTGGATAATTATTCGATAGTTACTCCATTTACTAAAATCAAAATATATATTTTAAGACATTGTTTGATAAACATGAATTAACTTGTTTTAGAATGCTTTTAGACACCGTTAAGAAAATGTTTGGAAGATATTAGACCACTAGTCTCAAGAACTTTTTGTAAATTGATTATGAAGGATATTAAGGTATTTTTATCATAAACACTATAAATATATTTGTTGAAAAAATAATAACATAGAACATATATTCTTATATAATTTTGGATATCATTGTGAATATAAATCGTAGTTTCCCTTTTATAACTGTCATTTACATTAAATTTGATATAAATGACATAATTAACTTTCTTGTGTAGAGATTTTTATATTTAATTGAATATATTTATTCATTATTTTTCTTAACTAGAGTAAACTACAGATATGGTCCCTATGGTTTGAACACCTTTTCCCTTTTAGTTTTAAAATTATATGTTGACTATTGTTGTTTGCAAAAACTTCCTAATTTGGTCCCTATCTGTAACGGTTGTTAAAGAAACTAGTTGAATGAGGGGCATTTTGATTTTCTCCTATTTATTCTCATTTTTAATTATTAAAAAATATGTTAATTCATACATTTTCAGTCATGCTATGTATAAGATCTCATATTGATTAAAGAGAGTAATGAAGGTTGCCTTTATAGTTTACAAGGAACTTGATACCACCTCTATCAGACATGTTTTAAAATTGTGAGTCTAGATTTGTGGATAAAACGGACAATATCTGATATGCTTGGCCTAAGATGTTACAAATGGTATGCGAGCCGAAAACCAAACTGGTGTACCAACAAGAACGTTGGGCTTCTATGGGTGGATTGTATCCCACATTGGTTGGAGATGAAAACAAGTGTTGTCTTATAGGAAATCTGATACCTCATCTATTAGGCACGTTTTAAAATTGTCAGTCTAGGTGGTGTGTGGACAAAACTGACAATATCTAGCACGGTTAGCGTGAAATAGTATACTATGTGTCCCTCTTGTGCACAATAACTTTTCTTACAAACACAACTTTTTTTTGCATCTTCTTCCAGCAAAATAACATCCAAATACCAAAAGTAGGCATAGAACAAAAGTTATATCAAGCCCTTAATCCACAAACAAGTATTATCAACGATAGTTCTACCCTAAATTAAAATGGTGCAAATGTTTTATCAACAATGGAATCAAAACCAAAGAAAAAGTTTATTTGTGGGGATTTCAAGATTGGACTACTCCTGTTTCGCTTCTTCATCTACAACATAAACAATATTCATAACAATCAAACACTAGAAATTCGAATATGTTGATGATTTAACTGATGGAAAAAAGGCCATGGTTATGGGGTTGGGAAAAGGGTTACACCAACGATGAGGTATTTAACTAGAAAGCGGATGTGTGGTGATCCACCTTGGGTTCTTTGTGACTCGCTATCGCCTAAAGGGGGCCGTAAAGGGAGAGGCCATAATGAAAGAAGAAATAAGGGGAGAAATGGGGTGATGGCATGTTTTCACCGAAGAAGGTTGACGACAGTGGTGTCGGAATTCACAAGAGAAGGTAGATGATGATGGATTGGATGAAGTTCTAGCTGGAAAGGAAATCTTATCGAGATGAAGTTTGCAAGTTTGTAAGATATAATAATGATAATAGGTCATATATTGTAATAAAAAATGATAAAGAGTGAAAAAAGACCAAACTACCCTTCACTTAACCAGCTATTTTTGAAAGCTACAATAGCCATCTTGCGAATTTGAGCATGCAGGGACGAAAAGTATCATAATCACCAAACCACGGGGACCAAAATTGTAGTTTACTCTTGTAAATTAATTAATTAAATATGTTCGTATAAATTCAAACCTTTTAAGCCAATTTTAACGTGAAAACGCATCGCGTTTCATGTATGCTTGAAGTCATTCTGAGTCCATCAACAATGGCGAAATCCCCTGCCAACGCAAGAAAAACCCTAACTTCTTATACCATCAAATCCATCGCCAAATCCATAAGACGTAATACTTTCAATCTCAATCCTCACCTTTTTTTTCCAAAACGTTTTTTTTTTTTTTTTTTTGAACGGCACATAATTCACGCACACGTCCCGTCCCGACACGAAGTCGACGAATATCCGGGATCCATCCAGGCACCCGACTAATCCTCGACGATCATGGACCAACCCAAAAGTTGACCCATGGTCACGGTATCACCACATGCCACTGGGTGACTAATGCTTTGATTTTCCTTTCAAAATGTTGATCACATTTTCTAATCAATTTGTTTGTTTTTCCTTGTAATCAGCGGGCGATTACGTGATGATGAGGGCGCCGGATCCATCGAAGCCGTACGTAGCAAAAGTGGCGAAGATCGTATCGGAAAACGGAGGAAGTAATAACGTGAAGGTTCACGTTCAATGGTACTACCGGCCGGAGGAAGTGGTTGGCGGTCGAAAACAGTTTCACGGAACGAAAGAGGTGTTCCTTTCCGATCACCTTGACGTTCAGGATGCGGATACGATTGAAGGAAAGTGTAAGGTTCACAGTTTCAAGAGCTATATGAAGCTCGATGCCATTGGTAACGACGATTTTTATTGTCGTTTTCGGTATAACTCTTCCACCGGAGAATTCAATCCCGATAGAATTGCCGTGTATGTTAATTTCCTGCGATTTTTCATGATGTTTTTACGGTTTTGTGGTTTTGTTGTTGGTGGTTTTACCAAGGTTCGTTTTAGTGTAATGGGATGTATGGATTATGAACGGAGTCAAATGTAGGTTTGATCAAGTCAAGCCAACTAATTCCCAGAAAATATAAATTTGTATCAAATTTGTACTAGTAACTAATCCCAACATGAAAGTACTGAAAAAACTCATATAAGCAAAAAATCTCAAATATATCCGTGATCATGAGACATGATTATCACTATAAGAGGTGCGGAGTGCACGCTTGTATCCAAAACGAAATTTGATCTCGGTTTGGTTCAAGGTGGTCAGTGTACTTTTGGTGGCTATCGTTTCCAGAGAATGTTTTCCTGCAATTTTCGTGATGTTTTCAACTTTTGTGGTTTAATTTTGTGACTATCGGATTGAAGTTTAAACTGTTAAGAGATGTTATTTGCGTAATTAGATGCTAACAAGAGCGAATTAACGTTGTTGATTTATGATTAGCGAGGGAGTTTGTGTTAGTATCAATGCTTCTGAATCTGTGTTTTTAAGATTGGTATAACTAAATTTGATGAGTGCTAAGATGAAGATGTTTGTTTGATAAGAGTGTTGATAATGTGGTTGGTGTTAATATGGCAGGTACTGCAAATGTGAGATGCCTTACAATCCTGATGACTTAATGATTCAGTGTGAAGGCTGCAGTGATTGGTAGGTCAAACAAACATTTTGGCATTAATCTCAATTGTTCTGCTTATGCTTCTTTTGGAGATTAAGTAGTAATTATTGTAAGTTGTTGAATACAGTCTATTGTATCACTTTGGATGATAGCATGACATATATGTATCTTCCTACCATGCTTTTGTTAGAGACATACTATGAGAAGTTAGTAATTATTGTAATTTGGTATATACATCCTATTATTCTTTATTCTTTTTATTCTTTGTTGTTGTTGATTAATTAGTTGCTGAATGCAATAATCAAGTATTTGTCTTTCATCTCATCATATGCATGCTTGGCATACTTATGGGTCCTTGTTTGTGGTGGTTAAAACACTTTGAAATCTCCTATTCCTTTTTCAATAGTTCAAGCCAGATCATGTCCTCAGAAATTCGAGGTTAGCAAATTAATATCATCATAAACCAGTAGCTTATCTAAAAGAGATGAGAAGTCTTGAAAAATTGTTTTTAATACGCGGAAGTTGGTTGTTTGGTAAAAGGCACTTGACACTGTCAACATTATGAACTTTATGAGATATAGTATTATTGGAGTAGGAAATGCTTAATATGGCACATGCATGATGTATCTTGTTTATCTTGGTGGTTTGGACATGAGAGGCATAAGGTCATGTAGTATGAGGTTTTGCTCTTGGATCCTTGTATATTTATCAGTTTGTTCACTATCACCCACTGTCTGTTTGCAATCCTGATATTCTTTTTAAGCTTCTACTTTTGGCTGACTCTGCAAATTAGCTCATTTCAGTTTCTAAACTCTCTCACAGGTTTCATCCTGCTTGTTTGGATATGACAGTGGAGGAGGCTAAACAGATTGGACACTTCTTGTGCCATGATTGTTTGTCACAAGACCAAAGAATTCACCAAACTTGTCATGCTATTTCCAGACCTGCAGTCATCAGGGTAATATCTTCTCTCATGATACACAAAGCTTTTCCCTTTATACATCACTTAACTGCAGAGTGCTGATGGGATCTGGTTTTGAATAATGATTTTGTTGGTGCTACAACTTTCAATTATTACCTGGAGGAAATTAGATGTTATGAATCAGTTTACTTTAGTGTTTGGGGACAGGATTGTTTAGTTTCCCACTAAGGAGGCCCATACCTTACTCTTCCACATTCTGCTTGAGTTTAGTTTCTTGAAAAAAGTAGATATAATGGTTGTATATGAATCTGTATGGAGGGTTGGGTTGTTAATCGACTGTTGGACCCACATTAGGATGAGATGTATTGGATCAATTCCTGTATCAAGGGCGATTCCATAGGTGGGCTTAGGGGTGTAAACAAGCTGACACAGCTTGTGAGCTACTCGAGACCGACTTGAATAATAACCGGAATCGACTTGATGTGAACCGAGCTCGAGCTACTCGAGTAGGGCTTCGAGCCGAGTTTGAGTTACAAAATACTCGGCTAGTCAGGCTCGCGAGCCTTATCGAGCTTGTAGTATATTACTCATTTTACCCTTTTATACATAAACTAATTACATTTGTACACCTTAGTATATAAAGTGAGAAAAAAAACCATAAACCTATGCATGTTGAATCTTAGTTTTATGTTGCAAATGTTTTTTCTTATGAAAATGAGTCTTAATAATTAATATTTACCTTATGCAATTTTTAAGACACAAATGAATCTAGTTGAGTCGAGCTCCGAAGTGTCGATACTAGCCACGAGCTCTAGCTCGAGCTTGGAATTTTAGGCTTGACCGAGCTTCGAGTTTCGAGTTTAAGAGTCGAGTCGAGTCTGACACTGTGTTGACTCGACTCGATTACACCCTAGGTGGAGTTGAGATTAAAATGGATCAAGGGTTCAAATCCACTTCTCATGCTTCTCACTCAACTTGATCCTTCGCTTATTAATGGAATCCTAAGAGGTATATAGAGGAGGTAGTGGTAAAAAGAAATGAAAATCTTGGCATGGTCAAATTCGGGTTTGAGTGGAAACCGACTCACTTTCAAATAAGGTCTTTCAAGTAAATACTCAAACTTTTTAACTAGTTATGTCTAAGATCATGCCATTTCAATCAGGAGCATGACCTTTAAAAATCTCTTCAACTCAATAACCTGTCTTCGGTGTTACACGCACACACACTTCCTCTAGTGTAAAACGCGTTGCCTCTATAAAATCTTGTGAAAAACACTACAAGGTTAATTTGTAAAGATGACTTTATAGGTCATTTAACTAGACACCGCCCTTTTTAAATGGTTAATGTCTATGATTATTTCTTTTTCAGGTAGACACAAAGCGTCGTAGAATGTGATACACAATGAATCAAAAATCTCGTTGAGATTAATACACGAGCTAGCAAACTTGGAGAGGATGAAGATAAAGTAGCAATGTAACAGTAATATGCAAAGGAAACTGTGCTTTGACTTGATCTTTGTTCATATATATTTTCCCCTTCAATTGGTTGGACTATAGTAGCTTGTGTTTGTTTATTTGATCTAGGATCGAATCAATTCCTTTTTATCCGTATAGCATCATTAGTAAGGTTTCTTCGACGTTTATAACATGTCTCCGACGATCTTTTAGATGAACAACAAATAAAGACGATAGTTATCAGTGTTTGTTAGTTTCTAATTGTTTTATGTGTACAAGTTGCGGGTCTTCACGTAAACAACCTCTTGATCCAAGTAACTCATTATAGACCCTAACTCTAAGTGGATATATTGGGCTTGGTTTTTTACTTTTTGTTGCTCTATAACTGATTTTATGCGTAGACATTAAGTCTTTGACCAACATACCCATGGTATAATGACTTGTACTTCCTGCATCCAAAGATGTAAATCAAACCAAACAAACCCCATAAATAATCTCCATCCAAAAGTAGGATGTGGCTCTTCATTGCAATGTGACCTTAACGTTTACAAATACAGAATGGGAACTTATACATCACTTTACCCTACACCAAACACGAAAATAGGTTGTCCTTGCGATCTTGGGGGAAAAGATGGCTGTCGTCTATCATTGATTTGTGACATACGGGGAGGTTTAATAAGAAAGGTAAAAGAGTTAAAAAGGGGTTGCTATATGCAGCCAAAAGCTTTTGGGTATATGCAGCCAAAAGTCAATGATATTTTTGGGTGCATATGCCATTGGAAATTGAACTTGGAAATTGAACTTTAATATTTAAGTATTATTATAAATATTATATATTATGTTTTATATATTTTATTATTATTCTATTACTTTTAGTATAATATGTTATTATTATTATTATTATTACCATTTATTTAAATTTATATTTTATATATACTTCTTAGTTTTTTATATTTATATTTATATTATATTAATATATATATATATATATATATTCGTGTATTTAATTAAATTATGTTAAAAGAACATGTTTTAGGGGGCATTTGGTTCGCTTCAGAAAATGAGAATGCAAGAGAATGAAAATAAGAATAAGCATTACGTTAATGTTGTTTGATTAACCTAATATAATCAATAAATAATTGTTTTATTTATTATTATAAGAATATATATATATATATACTATACATATATATATATAGAGAGAGAAGTTCAAACGAAAAACATATAAATTTAAGAGATCATAAGAAGCAATCTCAACCACGAAACTGCAACAAAAGACATGCCACGAATGTATATTTTATTATTATTATTATTATTACTATTTCAATAATTATCTTGATTGTATTTTAAAATTTTTTATATTTAAAATAAACTAGTAGGATTAAATTGAACAACTCAAATTTCAATGATTATGTTGATTAAACTTTATATTTTTTATATCTAAAATAAATTAGTGTGATTTATTGAATAAAATGACATGTATCAATTAAATAAGTCTAAATAAACTAAAAGCGTAAACTGCATCCGGACTCCATATACACTTCTAATATATATTAAAAAAAGTATTTATATTTATATTAACAAATATTTTTTATTTTTAAATATAAATTAAAAGGTAAAAAAATCAAATGTGTAAATGTAAAAAAATTATAATAGAAATAATAAAAATATAATATATAAAAAATATTTAATTTTATTAATAAGTATTATATAAATATAACTTAAAATAAACATAATATTATTAATTAATATAACTTAAAATAATACAAAATAAATTAAAAAAAAAGACAAAAAAAAAAAAAAAACAAAAAACAAGAAAGAAACAAAAAAAAAATTAATCATTAAGTTGACTTTTTAGGTGCATTTAGCAATCATTCAGGTGCATTTAGCATAACCCACAAAAAAAACTAATCATTAAGTTGACTTTTTAGGTACATTTAGCAATCATTCAGGTGCATTTAGCATAACCCGTTGAAAAATCTAAGAATACATGATTCATATGTAATCATTGGTAAAGGAAAATGAGTTCACATGTATATCTTCATACGTGAATAATTGGTAAAAAATAGGTAAAGCAAACGTGTATTCATCGTATATGCATCTTCAATTGGTTCTTTTCAGATTTACCTATTGGTGTCTTTCCCGTTCTTATTTGAACTTTGGCCTTCGATGTAAAGTGAGTAGAAGTATGTAGTTTTAAAAAGAAGTTCAAAGAGAGTCAAATTCATTGTAAAAGATGATGGTTTGGTATAAGGTGATGGATGGTATTCAAACACTGGAACGTATTGATGCTATCATATTTAGACTGTTATCTATTTCGAGATATTGATTAATCCAGACAGACAGACATACATGGGAAAAACATCTTAATGCCATCGTCGTTACATTTTGTTGCTTAGCCATGGGAAAAATACATGTTGTGAATCTCAGCTTCATAATTGTCTCAAAATATTCATAAAACTATAGCAATTACTCACATTTGCTATAAAACTTCACACATACGAAGCTTCATGACATCCTCATTTTACAAAAAATTGTCATCATCATTCTTAGCATCCGTTTGCCCAAAATCAACATATCTTTACACGTGAAGCTTCATACTTTCTTCCTCGTTTTCATATAACCATCTTGTCTTTGATCGTTCATAATTGAACCTTTCTTGCTCTCGAGATTCAGGCATGAAAAGATCATTAAGGTTTGTTGGCGGACTTGCTAAGAGATACTGTCAATGCAAAATCCGTTCACTCGTTTTTTTCTCTCTGCATACAACAAGTACATTATTGCTAAAACTTTCAATGATATAAATATAGATTCACATGTGAAGAATTAAAGCAATATCTTTAAAACCATGTCATAAGTCATAATTACAATTTATTTAGTTATTATACAGGTGAAGCAGAACGCAATACATAAGGTGGAACTATATAAGTATATATACTACAACTTCACATTTGAAGATGCAGTACTTTAATTTTTTTTGAACCGGCAGAGTTAAAGTTAGTTGTTAGCTTTGTACTCGGGAACGTTAGAGCGTGTCAGGTAACTCAGGCGGCCCGCAATTGCCTCCCTTTCCAACACCATAATTCTCCTAAATTCACCCGAGGAAAAGTCCCTTGCAAGGCTCGAACTTGAGACCTACAAGGGCAAAACCCCCCAAGGTTTCCCTTTATGATTACACAATACATCTTTATGTTTAAGTTTGTCATTTATATAATATAGCTTCACATGTGAAGTACATATCTTGACTCGCATAAAGACATCAACCCACCATACATAGTTAGTGATGTTTTTAGAACCATTTATCTCACAATGAACAATCACTATAAGATTAAACTAGAAGTTTTTTTTTTGTGTGTGGATATTTTTCACTTAAAAAATATCATTGTTGAAAAAATGGGAGAAGTAGGATAAAATATATAGTGGCCCAAAATAAGGGGAGAAGGCCTTGTCAAGGATTAAACTATCAAATCAAAACCATCATCTTTAAATATAGGGGAGACACTCACAATTTGGTTGTAAGGGTTGTAGGAATGCAAAGGGTTGCATCATAAAGATGTCTTTGATCTCCTAGTACAGCAGTACACATTGAGAAAAGAACTACAAACATAGACATAGTGATTGAGATTGGCTTTTAGCAGAAGTGAAGTGTAACAAATCGAAATTGTTTTATTCAAGGGCCAAATAAGATGTATCTAATAACAATAATATATTATCCCGAAGATTTGTGAAATCAGATTGTTGCTTAGGGAATGCCTTAGATCATCAGATGTGGAGACTAAGGTGATTGCTATGAAAATGATTGAGATATTTGATCAACACTAGTCTGTCATACATGGAATATTAGCCATAGCAAGTTAGCAACTATTTTGGATTAAAGATTTAAGATGAAGTTAATTGAATAAAATTTTCCCCAATTTATGGTAAGGGTCATCTAGGGATTTGACCTTAATGAGTTTTTAATTAAATTCATGACCTCCTCACAACAAAAGGACTTTATACTCATCGAAAGGTCATGAATTTAATTAAAATCTCACTTAAGATTATATACATAAATATCTCTTTATGCTAACGAGCCCAAATGAAATTGAGTGGATTAAAAACTTGACTTAAGATATGGTTCAAGAATACAGATCAAGTGACGCCTAAAGACACTAATTTAGATTCCTCATTGCATATTTCGAAGCTGGTAGAATTTTGATGAATATGTGAATTCGTTGGTTAGTTATGATATGTTACTTAGTAGCACCGCAAATGTGGATAGTACAAATCTGAGCTAGATTATTACTTGAAAGAGACTATTTTGCCAAGGAATAGAAAATATGATATTTTAGCATGGTGGAAAACAAAGGGTCTCGGGTATCCTAGATTGCAACAAGTTAGAGATATTTTGACTAGACCATAGAGTTGCTTCTAAGTTTATGTTGAGAAACACGTGACTCCTAATCGTAAATATGCTTCATCCTCAGAAATTAGAAACATTTGTTTCTGCACAATATTGGTAAGGGGAATAGAAATTTGTATAACTTTTCTAAACGTTTTTCTTTTAATTTCGTTTCCTTTACACAAATGAATGATTTATGATAATACTTATTTTCATTTCTTGTTAGGTACACATCTAAATAGACAAAACTATCTATGAATGTTTGAAGACATAGAAGAGTAGAAGACAATGAAGTGGTATGTTTCTTATTTGTATTTTTCTTTTCTTCTTCTTTCCTTTTAACAATTGACATATTGGCGTTCACTGCCTTCTAGATTTTGATGTTTGAATCCTGATGAGTGAAGACTTCTTTTTGGCACAAGAATACAAGATTAGAAATGATATTTGTGGATTTCAAGAGTGAAAACTTCTTTTTGGCATTAAGGTTGCTGTTATTTTTTTTACTTTATTTTTGCTAGCTTTAGAATTTTCTATTTTGGATTTGTCGTGAGTTATGATTGCATGTGGTTGGCTATGTCTTTTAACCTTTATGCTCATTTATCTTTTATCTTTTTACACGGATTACATTTTTCAAAGTATAACATTGTTCTTTGTGAGAATGTTTTTTTTTTTTTTTTTTAAATTAAAAACTCTGGGCTTTTCATTTTAAACTACATAGGGTTGCACCGTTTCCATTTCCATCCCTAATTTTTAACCGGATGAAGGAATACTACAAGGACCAAAATGGCATTCTGTTAATGTTAAGAAAAAAAACAGTATTTATGTGTGTCACCCTAGGTCAATGCACCAAAATCCCAAATGATAACACCATTCCAAACTCATAACTCGTTTAATCTTTGATTAGTTTGCTCTCTCAATATCCTCAATTGTGTATCAATTTTCTATAGAAGAATTGCATGAAGTGTAATGTAGGAACTACAAAAATACCGTTTGATGGTGCGCCATCACCAAATATAATACATATATTCCCCCCGGGATAAGGACCGGGAGGGAGAAGTAGAATGTACACAGACCTTACACCTGTCTGAGATATTGTTTCCAAGAAGACCCATGTCTTGCAAGCCTAGGTATCTGGTTAGTAATCATCAAAGTCAACAAGCTTTATCAAGCTCATATTACTCAGGAGGGGTCATGTGCTAGGTAGGTTAGGGCATGGCAGGGGGTGAGACAGGCTCGGTTTAGAGAACCTAAGAGTAAGGAATTACCTAGGCTTCTCATGACTTATAAGAACAAGTTCATGAAAGTTAACGCATATGTTGTGTATCTCTACATTATGCAAACTATCTACCAGCAAGAAACTCGTGTGAAATTACCTGACTTCTTTCTTGAGTTCACAGAGAAGAGAAACACATGAGGCTATCTGTATTCACCTCTTTTGAGTTGTTTTTTCTCTCTTCCACACAATTACAGTGCCACCAAAATCAGAGGACGCCAACAAGTTCTCACCATGATTCCATGCAACGGCAATGACCGGGTATCCATGTCCCTGCAGTCGTAATGAACAAAACAAAATAGATAATTCACCTCAGATATTCAAAGAGGAAATCAGCTACTGAAAATAATAGAACCATTTTCAGGATCTAAGATTAGAACAAATTTTGCTGACTTGGAATAAAGACGAAGAAAGACTTGTGAACTCAAGTCAATACCATCAATTTTGTGTATGGTGAAGATAACGGGCAAATATATAACTTTGCAATTTTTATGGGACGAAAGGAGTATTTGGGTTACTTTTAGATTTAAAAGTAACACACTTTTTCTTTTGGAGGGGGAGACAATGAAGAAACAAACCTGCAGCTTGTTCACACATGTGTTCTTCTTCAGACGAGTTAAGTCGTAAAAATAGACAGCTGCATCCTCGCTTCCAATGACTTCAAAACAGCATACACTATTGTATTAGTAAAGCATCACATATGTGTTTTATAGTCAGCGTGCATGCACTCTCCCTCTCTAACATACACGGTGCCAGATGCTCTATTGTCATATACTCCGTCCATCCAAAAATAAGTGTCCATGTTTCTGTTTTAGTTTGTCCAAAATAAGAGTCCACTTTCTAAAGTAAATGTCTACTTTCCAATTCTACCCTTAATTATGAAATGGATAAATTCATTAGTCCCTCTATTAAGAAGGGTACAATTCTCATTTAGCTAATTAATAAGTGTAATAACTACACATTTATATGTGTCCATTTGTGGACATTTATTTTGAGACAGAAGAAGTAGGAGATAAGCAAGTGAATCCTTTTGGAATTGTATTAGAGTATTCTAAAGTTCTTAGTCACATAACTCGCCACGAGTAATTTGACATCTGTCCACGTCATGGTTTCAAGTTGATTTTGATGTTATCAGACCAGTTTGACACTTTGACCATGGAATTAGAAGCAAGCTAATAGGAAAGAAAAATGAGAAATGCTACATCTTAGGCATATTCTCCGCTTAGCTCAAATGGGAATCATGATGCAATTTTGAGTAAGCTAGGATGGCAGTCCAATACAGGAAATATATAGTGAGATATGAGTATAAACCTATATATTCTCCTTTTTCGAGGGAAAGCAAAGGACAAAAAGAAGCACGGATACTGTGAAGTCGTGGATCCAGCTGGAGGGAGCATTTTAGAGTTAGATAACCTTGCATCTCCAATGAAACACTGCAAGAAACAACAATACCAACTTCTGATCAGCAATTCGGATTTTAAAATTTATCAATTCAATTCAATTCAAATAGATACCTGAAGAAAGACAAGCTTCCATCTCGAGTAAGAGAAAGCAACACAGGACCTTGTGTGAGCAAAGAAAATGATCTATACTGGATGGTTGTGAATTCAAGCTTGCTGCTAGTTCTAGTACGATGAGACCGAGACAGAGTACCTTGATGAGAGTTTACTTTAACTGTATATATAGATCCCTGAAGAATCAAAATAAATTACTTTTGGGGGTGTGGGTGTGTTTAAATGAGTTATCAAGATAAAGTTGACAGAAAAGACTTTGAAAAGGCTCACCTGTGCATCCCCACAGAAAATAAATTGACCAGTATGGTCATAATCAAGGGCGGTAATCTCACCATCAACGACTATCTTACTTATTAATCTTCCCGTACTAAAATTGAATACCTGAGATGGGACATACATAAAGCCTGTGAGATGAAGATACTAAGTATATAACAACGGTGAATTTCAGAAAGGAACCCAAAAAAACAAAGAAAAAGTTGAATTCTGCATTGCAAGCACGAAAAACTAAATTTTATAGCACTGGTAACATCTACTTTCTAGTACACAGTGATAGAAGCAGCATATTGATTGAACCAACACCTAACTAACGAGTGTTGTTCCCCAAATGTCATCTTGAGTATGCAATCATGCAATTTCATTGAGAAATTTCCCCACAAAAACACAGCAAAAGATATTAATTACCGAGGCTTCTCTGTTTGCATTCCCAACTGAAAGAAAGTTGTTATTCACCTGCAATTAGTTATGAAGAGTATTAGTGTACGGCCAACTATATCTTTCTTTAATGTATTGAGCTGATCATACCAGCCATCCATATTCCTAAGATGAGCACCAATTAACTCTTCCAGAATGTATATTGAAGTGTACTATGTACCAAAATTCCAAAGATAAATAGACTAGAGGTAAAAAGGCAGATGTCAAACTAGAGTATAATACTCGATAGGAGAAGCAATTTCTAAGGAGAGCTAAATATCTGAAAAGGATAAGAAAGATGATATAATGCATAGATAAAGCAGTTCAAAATTTTGCAAATTTACTGACACTATGATATATAGACAGCCATGTTTATTATTTTTTGAAGGAAGTCTAAATTGAACAAATACAATGTAACAATAATTAAATTAAATTAATAAAATGTTGATGTGCACTTACAGGATGAAATCGAATACAAAGTTGGGAGGTAACTCCATATATTACTCGAATACAAACCCCCTTTGGAATATCCCATACCCTCACAGTTTTATCCAATGAAGATGAGGCAATGTACTGGTTGTTTACTGTGAAGTCAAAATCTGAAAAAAGGAGTTCACAAATATAGAAGACATTAAGACATCATTAAATTAGTTTCAATTACTGTATTATCTTTTATATAGATATAAATCTATCTTAAAGAGTGTGCATTCATATTAGACAGAAATGTGCTCATGCATTTATGAGTATATAAGCGTGTAAGCATACAGGAGTTCTTGAATGAAGAATGTAGGCCATAAAGTCTTATTGCATCTGTCTCAAAATAGCACACCTCTAAAAGCAAGTACAGCTCTAGAGCTCAAACATCCTTAAGACATAATCAGCCTGATCTTTCCAATAACGCCAATTCTTATTGGAAGTTTTTGCATTTAAAACTTCAGTAAACGTATAATACAATGATGTGCTCCAACTAAACATGTACACCTTGAATTTTATCCAATGACAAAAACGTATAACATCAGAAAATATTTATATTTCTATAAACCTTATTCTATTTTTTTTTTCCATATCAAGTTTTCAGCAACATAACATTGCATTACTAAATTATCCACCCTAAATGAGGGTCACTATTCCAGTTTTCATGATTCTCTATGAACAGGGACCAACTGTAGCTCTATAGAAAGACATGTAGAAATGGACTAGATAATCAAGGTAGCAGTTGACCACTTCCAAAAGCATGTGTGCTATTAATAAGGTCGTAAAGGGTTGTCCTAGAACAGGGTTTTTGGAGGTATCAGGAGAAAGAATTGACATCCCAATAGAATGAAAATAATCATAATAAAGAACCAATCGACATAAATGGATTACAAGGACATTTTGGAAATAGAAAAACGTAACTATAAAAATGCATCAAGAAACATTAAAGGTTAGACTAAAGAGCCAGTACCAGTTAATCCAACCTGTGACATCTTTTGAGTGCCCAGTCAATTTCTTCATGACAGAAGGTGGTTCAGACACGGTGCAAACTGTTAATGTTCCGTCTGTTGCTCCATAGGCAAGTATATCCGAACTCATATGTCCAAACTTTATAACAGTAACTACACATAAAACTAAAACACTCACTCCATGAAAGAGAGGCAGTCACACTTAAATGACCAGCATAAATTCATATAAGAAATTACCCATGGCTTTGCATTCATCAAAGATGCAATGCATTCCAACAAAAGAATATGCAGGTTCAGCTTTTCGACGTGGGTGTTCTAAATCAGTAGAATTTACACCTAAACTACCGGTCCGACTCAGTGTGTGACTCTCATGGGTATCCTGTGAAATTATCAACCAGATTAGGAATACACCAAGACTTGTTATCCCAATCCACCATGTCGTTATGCCGAAAAAAAAGGAGTAAAACGTACCTTGCTACCAACCCAGCTTTCCATCTCAAGCGCAAGGGAGAGTTGACTTGGAGAATGTCTCCATCGCTCACTAATGAAGGAACCAGTAAATTAGCCTGATAATATCAGAATTTATATGAACCTAAAATTACAAATTATATCCTACTAATCAGTACAAATTCATGGTAATCTACTTCAAGGTCTAACTATTTCAAATAATGCTCTACCAATCATGCAAATTCATGATAATCTACTAGCAACTTTTCAAACCATACTCTAACTAGTGAGAAAACAAAAAACAAAAACTGCTTCTTTTTTTCACTCCATCTAATCCAACCACATTATGCTCCATGGCTTTGCATTCATCAAAGATGAAATGCATTCCCATAAAAGATATCTAACTAGTTCCTTTCGGTTGGCAAGTAAGTTTTTAAGTATTATCAAATCCATCCAAGAGAACAAACAATCAAAGAAGCAAGTAACAAGCTCAGCTACCTTGTTCCAGGGGTGCTACCGCGACTAGGTACTTGCGAATTTATCCAATTATCCGGCCGGTTGATGAAATTACGATAAGCCACATAGCCTTTCCCATTGCATCTCCAGTCCTACACACAACAGATGCCACAACTAAATTCATTTTTCATCAAACAAACCATCAAAGTTACTGTTTTGCCATATTATTCATCAAATTGCTCATTATTTTGTCAAATTAGATACAAAATCATACTTATCTCCAATTCTACATTCTCTGGTGAGGTTTGATATTTTCGTTACAGAATTTCTTCAATCGAAAAAGTGAGTGATACCTTCCGGCGAAGAACGGCTGATTGAGCCTTGCGAAAGAGAAGAAGACGACGAATTCCGACGTAATTAGGATCGGAGTTGGCCGGAGATGGCTGAAGCATACAACTGAAGGTTTCTGGATCCTCAGTAACATCCTTTTTACTCCTCTGATCATCATCGCCATCTTCAGACGAACATTTGTCGATCGTCTGATCCGCCATTTCTACGATACTTCCGAATAATTCTTCATCAGTCACACTAGAAAAATTCAATCGATTAAGGAATCCTAGGGTTTTGAGATCGGTTTATTATTACACCTAAATTCGTAGTTAGTTACTCACAGAGTGCAAACGAATCAAAGATTTGAATGAGTTTGAAAACGGTGGTGGTTGACAAATAATGTGTGATTTTCGTTCATATAATGACATTTTGATCTTACTATTTCTTAGTTCAGTTTAAAATCAAACTTTACTATGTTGGAGAGCCATATTCAAAGCATCTTATTTTGTGGAACTAAAATGAACCAACTTACCCTTTTTGGGGAAAAATTGAGGTTGTGTTTGGTAAAGAGAAAAGAAATAGAGAGAATAGGAAATGGAAATGGGGAGAAACAAAAATGGGGTGGAAAATTGAAATTAATCTCTTGGTTGGTATC
Organism: Centaurea solstitialis; assembly: GCA_030169165.1. Lineage (NCBI taxonomy): Eukaryota > Viridiplantae > Streptophyta > Magnoliopsida > Asterales > Asteraceae > Centaurea > Centaurea solstitialis. The sequence continues at coordinate 33,992,634 of CM058041.1, read as the reverse complement.
ATTAGAGAAATGATGGCTCATGCTGCTGGACGGCAATATCGGTCGGCTACTCTCGTTGTCTTCGATGCGCAGGTCGTTGGCAATGGTTGCCGACACCGGTGGTCATTGGAGGTGCTCTTCGGTGGTCGACGGCGATTGTCACCGACGCCGGTGGTCATCGATGGTGGTCGCAGGCGTATGTGGTTATCGGGTTTGAAATTGAACAACATTAGACACCAACTACAATGAATTCTCAAAGAATTCAATTTCTCCGCCCAAAATGATTCTAATTCTCCCAAACAAGAGATTCACATCTATTTCCATTTTTATTTCTTTGCTTCCAAAATCTCTAATTTCTATTTCTTTGCTTCCAAATTTCTGTACCAAACAACCCCTTATTATTTTAGAGGCGGTTTGGCATTGGCTTTATTGACTGAATGGTTAGGCTACTTGTTTAGTGTTAAGAGTTATTTCATTCAGCCATTTATTTCCCATCGCTTCAATTATTCAGTCTCCAAGTTTGTCCTACGTATGGATGGACACGAGGCAGATATTGGATGGTTAATTCATTATCAAGTCTTCTTTTTAATGGAAAGTATCATCCCTTATATAAACACATAGATATACATGACCTGTTTGACCTATAAATTTATTAATTACTGATATAAAATTTAATAATATTTGGATGGTTAAATAACTAATCACAAATTAATGAATTTTGCCTTGGTTTCACAAGTACAGAAGTACAAGAAACCCCCACTTAAGAAAAAACCTTCTTTTTTCAAAAAACAAAGTTTTAGGATAATTGTGAGTTTCCAGGCTAGTTTATGCGCAATGGCTAATCACTCGTGCAACCACGAATTGCCAGGATTCTTCACAGTTCAACCTCCATGATTGCAACTTTGGCAACGCCATGATTCGAACTAGGAAGATGAGATTTCCACTACATCCCCTGAAGCCTTAAGAGTATGCCACAACCCAAGTGGTTACAGTAAAAAAGGTTTTGCAAACACGTACAGAAATACACACTCTACGTAAATTCCACCGTGAAAGAAAATAAACGATTACATTCGAAGTTTAAAACAACAATTAATCCTACTTATAATTTTTCGGATAAAGGTAAGCATATAATTATGATGATGCATGTTGCTCAAGATGGTACCAATATCGATTGTAAAACCACATTGAATCGGCTTCCACAGCGTACCCATCCTGGTTCCGATGCCAACTATGATACGCATGGGTTCTGTTCTTGATGTCGAAAATGGCATGCCCGTAACTAGCTTCTCTGAAAGCCGAGTACATTGGTTGTGGCTCAGTCATGCTACATCATTGTTCAAACAAATCGCGAGTCAGTAATTGTTTTTTCAGTAAGTCTATAATATTTATACACTGCAAAACTCACACATGCTCCTCATTTTTGAGAGGTTTGAACCCCTGACCTCCAAAAAGGTTGGCCGTCTACCAATAACTCGAATACCACGGGGTCATTGACCCTTTTGTGAGTTGGTTATTTTTTTAAGTACATAATATTTCTATACATCAAATAGTCACACCCACTACTCATTTATGGTGAGTTTGAACCTCTAATCTCCAAGATGGTTGGGATCTACTAGTAAACAGGATACCACTAGGCCATTGACCATTTGGTGAGCTAGTTATTGTTCATATAGAAAAATATATGATCATAAGATAACACAATATATGTTAGTTATTACTTGAATGCCAAGCCCTCGAGATTTCCTCCATCCCCGATCGTTATATATATAGGAGCCGAATCATCTTTTACAGGATTACACTTTCCATTAACAATGTCATAATCAACGTTTGATATGCGCTCCTGTGCCAATAAAATCGTCAAAAAACTAAGTTAGATTCTATATGCGGATGTTTTGAAACAAAATGTAAAAACCAAAACCAAAACCAAAACCAAACTAGCTCAACATGTATCCTATTAAAAGTAGGGCTGGGGAGGATAAAACGTATGTAGGTCTTACCTCTGTCTAAGTTTGAAACCGAGGTAACAAATTCCTAATTTGTCATGGATTCAAGTCATACAAACAATATCTTTGTAGAATAACCAATTAGGTTAGATGATAAACTACATATATGAGTTGGACTTATGGAATCTTGCTCATATAGAAAACCAAATGAAATTAGTATATCCTACTAGAAAGAAGACTTGTCCTCCATCCCAAAGGGTAGAGCAACAGTTTCCTCAATGACCATCGGATTGTGCATAAAAGTGTGAGCGAAAAGGAAAGGAGAACCAAGACTACCCCTCTGTCAACCACAAGGGTGGTAGCATGGGCCATCTACATGTACGCTTGTGGCAACACGGAGATTTCTTATGGTAGTGGGTAACGCCTATAATCGCAATTTGTCATGGGATTAGTCTGGGCAGAGCCTAAGAGCTAAGATCACCCATTCCCAAAAAGAAGAAAAAGTACTCCCTTTATCCCACAAAAAAGGCACAAGCTTTTAGAGTTTGTGATTATTACACTCTTTAGTTAACTAAATAGAGGGAATAATAAATGTCCCTATCTCATATTCTCATAATTACCGGTTAGAATTGGAAAGTAGACACTTATTTGTTTTTGGGTAACCATGGGTTCCCAGGCCAGCTTACGAGCACCGACTAATCCCCCAAGCTACAAAAGTTTCAAACTGATTTACCATGTCTTATTGAAAACGATATTTTCGCAAAATACAACAAAAATATGTATAAAGAGACTTACCGAGCGTTCATAGGCATGGACATGACCAGAAAACACGACATCAACTTTGTATTTGACAAACCAAGGCTCGAACATGACTCTCATGGATTCACCTTCCATATAGTGATAGATATAGCTATTATACAATGGAGAATGTGTCATAACAATCAACCATGGTGTTTCGCTTCTATCAACTTTGGGCAGTTCTTTCTCAAGCCATTCGTATTGAGGAGTGTATTTACCTAACAAAACATGAAAACCCCAAAGACTTTAAGGTGCAAGTGATTTTGGTTTCTAAAAGATTCCATATGTAGAGAGAGGTTCGAGAAGGAACCAAAACCATCCTTTTTGTGAGTATTCATGATGAATAATAACGTGATAAAATATTCATGATGAATGTCATGTCATGATTCATGATGAATATGTTCTTCACGAATACCCACAAAATAGGTGGTTGATGGGTTCCCGATATTTTAAGGTTCGTAAATGAAGCCACCCCTATATATAACCAAAGGGTCATTGACCCAATAGTCTCAATAGGTGAGAAGTGTATGCGAGTTTTATCGTATATAAATAATAAAAGAAATAAGATTCAATTTAGTAGGAAATTTATGAAAAGATTGGAAATTAGAATACCATAAGCCGAGTATGAAGACAAAACAATGATGTAAGCTGAAGCTCTTTTGATGGAGTACCAAAAAGGAGAAGTGCTTTGTGATGCCTCAAAAGGGACTTGAAACCTGTGAGTATAAGGCTTAAAAGGTTCAGTCTCTCCCTGCAACAAAATTACCAAAAGTTGTATCACAAAACCAATAAGGATTTTCTCCTTTACTACTTCGATTTCTAACGGTTTCAGAATTATTTCAAGTTTCTGAATGAATATCAACCATAAGGAGACAATCCAAAAAGTCAAAGGAAGCTTACAATTTCGGGTGCAAAATCAATTTCATGATTTCCTGCCGTCCATATCCACGGTTGGTAAGCCGTGCTTCTCTCAGCAAACCTCCCCCATGAATCCCATCTCGTGTTATCGTGATCCGGATAGTTATCAGCGTACGAAATGTCGCCCACAAACAATACGGTTTTCCCTTGTGTCGGATTCATTTCGTAATGAGTGAGTGTGGCATTTGAATCAAAGCTTTGGCCAAGATCACCTGCATATATTAACACGTTAACTAGCGTTATGGGGACAAACGGATCGCTTCAAATATTTGAAATAAGTTTGTAAAACACAATACCGATAAGGCCAAAAGTATAAGGGGAATCGGGTCCAACTTCAGGAGGAGTTGTGAACCAGAAAATTCGTGATGTATGCCCGATTCCAACCTCATAGTAGTATTTTGTATCATACTGCAAATATAAACAACTTGATTCAATATTAAACAAATAGAATGATATCAAAAGAACTTGAGACATCGACTAAGTAAGGTATCGTTTGGTAAAAATAAGGTAGCTCATAAGTCACCTTATAAGTCAGGTATATATGTTTGGATGGACCATAAGCTAGCTTTTTGAAAAGCTACTCTCACTAGCGTTTTGGTGACTTATGAGACATTATTTTTTATTCCAAATATACCCTTGCTACTTTTTACACTACCAATTTTTAAACATGTCTTTTTTTGTCATTTTACAGTCATAAGCTACCTTATCAGCTAATTTTTGCCAAACGCAAGTTATTCATCTACTAGTTTAGTGGTCATCAGCTACATTATCAGTCATAAGCTAACTTATCAACTACTTTGCCAAACATAGCCTAAAATAAATTTTGATCAAAATAAATACCTCCAAATCAGAAATATTGCAATGATGGATGAATCCAGAAATATATTTGTAGAATATGTAGGTAGTAACAATGCCCTTGGCTATGTTCTTATTGTTTTTGTCGTTTTCGCTCCAATAAACGACTGTACTTGAGCCTGGTTCCTCCATTGTTACCCAAGACACAATCACTGCCTTCCCCACATGATCACCTTGGGTTATATGAACCTTAAAATTCAAAAAGGAACATTCAGTTTGGTTAACACAATCAAGAAAAAGAGACACCAAAATGCAACCTGATGTTCTTTAATCATTAGAACCTAATCAATTGGACAATGGGGTTCACTTCTTGTATCAATAAATGCCAATGCATTGAAAAATATGTTTCCTAAATTAAACAAAACCATCAAATCCATCTCAAAATCAAAGCAAAATACAAATAGGATTCTTGAATTAAACAAAAGTCCATGAAATTTATCCCAAAATCAAAGTTGAATTAAACAAAAGTCCATGAAATTTATCCCAAAATCAAAGCAAATTCCAAATGAGATTCTTGAATTACACAAAACCCCATCAACTTTATCCCAAAATCAAAACAAAATACAAATGGAATTCTTGAATCAAACAAAACCCCCCATCAAATTTATCCCAAAATCAAAGCATAATTGCAAATGGGTGTTTATATCATGAATGCCAATGAACTGAAAAATGAGTTCTTATTGAACAAAACCCATCAAATTTATCCCAAAATCAAAGCAAAACACAAATGGGATTTTTGAATCAAACAAAACCCTTGTCAAATTTATCCCAAAATCCAAGCAAAAGGCAAATGAGATTCTTGAATCAAACAAAACCCCATCAAATTCATCCCAAAATGAAGGCAATTGCAAATGGGTTTTTATATCAATGGATGCCAATATATTGAAAAAAATGGGTTCTTAGATTGAACAAAACCCATCAAAGTTTCCTAAAATCATAGCAAATTGCAATTTCCATCCTTACATTCAAACACAATCATCAAACATATCCCAAAATCAAAGCAATGTTTCAAAACAAGTTCCCTCATTAATCAAAACAAATCAAAATCCTATCCAATAGTCAACAAACTAACACAAGAATCAAAACCAATTGAAAAAAACAAAAATAAATGGAAAAAAAAAACCAAGACCTGTTGAGGCGCATTATAGCCAGGAGGCTCTTCAAACACATCACTATCAAGCGGCATATCCACCGTCTTCTCGAACTTTCGCGTAAAACTACTCGTTAATCCTCCATTAACAAACAAACCTGATTCCAACACCAACAACAATCCAAGAACAATAACAAAAGTGCACCAATGGACACCCATATTATCTATCTATCCTACGCACCCCCTACCTTAACCTACGCCACAATAAGAACCCTAATCCCTTTTTCTTTCTCTTCCTTTTTCAAATGAAAATTTACTCGATTTCCCCCCTTTTTTTCAATTCTAATCAATCCCCACGGATCAAAACGTGTGAGTGATGATAACTAGGAGAAATTTTGTTGAAATGTTCGTTAGAATCTGCTAAATTCTGTGGAAATTTTGATTTTTCAGAATGAAGATGTGATGGTGATGATGATGATGATGATGATGATGATGATGATGATGATGATGATGAAGGTGTGTGTTGGTTAACTCGGAAATCGGAACCAGACAACTTCCTATTTATTGGGAGGGAAAATAACTCCATAAAAGACTAAAATTTCATTTTTGGTACCTAATGTTTGTCGTTCTTAACGATATATCATATGTCAACGTGGTTTCCTTGGATTTGGTACCTCATGTCTGTCATTTTGTAACGCTTTTCGTCCCTCCTCCTTAAGGATGGAAATAGGACCGGTAATATATCCGTCTGACCTCAGTGTTTAAACCTCCCTTGTCCTCGACGAGTTCGGTTTGGAAAGGAATCCCTGGCGGGGTTAGGGAACCCATTGGGTACCCGTTTACTATAAAAACAATAAAAACAATGTATTTTAATATTAAAATTATATTGAATTATCACTATAGAAATCATCAACATTAAGGATTAAATATATTTGTCATTTAATAATAAATTCATACATATATACATGTATATTTATTTATGCAGACAATATATGCATGAGGGAGGTTCATACAAGAACAAGGGTATTTGCAAGAACAAAAGAACCCATTTTGAGCCACACATTGATGTGGGCCTATGTGGGTCCCACATAATAAAAAATCATATATGATTTAGTGGTGGGACCCACCTGAATCATATATGATTTTTTATTATGTGGGACCCACATCACATGTGATCCAGAATTGTTCCTCTGTTTTTGCAAATTAATTTTGTTTTTGTTTGAACATTTCTCATATATGCATATACATTATATAAAATAAAGTAAACTTAACCGGGTCGGGTAATGTCATCACCGTCCCGAACTCGATATGGGTATGAAAAAAACATCGTTCCCCGTCCCGTTATCCGACAAATTAGGGAATCCCCGCCCCCGTTAGGGTCGCGTACCCGTGGGTACCCTCCCCTACCGGTAAAATTTCCATCCCTACTCCTAATGCTGCCTCTTTTTGTTAGTTAGGAGCCGACCCTATTTCGTGCTTGGTGCTTGGATGCCCTCTACTGGAGCCATTGGAGCAACCACCACTTCAAAACATTGTTCAGCTCATTTTGAAATAAGAAAAAAATCAAAATTCTAAAATATTCTTATGTGAAAAAACATGTGAGAGGGTTCTAATGCCCAAAAAAAAGACGGTGCTAGGATGAGGGATGAAAAACGTTGTAAATTGACGAACATGAGAGACCAGATTTTAAAAAACAAAGTTGAGGGTTGATATTTGTTAAAAAGTGACAAACATTGTGGACTAAAAATGTACTTTACTCTTTTATGCATAAATATATTTTCTTGTTTACATATTCTTCGATTGCCATTTCGTGAGATATATGTTTGCATATTTTGTATCTTTACGTAAAAAGATTCCAACTTCTAAATCCAAATGGGAGGGAGAATCCATGGGGAAGTTTGAGTACAAGGTTACATCAACTTTCATAGAGTTTTATATGTGGGAAATTGACTAAATTCTAACATCTTCAATTTTTATTCACAAAGGAGTGCTTGTAGCTCTTGTTTGATTTTTCTTTTTGGTAATTGTATTTAATTCTGCTTTTAAAAAAAATCTTCAATTTTTAGTTAATCTTTTGCGTTTCAATCAACATATTATTTAGTATCACCTTTGTAACTTGTGAAATGAACCCTTTGTGAATAAGGTATGGTTCTCGTGGGTCAATTTTGTAAGCCACGAAGAAGATTTCAAAAGCCAAAATGGCGTTTCACAAGCCCTTGCGTAGGTTATGCATGCTCATGGCGAAAAAAATTCCCAATATATAAGGAGAATTTAATGAGAATGTTAACTATTTTAGAGAATGCGAAAATGGCCAAAGGTGTGTAGGTGACTTAGGCCGCTTCTTCAGGTCGCATGAATCAAATGTGATTTTGTACGTGTTGTTAGTATAAAATCACATATGATTCAACCGTTTTTTATTCTCTTAAATATATATCATTTGAATTTGAATTTGAACACCCACACACACACATAGTGAATGTTTCATTTACAAACCACGTAATTCTAACATATTGCACAAACCAATCATAGTTGTTCATTTAGTCTAATAAATATTTGATTTCATTTTGTTTCCTAATCCAAAGTTAAAATCATAGTAAACGAATAGTATCAGCTTTCATATAATATATATAGCTTCAAATGTGAACTCATTTTTCATTGTGAACCAATAAATGCATGTGAACTTTGTGAACCCATCTTGACCAATCAGATTTCAAATTAATTCAAAAGATACACTCTTACAATCATGGGCGGTTAATCAAGATATGGAAGAAGTTTCCATTGACTAAATCTAGACCGTAGAACAAAGATATGGACGGATAAGATGAGGTTCACAAGTTCACACATTTATTGGTTCACAAATGAAAACCCCTCATACATATATATATATATATATATATATATATATAGGGTCAGGTTCAAATGTGAACTCATCTTTCGCTGTGAACATGAGGACCATTAGTATCGCGCCATGTGGCAATATTCGGTTTGAATATTCATGTTTTATTTAGACTAGGTGCCTGTTTACTAAGTGCTTACCGCCTCTTACTTGATAAGAGATGTTTACCTGAGTAAGCGAAGACATGTTTACCGAAACAAAAAACCACCTCTGACCAAGAGCAATTGTTTATCGAACATCTTCCTGCAAGGCTGCAATAAGAGACGCAAAGCACTCTTACCATAGTCAACAATCGTTTTTCCATATATGCCCCTCCCTTAAATTTGCAATTCCCTCTCCAAAGTCCAAAACCTACCCTCAAGGCCTCAACCTTGAAGACGAAAGTGATGAAGAACTTAAATAGATCCTGCAAAAATATGAAAAGAGCAACCACTAATGAGAAAGTGGTCATATACTTTGGACATGGTGAACAAATAAGGGTCAAAAATCATTTTAAGTAAATTATGGATTTGGTCCCTGTGGTATTCATTTTCTTACTACTAAGGTCCCTAAACTCAATAAATTATGGATTGGGTTCTTGTGGTATTCAATTTTGCACTATTAAGGTCCCTTCCACAAAAAAACATCTACTTTCTCTATTAAAGTCAAGGGTATTTTAGTCCTTTTAGTATTTTCTTTACTTTAACAATTTTTTATTAATATTTTTTTACATTTTTGAATTTTCATCTTCCCCACATTGAAGCTCAAGAACAATAGAACACATCACAACACCTTCAAGACTTCAACACATAAATCTTCATCTTCAACTCATAAATCTTCATCTTCACAACATAAACAATAATGAACATCATTCAATCTACATCTTTTCTTTTTCCAGAAAAGTGTGGTCTACAAACCCCAATTCAATACATGAATCAATTTCAAAATCATAATAAGTCAAACAATGAATAAAGTAAAAACATAATAAATCAAACCATGAATAAAAAACCTAAATTAAACCAAAAGTATGAGATTCCACAAACCCAAAATGAGATTCTAAACAAACCATATCGTATCCTAAACCCAGAAATTATGGCTATCTAAAAGAGGCACAAATGCAATACAAAACCCAAAAATTGTGGCTATCTAAAAGTGGAGAAAAATAAAAATGGAGAAGAAGCAAAGTGAAGAAGAAATTATGGTTATCTTAAAGTGGAGAAAAAATTGCGGCTACAAATCTTCATCATCTCTTTGAACTTCAGCCCCACCATCATCTCTTTGATTTATTATGTTTTTACTTTATTCTGTTGGTCCCAAAGAGGTGACCTTCAAGCAAGGATAGTGTTTGGGATTATAGAAGGGGGGGGGGGTTGAATATAATCACACAAAATTTCACTTTTAAATTCTTGTTGTATTAACAATATGAATTTACAGATTGTTGCGGAAATAGAAAAGACAATAAGTCTAAACTAAACAATCTAAGCTTTCTTTCACTATGCACTAGAGTGAGAAGATGGAGAAAAGAGAAGAAAGAAGATAGAGGGAATAAAGAAAGAAATGATTAGGGTTTTTTTTTTGGGTTGAAGAAGAAGTATGGAGAACATCTCTTCAAGTCCTATTTATACCCAATGCATTAAATGCATGCAGACTCACTTTTGTGTACGTGTCACAATGTAAGTGGTCCTTTGTACTATTTACTATAAACAAATACTCTTTGCATGGTGTGCAAAAGAGGAAGTGTGTAAACAGTTGCCTTGAGGTCTGATAAGTACGGAGGGAACAGTAAAGAGACTGTCCTTATGTACTTTTGTGTCAGTAAAGGCGGATAATCCTTTTGTGCATTAGACTAAGACATTACACTAATCCTTCAGGATCAGGATACTGATCAGTGACTAGAGTCCTGAAACTGGTGCTGTTCAGGGTCACTTGTATCCTGATGAATCTTCAGGATGTCATACGATATTGAGCAGCCTGCTATCACTGAGTTCCGTCTTAAGATCACGAGCATGCTGTTCCTGTCATCAGCTAATTCTTCGACGTCGCTGATGGTTCTTTGAGTATGATCTTGATGTCTTCAGGAGGTCTTCACTTCAGTGGACAGGATCAGTAGACTGCAGAACAGACTCGTTCGTCTCCTGATCCTGATCCTGATTACTATAAAAATAAGTTACAGCATAAGTAACATGGAATAACACTGAACAGACTCAGTGATAATTCCTCAAGCTATAACAGAAGTAAAAACCTATTCACTAAGTAAAGATTCAGGATCATTATCATTTCATCAGGTCTTAGGAGAGCTGGATCAACAATCTCCCCCTAAATGATAATGATAAGACAATGGAGAAATTGTCTAAGTCTAGAAAGAAAAAATTTCTAAGTCTAGATGAAACAGTAGGAAATAGAACTCATAAAGGTACATGTCTCATTTACTGTTTTGAGGGATCTTTTTCAGTACTATGATGGAGTAAAGTACAATGCACTGAATTGCATTTTCATTAATCTCAATAAGGTTACAAGAGTAAAGAAAATACAAGAGTACATAAATGAGTAATGAAAGAAAAATTACAAAAATATTCTAACTATCAGAGTCTTCGCTAAGTTCTTCAGTCTTGACTTGTATTGGAACAGGAGTATCACTGAAGGCGATTCTATGATCGAGTATAGCTCTGACAGTGCGAATTATCTCTTTATTATCTTGGTTTGTCTTGTCCTTTTGAGCAGTGAAGAGAACAGAAACCAAGTGTTCATATGGTGCTTTGTGTAGCTCGCTGAAACGCTGAAAGCGTAGGATCTTGGAGTTGTCGCTTACACAAATACCATGAACAGGTTCTCTGATGACTTGTCCTTCAGAGAGAGAGAGATTCCTGGAGGGAGTGAAAGATCAAGCATCGAGAGGTCCAGTGGTTTGACAACCATCCTGGGCATGCAAGGAGTTGGTCTCCTTGTTGAAGCACCCGCTGATCTTCGAACAGGTGGCTGAGGCAGTGCTGAAGAAGGTTGGAGAAGGTCATCAGGAATTTCGGTTGTTCTTCTGATGCGTGCAATAAGTCCATTAATGACTTCTTCTACTTCAGCCCGATAGTTTCTGTTGGCTTTGGGAAGTAGGCTTCTGATTTCATTCCACTCTGACAAGTTGTATCTTTCCAACTTGTCAAGAGTGTGTTGCACATCCTTGACTCCTGAGCGTTTGACGGTGATCCATGTTTTTGCTCTTTTGCCGCGAGTTCGGCTGAGATGGATTCCAGAGATAGCAGCACCATGTTTCCTGAGGTGTAGGCGATCTCGGCACCAGTCAAGCTCTGAGTTCACTTCTTCAGTCTGTTCCTCAGCGTTTCTGTTGAAGACCTTCAGCGCGGCCTTCTGTGCTAGAACATGATCAGCACTTATTTCAGCGTCCTCTTCAACAAAATCCGATGCAAGCCTTCGAGCGGCTTGAGCGGAGAGGAAAGCTTCCTTCTGCTTCTTATTATGCTCCTCCTGAGCCTGTACAGCGTTGTTGTACTCCTCTTGCGATAGATAGGCGAACTCGGAGTCCCAAGAGGTACGAAGAGGAATTTTTACTCTTGTACTCTCGAGTCGCTCTATCACGGCGTCTAAACGCCCATCCCTGTTGACAGTAGCAGAGTTGTCAGGGTAATTCTCACCTTCAGATCTAGGAGAATTAGAGGGAGGAGATCTGGGAGAAGAAGCAGGGGTAGAGAAGTCATCAGAGATGAATTCATCATCTGATGATAGGCAAATGGTTTCAAGAGGGGCTCTTATTTCAGGGGTTCTAGAAGAGGATGCTTCAGGGTTAAAGCGGGTTGGTTTAGAAGGAATGGATTCAGGGTTTAGAGGAGTTACTCTAAATGTCATTCTGCTTACTTCAGCTCGTGTTTGTTCTGATCGACTGTTTTCCATAAGGCGAACAATCTCACCAGTGACAGAACCGAAGTTTACATCATAACATTCAGGGTTATCTTGGTTTTCAGGTTCAGAGGTTTGTTTAGGAGAAGAATGAGGTGTTGGTTCAGGGGTAGGTTGTTTGGGTGGTTGGTAGACAACTATTTGTAGGTTATTGGTTGGTGAGTCTTCAGAGGAGGTGTCGAGAGTGATGGTTTCAGGTGTAGGTTTAGATTTAAGGAGAGTAGAGATTGGTTGGTTATCAGAAGATGAGGGAGAGGATGGTAGTAGTAACGTACCAGGTGCACCGGGGTTCTCCCCCTGAGAGTGTGCAGGCCCTGGAGTGGGCGTTGAAGCTGGTACCTTCTCGACGAAGAAGGTGTCGTCGTCTTCATCATCATCATCATCTTCATCATCATCATCCTCGTTTGTTCCCCCCTGTTCATTGGTTCTCCAGTTGGTGGAGGGGGAATAAACGGAATGGTCTCTCTGGGGCTGTCTCTCCCCCTCAACAGGTGCCTGTTGTAAGGCGGCTGTTGAAACACTCCGCTGGAGGAGAGAGGCCATGTTGGCGTTGAGCTTCCTGGTGATGAAGGAAGATGAGAGCAGGGACTGGAGAAGTTCCCTATCAGCCGTAGTGAACGACGGCGGCGGAGGAGGAGTAGTGGCGAGTGTGTTGACTGCAGTGGCTAGCTCGGCCACTTTCTCCTGTAGGGCTCGTAGGCCGGTCTCCTGTGCATCCAACCTCTGCACCACAAGTTGTTGGAAGTTGGTGGTGGAGGTGGAGTTGTTGTTGACCGCTGTGGAGAGAGCGGGTAACGCTGTGGCCTTCAGGTCGTCTACAGACGCCTGAAGGAAGGAAGAGGAGGTAGCCACCTGAGAGACCTTGTCATGGATCGCATCCAGACAAGGTATGGTGATGGTGACACCAGTAGGAGCAGGGGCGGCGGCGGTGGCAGCAGCAGTAGCAGAGGCTGCGGCGGCTTCGGCGGCAGTGGCAGCGGCCTTGGCAGCTGCTAGCTCAAGCTCCATGGCCTGAAGCTGGGCCTTGTGAGCTTCTTCCTGTTGCTGGAGCGCCGTGCGGACCTCCTGTAGTTGCCGTTCAGCGGATTGTCGACGAAGTTCAGCTGCGTTCAGCTGACGGTCGGCGTCCGTGAAGATGAAATCGTTGAAGGGGTCATCCTGATGGAGTTGAGACTGCCCTTCAACGGTTGCTCCTAAAGAACCTGTAAACAGAGTAGCTAAGTGAGCACTAGAAGACTCAATAGCTTTCATAGAAGAAGAAACGGCAATAGTATGCTTAGTAGTATTACCTGAGGCTAGGAGGGTATCAGAGCGATTACCCTCCACGTTCTCTGAGTGTTCGAGATGAACAACCTCAGGTTCTTGTTGGACAGGAGCAGTGATAGGAGTATCTGCAGGTGAAGAAGTTTTAGATAAAGGAGATGGTTTATTAAAAAGTTGAGGCAGGGTAATGTAGTATTTCTTACCAGCTGGTGCCTTCTTTTTCTTTAGCGCCTTAGATTTGGCGCGTTTGGGCTGAGGTGGAGGAGAGGAGCCAGAGGGAGGAGGGCGCTTCAGAGGCACCGAAGAAGTTGTTGCAGCTGGGGAAGTCAGTATAGGGTTAGCTACTGACATAGCATGCATAGAAGGAGAAGAAGATGGTTTGGAAGAGAAGAGAGAAGACATACCTTGGGCAGGAGCAGAGATGGGTTGTTCCTCTGCGTCTGGTTGTGGTTCAGGGACAACCAGGACAGCAGACAGAGGGACATCGTCAGCTTTGGAAGACAACTGTTCCAGAAACTTCACGCCTAAGGCGTAGTTGTTGAAGTTTCCCTCTGTTGGGTAGTTGGTACCCATGTGCAGTGCCAGTACTGCAGTGAAGAACCTGGTGTAGGGGACGTTGACCACCCTGGTTCTGTTCTTGATCTTCTTGATCATGTCGTCCCAGATGCATCGGACATAGTCAAACTTGCGATTTTTGATCGCAGAGTAGACCATGTTCTGAATCACCGTGGGGAATTGCTCCGTGCTCCCCGTCTTTCCTGTCAGACTGAGACCAAACGTGTTCCATATGTAATAGAACGTAGCGTTTAGCCCCGTCTTGTGGACAGTGGCAGCAGTCTTCACCAGTGGTTGGCCTTCACGCACAGGCCATTTGTAGCCAATGGCATCCAGGAGTGCTATGATTTCGTCAGAGGTAGGAGCAGGAGGGAATTTCTGCTTCTTGGGGAAGTTGAGGACGTTCCTCAGGGTGCCAATGCCGAACGAAATAATGTCGTCCTTGATCTGGAACTTAATTACTTCGTGCATCTTGCCCTTGGAGTTTCTTTCTTGGGCCGTGGTAGCAGTGGACCATAATTGCAGTAGGAGAGGTTTGTTGGGCGCTGGGTTCAGAGTGAAAGCCGTCTTCAGGGGACAGGAGAGGAGAAAGTCCCTGGCAGGCTTCAGAAACGCCTTGTTTGCTGGGAGGTCAAATTGCCCAATCAGATTGTTGGGTTTGAACTGCAAGTCGTGTTGAGGGATGATTATTGGAAGGTTTCCAGTAGCAGTCATCAACGTTGTGGCCTCAGAGGAGAGCTGGGCGTCCAATGATGTAGAAGTAGTAGCAACCATTCTGTTAAACATAAAAACAACATATGTGGATGATTAAAGATCCAAAATATGCATTTTTCTTCACTTTTCAATGAACACAGAATATGTTCATAAAAGTGGTGAAATCCTTTATACTTGGAATGGATTAGATACCAAAATACACAAAAGGAATGTGTTTTGGTATTAAAAAGGAACTTTTATTTTGATGAATAGATATCAAAATAAGTGTTTATGATTGTTCTTAAAAGAAATAAGAAGAACCATATAAACTGTTTTAACAAAAATCTTAGAAGATTTTGGGAAAACTAAGATCAAACGAAGTGATCTTAGGGTTTTTGGAAAAACGTTTAACAAAATAAGTTGTTTAGATGAAGAATACCAACTTAAAATGTGGAAAGAACAAGAGTAAAGAAACACTTACGATGATCTTGTTAAGAGAAGTGGTGAGTGTTCTTGGTGTTCTTGAGAGAAAACAGTTCTTGCTTTTTCTTGCTTGAGTTCTTAGAGAGAATTATGTGAGCGTAAAGAGTGTAATGGATTACTAGTGAGGTTTTTATACCTCGCGGTAGGAGAGAGAAAATGGATGAGAGAGAAAAGGGCGGCTAAATTCAAACGTAATGATGAAAAAGGAAGTTCTACGCGCGTTCACGCGCCTGACACACGTCGTGGGGAACAGGAAACGTCCCATTACGTGTCAGTGCAGATGAAAAGTTTGTTTTATTTGAAAAGATAAAAACCACCTTTTCAGGGGATAATTCCATTTTGATGAAAGATTTGTTTTCTTGGAATTGGAGTACTTATCAGATAAGTACTGTTTTGGGAAAATCCTCTTATCACATTTAATGCGATAAGGTTTCAGGAGCAGAGGTACTTACCTGAGAATCATCAGTATTCGGATGTTGAACAAAGATTTTGTAAGTACTGAATAGAGTCATCCTCTGGTGTGAGTTTGTTCAGGAGTTGTTAAAGAAAGAGTCCTGAGAATAGTTATTCTATAGGATTTAACAACTGTTTGTCCTGATAAACTTCAATCATCAGGATTTAACATCCCAAGTTCACTGATGAGCATATTAAAACGCGTCACATCCAGTGGTTTGGTAAAGAGGTCAGCAAGCTGATATTCAGTAGGGACAAAATGGAGTTCAATATCACCATTCATCACATGATCCCTGATGAAGTGATATCTCACTTCAATGTGCTTTGTCTTGGAGTGTAAGACAGGATTGTTGGCGATGGCTATCGCTGAAGTGTTGTCACAGTAGATAGGAATTTTAGAAAGTTGTATGTCATAGTCCTGAAGTTGATTTCTCAGCCACAGGACTTGAGCACAACAGATTCCTGCTGCAACATATTCAGCCTCAGCAGTTGATGTGGACACAGAGTTCTGTTTCTTGCTAGTCCAACTCACCAACTTGCCACCTAGCAGGTGACACCCACCAGTGGTGCTTTTCCTGTCAATCTTACATCCTGCAAAGTCACTATCAGAATAAGCAGTTAGATCGAACCCTGAGTCCTTGGAGTACCAAAGACCCAGATTAGGAGTTCCCTTCAGATATCTGAAGATCCGCTTTACAGCGGTCAGATGGGATTCTTTGGGTTCAGCCTGATAACGAGCACATAGACATGTAGAATACATGATATCAGGGCGACTAGCTGTGAGATACAGCAGAGAGCCGATCATTCCTCTGTAGAGAGTCACATCAACAGGTTTCCCTTTGGAATCCTTGTCAAGTGACAGAGGAGGAGCCATTGGAGTCTTCATCGGTGTACAGGATGTGAGATCAAATTTCTTCAGCATCTCATGTACATATTTACCTTGATTGATAAAGATTCCCTTTTCAGATTGCTTGATCTGAAGTCCTAAAAAGAATGTTAGTTCACCCATCATAGACATTTTATATTCAGATTTCATGAGCAACTCAAACTTTTCGCAGAGTTTGGGATTTGTGGATCCAAAGATAATGTCATCGACATATATCTGGACAAGAAGGATATGCTTAGGATATTTCTTTAGAAATAAAGTGCTATCGATCTTACCACGAACAAAACATTTAGAGAGAAGAAAGGTTGAGAGGGTATCATACCAGGCACGAGGAGCCTGTTTTAACCCATAGAGAGCCTTGTTTAACTTGTAGACGTGATCAGGGAACTTAGGATCTACAAAGCCAGGAGGCTGAGCCACATAGACTTCTTCATTAAGTTTTCCATTCAGAAAGGCATTTTTGATGTCCATCTGATAAACCTTGAAGTTCATATGTGCTGCAAAGGCTAGGAAAAGTCGAATTGCTTTGAGCCTAGCCACAGGAGCAAAGGTTTCATCGTAATCAATGCCCTCTTTCTGCCTGTATCCCTGAGCCACAAGGCGAGCCTTGTTTCGAATAATCGTACCAATCTCATCAAGTTTATTTCTAAAAGTCCACTTGGAACCAATGATAGTACGTTTTCGAGGCCTAGGGACGAGAAGCCAGACATTGTTTCTGATGAACTCTGCTAGCTCTTCCTGCATGGCTGAGACCCAGGCAGGATCACGCAAAGCATCATCTATTTCTTTAGGTTCATTTTCAGAGATGAAATTAACATAAAGACAGACGTTACCAGATTGACGTCAAGTTTTAATGCCAGAGGAGGGATTACCAAGAACTTGATCAATGGGATGATCCTTGGTCCATCGAAGAGCAGGTGGCTGATACACCTGTCCTGAAGTGGAAGCTTCATTTACTGATGGATCAGGGAGAAGATTTGTGGGAGTAGGTTCACTAACAGTGGTTTGAGAAGAGTCTTCACTGTTAGTTGGTTGATCAGGTTCAGATGGTGTGATTTGGGTAATTGGAGTGGCATTTATCAGAGGTGGAATGTGTATATCAGTGGGTGGTATTGGAGGATCTTCTTCAAAACCATCAGGGAGGTTTTGAGGAGTTGGATCAACAATGGGAGGTTCAGGGACTTGAAAGAAAGAGTCAGCCCACTGATTTATTTCAGAATTTTCATGAGGGTGAGGAAAGGTAGGACCCGATTCATCAAACTTGACATGAATCGTTTCCTCTATGGCTTGTCTTCGTTTGTTGAACACACGGTAGGTTTTAGAGATAGAGGAGTATCCAAGGAAAATTCCATCATCAGACTTGAAATCGAACTTTCCAAGGTTATCTTTGTTGTTCAGGATGTAGCAGACACAACCAAAGATATGGAGATGCTCGATAGAGGGTTTCCTGTTACGAAAGAGTTCGTAAGGAGTTCTTCTGAAGCGCTTCACTATCAGGGATCTGTTCTGAGTATAGCAAGCTGTGTTAACAGCTTCTGCCCAGAATTGAGTGGCAAGATTGGCTTCACTCAACATAGATCGTGCAGCTTCAATCAGGGTTCTGTTTCGTCTTTCAACAACGCCATTTTGCTGAGGAGTTCTTACAGAAGAGAAGTTCTGTGAGATACCTTTCTGATCGAAGAAAGTTTCCAGGGTACTGTTTTTGAATTCAGTTCCGTGGTCACTCCTGATTGATCGAACAGTAAGGTTGTTGAGTCTTTCCATCTTCCTGACGAACAGAATGATTTCTTCAGAAGCATCACTCTTGGATCGAAGAAAGAACACCCAAGTATATCTGAAATATTCATCAACGATTACCAGAGTATATTTCTTTCCAGCAATGGATTGGACGTTGACTGGTCCAAAGAGATCCATGTGGAGAAGTTGTAGAGGAGAGCTGATGGAGGAAATCTGCTTGGACTTGAAACTAGCCCTGGTCTGTTTTCCTTTCTCACATGCTGAACAAAGAGATACCTTTGTATAGCGAAAGTCAGGAAGACCAATGACAAGATTGTTGATGCAGAGTTGATTCAGCGTCTTGAAGTTGAGATGAGAAAGACGCTTGTGCCAAAGCCAATTTGTATCAGAGGAAGCACGAGATACAAAGCAGAAGTTGTCAGTGGAAGTATTCATGTTGATGATGTAGATATCAGCATGTCTCACTCCAGTGAGAATAACTTCCTTTCTTCTGTTTTTGACTTTGCACTTCTTCTTTGAGAAGGAGACTTTGTGATTCTTATCACACAGTTGACTGATGCTCAGAAGATTATGCATCAGGCCTTCAACATAAGCAACTCTCTTGAACGTAGTTACTCCGTTGGTCAGTGTGCCATACCCTCGGGTTTGGCCTTTACCGTTTCCACCAAAGGTCACAGCAGGACCTCTTTCTTCACGGTAGTTAGAGAGGACAGATTTAGAACCAGTCATATGTCGAGAGCATCCACTGTCCAGGTACCAGATGCCCTTATCCTGTAAAATTTAGAGTTTAAGTTTTTCTTGGTACCCATAGGACTATGGATCCAGAAGTATCAGTAGGACTGGTGGAGTCAGTGGCAGCCTTAACTGATTTATCAGTTCTTGAGGCTGGAGTCTTGACTGAGGAGACAGTCTTGACAACCTTCTTTCCTTTGACTGAATTATCAGTCTTAGGATTTTTCTTTACCTTAGCTGATTTTTCAGCTTTGGTAGCATCAGGACACTTACTCGCAATATGGTCATTTAATCCACAGTGATAACATTTGCGATATTGAAAGCGTTTAGTAGGGGTGAGCATGGGACTAGTACCGTACCGAACCGGTACCGTACCGAAAATTCCCGATACCGAAAATGAGAAAAACTTAATACCGAATACCGGACCGATTAGAAGTGTATGGTACCGGTTCGGTATCGGTAACGGTAATGGTATTTCGGTACTAGTACCCTATTAGTCCCGATTTTATAGTTTACAACCTTCAAAGCAAACATTACAATCACTCTAAATTATCAACAAAAGACATTCATAAAAAATCAAAAACAACGGATGAACTCTTAAACAACGTAATCACGGAATACCGATTAAAGTTTATATTTAAAGCAAATAAATATCATATGAACTCATTCGTAATTAATATTTGGTACATGAACGTATAGATGTTTATATATTTCTAAAATCATTATTTCTAATAAAAAAATTGTTTGTTTGTTTGTTAAGAAATTACTATTTGATTTTATACTTGATAATATTACTAAATGTAATGTAACGTGCAGAGTTTAATATATCAAGTCTTTGATTTGATAGTTGATGCTATTACTAAATGTAATGTAATCGTATATAGGTTTGTTTGTTTATTAAGAAATTAAGTATATAGATTTGATTTTTGTGAAGGTTTATGATTGGTATTGTTACTCATTGGATGGTAATGAATCGTTTTAACTTTGGAATGGATGTGGGATTTATTTTGGGAATTTTGAAAAAATCGTGTTTTTTGTATTCGGTATGGTACCGGTATTTTCGGTAATTATAGGGACCCGATACCGATATTACCGAATACCGAATATAGGAAAAACATAGAACCGATTACCGTACCGAAACACAAGAATCGGTCCGGGATTGGTACGGTACCGGTATGGTACCGGTTCGGTATCGGAATTTGGGACTCGTTGCTCACCCCTAGCGTTTAGTGTGGTCCAGGAAGTCTTTAAACTTCAAGTGAGCAGGACCAGCACCAAGTATGCCTTTAGCATTGGACATAGGAGGAATTGGTTTCTTCTCCTGAGTCTTTTGCTTCAGGTCAATCTTCAGTCTGGGAACAGGATTTTGAGAGAAAGATTTTGATCCTGAGACTGAAGGACCACCACCCAGAACTTTGTTCTTGGGTTTAGGACTCTTGGTCTTTGAAGGTGTTACAGTTTTGGATTTTTCCTTGACTGTGTTCTTTTTGCTCTTAGGAGCACCTTCAGATTGTGTGTTAGAAGAAGAAGGGATGTTTTCAGGAGCATTAGGATCAGGGATAGAAGAAACAAATTTTCCAAATTTGAGCATGGAACAATCAGATTTAGTTCCTCCATGAGTGTATCCAAGACCCCTTTGATGGTGACTTTTTCAGAGGCGTCACTCCATCCTTTGATGGTGACTTTTTCAGCGTTTAACTCAGCCAGGGCTCTTTCTTTGGCAGCAAGAGCCACTTCTCTTTCAATACAAAGAGTTTTATTAACAGTGACCTGATCTTTATAGTTTTCTTCCAGAATGGTAAGTTGTTTTATTTTTTCTTGGCATTCTCTGAGTTGATCACGAAGATCAATGTTCATTTTCTCAGCAGAGGTTTTACCATTCAGGGCTTTGTAGAGATCAAGCGTAACCAGGTCTAACTGAGTTAAGCTTTCAAGAGGGACAAGAGGAATAGGTACCTGACTGGGAGAATCAGTCGCAGAGGTGGAAGCTTCAGGAGTTGTGGAAGAAGAAGCTTCAGGAGCCTGAGGAGGAATCTCTTCAGGGACCTCTTCTATCTTAGCCATGAGAGCTAAGGTAGGTTCCTCAATAATGGCCATCAGTGCCACTTGAGTATCTTCCTCATCAGATGAGTCATCAGAGGAGACATCATCCCAATCGCAGTCTTCTGCGATAAGACCTTTACCCTTGCGCTGAATTTTCATCTTTTTGTACTTTTCTTTCAGGCGCTGGTATTTGGGATTCTTAGAAGAAGATTTGGCAGAGGAGGGAGCAAACTGACTTTTTCGGTACCTGCAATCATTAGCAAAGTGTCCTTTGCCCTGACAGTTGTAGCAGATAGCAGTAGCCTTATCAACAGGGTCTGATTTAGGCTTGTCAGTAATAGTAAGATGTTTCTTTTTGTGGAAGTTTCCCTTTTTGGCAAACTTCTTGAAAGATCTGGTTAACAAAGCAAGAGATTCATTGAATTCAGGATCTTCTGACATGTCAGAGTCAGAGGATTCTAATTCAGTAATAGTTACTGAAGAAGGAGTAGCAACATGTAACGCCCCATTTCCCAAAGCTAGTGTTTTAACTGACTTTGTTGTTTGTTGAGTTAGTGGGGTTAGTTTGTTGTGTTGAGATTTTAACAATGCAAGGGGTTTTTGTGTAATTTTCAAGTATAGGGGCCTTTGTGTCATTCATGTTAGTTGAGGGTGTGGATGTCTTGTATATAAGCTAGTTTGGAAGCCCAAATCCTCTTCTTTTGTGCCTTAGTCGATTTTCAGCATTTTGGGAGAGGGTTTAGAGGATTTGTGGTGATCAAGAGAAATTGGTGGTGAAATTGTCCGTGAGAAGTGCAATCGATCATCGGGGTTCGATTGTTATCACGTTCCTAACCCGAGGTATGTGTTATTTGTGTTCTTTCGCTAGTTGTTGGCTTAATTGGGATGGATAAGGGTTAGGGTTCTAATAATTGGGAATTCGGTCGATTGATGATCGAATTGAGTCGTATGATGTTGGTATTGCGTTTAGGATGGTTTAGTTTGTACTATATTGGTATGGGGGTGTTCAATAACACCATTGTTGAGTATTATGATCGTTCGGTGAGTTTTGGGTGTGTTTTTCGGAGGAAAAATCGTGAAGAAGACGAACCAGGGAGTTGGGCGACCTGTCCCCACGACCTCAGGTCGCGCAAGTAGGTCGCGCAAGTCCTTGTGTGTTTGTTGAAAATTGTTTTGGCCATAACTTCTTCGTTATAGCTCCGATTTTGCTTCCGAAAGAACCGTTGGATTCGTAATTGAATTACCTATCCAATGAGACCATAAAATATAGGATTTTGATTATAAATCCTAAGATGATTATTTCTAGTTATGGGTTGAAATAAAGGATTTCCGAGAGAATTTGGTAGAAAATGGGATAGTTTAGATGTGTCTAAACTTATGGTGTTCGGGTTCAGTTAAGGAACTCATTTTGTATCGTGTTGTTGTGTTGATATGCTATATATATACATGTGTTGTATAGGTGCTTAAATGTTGAATACGTATGAATGACGAAAGAATGTGCACTGCTAGCATTGTGTGGTGTGTTTGGCACTTGATTTATGGTGACATTATCCAAGGTGAGTACATTAACCCTTATACGTGGCTTTATGTACAAATTGCATGTGATGCGTATGTGGTTATGAGACTAGCATGTTGTGTGGTGCCGTATTCATTGTAGTGGTGGTGGCCACCGTGAGTATTGGTAGTGTGATGACGTATCCATTGTAGTGGTGGTGGCCACCGTGGGTATTGTCAATGTGTGAAACTGATATCAGTATGTGTGTGGTTCTTACCGGCGTGTACCGTAAGGACATTGGTGATGACATGTCTAGTTCTCATTTGCGTGGTGGTTTGTGATATATTGATCATGTGTTTGTGGTTTGTGCTCACTAAGCTTTCAAGCTTACCCGTCTGTGGATTCCCCTTTTTAGTTGCAGGTTCCTCCGGGAAGGTTAAAGGGAAGGGCTTGGCTTGAAGTTCCGATCTCCCAAGAGGCTCAGTTCTGTTTGGTGGTTTGAGAAACAGTTGTTTTAATATTTTTAGCAATGGTTTCATAAGATAGTTACACTTTATTGGTTGAACCTCGTTTTGAGGATTTTGAGTTGAAAGTCTTTGTATGCTGTTTAAACCTTTAAAGTTATAAAAGTATCTTTTTGGACAAATTTCCGCTGCATTGGTTACTTTTATTTTATTCCATTAATTTTCCGTTAAATTTGGTGAAAAATGGTTGGGTTGTTACAATTGGTATCAGAGCCTTGGTTTAAGGGATTCGAGCATTCACGAGAGGTGGGTGCTTGGACTTAAACCTAAAAGCTTGTGTTTTTAAAGCAAGTAACCTTTAAAAAAAAAAACTTTGATTTTAATGAAAAGGGAGTGTGAACTGAGCCAAGGATTGGAGCATCAAGACGGGGTGAGCACACTGTTCTTATATCACATGATTTATGTTGTGAATTAATTATGATTATCATGTTATCGTGGTGACGTATTAGCATGATATATTGAGTGTGCCTAACTTTAGTGAGATGTGAAGGTTATGTTGAATATATTGCGATGTTGTTGAATTGTGATTGTGGTTGACATGCTATATGTGGATTGTGCTAGCATGATTATGATATGAAATTATGCTAGATACTATGGTTATCATGTCAACTATTCAATGTGATGTAATAGTATGATTAATGTGTTCATGTAATGTGTGATGTGATGCTGTAATAGATGCTCGATGTTGTTATGTGTGCACGAGCACTATAGTCGCTAGAATTGTGTAGAGGTAACTCTTATTGCGCTAGATAGGATGTTGCCTTGTAAATGTGAATGATTATGTGGTGTTAACCGAAATTGGGGATTAGGACTCTTGGTGACGACGTAGAGCCTAGACATGTAGGGTATAATTATGATGATATAAGGGCCCATATCATTACAATTATATTGTGCATGTTCGGACTTGGCGAAGTTATAAAGGGTATCTATGAACCGATTAGGTTGGTAAGGGTTAGTAGCATGCTAAGATGGGTTGTATAAACCTTAGCTTGGGTGTTTGCGTGATGGCTTGTGTAAGGGCATGCTAGAAATCAAGGGTTAGGACGTTCGTGTGAGTCCTCAAAAAGGTTAGTTATATAACTCAGTAGTCTGATAGGTTGGGTAAGGTGTAGTGAGGGTCGTTGACCCGGACATTGTGGACGGATGAGACCGAAAGTGGTCATCCGAAAAGTGTGATGCCATTTGGGGTAGTATGGGTTGTGGACAAAAAGGTGTCCTTGATATGTGGGAAGTGTTATGACTATTTTTGGACTAAATGTCTTCATTCAGTGGAGTTAGTTGATGAATCTGTAAATCAGGATACTAATGGTGAAGTTAAGATCAAGTTTGTATCGATGGCTGAGAATCTTGTAGATAACTCTTTGGCATGTCCTTGTTTGGTTGTTGTTGAGGGGATTCAAAACATGATTCTCACATGTGAGTTGTTTAGAAATACCGGTACAAATTTGATTTCGACGGAATCATGAGGAATCTTGGGATACCGATAAGGACTAGGGGGTTGTATAGGCTCACTGCATGATAATATTGGCCTATATAGACAGTATTCTGGGTCGGCAAGGTTTTGCATGACGTGCTTCCGGGTGTTATTACTCAAACGAAGTAAGAGTTGGTATTGGAGATCCACATTTTAGTGGAGGTAGTTGTGTCGTAGGTTGAGGTGACTCATGAGCGAGTTCGTATCGTTGGCATAGACGACAGAGTCGGTGAATAAAATCACCGACTTGTTTGTGGGTAAGGTCGCTCATTTGTTCAATTATGTGGCGAATGAGTAGTTAAAGACGATTTGATATGTGGGGATACTGGAATCTGAGATAAGGGAATGTGTGGTGATAGTACGGTGAATTGAATTTTATCAGATGCATGAAATTTTGGGATAGAAAGCTTGCATTAGAGAAGCAAGACAGAAGGAAGGAAGTAAATCATTAATTGGTGAATTGTTGGAATGTAGGTGATTGACCATGACTGAGTGAATAGCCTTCTTGTTGAAAGTTAAATCTATGTATTTTATTTGTGTCTAAACAAAATGTGTCTTCCTTTCTCATTGAGGTTGTTAAATCTTTTGGAAAAGAGCTAGTATTTAGGAAAATGTGTTTCTAGAAAACCTATGTTATCTCTTGAAGAGATTTTCTTAGTGATTGTTAAAGTTGTTTCATCTTTTTACGATCAAACTATTTTTTTGTTTTAATTGTACATAAAAAAATGGCGACACTTAGTTACAAAACTTTATAAGTGAAACTAAAAACAAACATGTTGCTATCCTACCAATGAGTGGAAGTGCAAATTAACTCATTTGGTGAAAGGGATCTTGTTTAGCATTTTGCAAACGATGAAAGTTCTTTTCCGGTCACTTCTTTTGCCTTGGCATCAGTTGGCCGTGCAAGGTGGTGAAATGCCATGTGATGTGTAGGGGTGATTCCTGAAATCATCGTATGTGTGTAATTCATTTTTGGTGGTAATAAGTCAGGCATATCTAAGTTGTTTTCATGTTATGGTGCATATCGAAATTTTCAAAATTTCAGATTTTCGAAAATAATTTAAATCATTGTGTCATTGTACATGAAGGCTATGAACTCACTAGGTCATGGTGAGGACTGAATGAAGCATAGGGGCAAGTTCAGATAATTAAATGTAAGGTATGTCCGTCATGGTCGATTTTAGACCTCGCTGTTAAGATGGTGAGCAGCAGTTGATATTTGAAGTCTTAGATCGTTGACTTTAGTAATGTGGTGACAGAGTAATTTATGCTCATAAGTGGTGTCTAGCGAGTATGGTTGTTAGTAAATGTGAATAAGACGGTTTCATTGGGAAGCCTTGCCTTTGAAAGATGTCTTTAATGCGTCCACATGGTTATCAGTGAAGTTAATGACTGGTGGTATAGATACTCTTTGTAAGATGGAAATTAGAAGGAATTTTTTTTATGGCTATTTGATCAGTTTTATATGCGATAGTGAGAGGTAGTTGAAGGAAGTGAGTATGGGAGTTATGGGGGCTGAGCCTGTTATCCAGGTTGATTTTCACTTGATTCCCGTGTTTCCTACACTGGTGGTTACACCCGTAGGCTTCGAGGGTCAAGTGAAGATTGTTGGGTTTGGTTGCTGGCACCAAATGAAGTGGTTATGAATTATGGTCCATCTAAATTCAAGAAGGGCAAGATCAGGAGGTAATATCATTCTACCATGTGTGGGGTAATTGGCCTAGATAAGGCAATACCCATTGTGATGTAGTAGGAATGAGCTATTGGGTGGAATTATTGTGTGTTTTGGGTAATCATGAAGAGAGCAAGTGCGGTTAGTGGTGATGAAATAAGTCAACGAGATGGTTAGCATGGATTAGCTCAGTTGTGGTCATGTTCATTTAGAATGTGATGCATAGAGAATAATGGTTTGAACTCTAAGTGGGGGAGAACTGATGTTGAAAAGGTGAACAATTAATGTTCCATTCATTAAGATGTATGAAGTAAGTTACTCGAATCACGATTTAGAGATCACAGGGGGTAGTTATCGTGGTTAAGACATAGCGATACTACCTTTATTATTTCGTAAGTCAATGCAATTTGAGCATGCGACAGAGAAAAGTGATGGAGGTTGTTGAGGGTTATAATTGTGGTACCCTTATTTATTAGGGATAGCTATTATGGTGGCAGATATGTTGAGTCGAAAGACTC
Source organism: Centaurea solstitialis (assembly GCA_030169165.1). Lineage (NCBI taxonomy): Eukaryota > Viridiplantae > Streptophyta > Magnoliopsida > Asterales > Asteraceae > Centaurea > Centaurea solstitialis. The sequence goes on along the minus strand of CM058041.1, from coordinate 33,965,742 downwards.
ATAGTGTAGTGATGCGAGTACCGTTAATAAGATTGTTGGTGATGATTTCGGTGTTGGAGCTGATTAAGAGCTCTAGGGTAGATGCCGTGAAAGAAATGAATTAAAAAAAAAGAGGGGGTCAAGGGTCAACCGGGCCAGTTTGGGGTGTGACATTCAACGACTCTTGACTCGTTCAGGTTGTGTTTGGGTGCTAGTGTTGTGTGAGGCAATACAAATACTTCAGGGCGAAGTTCATAAGCCCAAGTTCTCTATACACTCGGGAGTTACCAAAATGTATCGGGACTTGGATACCGATTATTGGTGGTCGAGAGTGAAACGGGTTGTGGCCGTTGTAGTAAGAGGAGTGGCAAGGCACGGTGTGCCAGTAATGGTGATTTCTGATCGAATCGTGCGGTCTACATTGCGGTTTCTAGGGGAAAGTTTACGAGGACATGAGTACTAGACTGCAGTTCAGTACCGTGTTCCATCCTTGGTTAGATGGTCAAAGTGAGAGAACGATTCAAACTCTCGAGGTCATGTTGAGGGAGTGCGTGTTGGATTTTGGCGGTAGTCGGGATACCTATCTACCGTTGGCTGAGTTTTCGTGTAACAATAGTTTCCATACCTATATCGGTATGGCACCTTATGAGATGTGGTACGGAAGGAGATGTAGAACTCCTTGTTTGGGAAAAGTGGGACAGCGTGAGTTGGGTAATGCTGAAGTAGTTCAAAGGGCGACGACAGCTTTGAGGTGATTCAAAAGTGGTTATGGATCACTCAGAGTCGTTCGGAAAGCTACGCTGGCTAGCGAAGGTCGGATTTAGAGTTCAACGTGGGTGATGTTGTGCTGGTGAGAGTATCACCGTGGAAAGGAGTATTTCGGTTCTGAAAAAGAGGTCAGAGTGGATGTGGAAACCGGACGCTATCCGGAGCTTTTCTTAGTCTGAGCAATTTCGGGGACGAAATCTTGTTAAGTGGGGGAGAGTTGTAACGCCCATTTCCCAAAGCTAGTGTTTTAACTGACTTTGTTGTTTGTTGAGTTAGTGGGGTTAGTTTGTTGTGTTGAGATTTTAACAATGCAAGGGGTTTTTGTGTAATTTTCAAGTATAGGGGCCTTTGTGTCATTCATGTTAGTTGAGGGTGTGGATGTCTTGTATATAAGCTAGTTTGGAAGCCCAAATCCTCTTCTTTTGTGCCTTAGTCGATTTTCAGCATTTTGGGAGAGGGTTTAGAGGATTTGTGGTGATCAAGAGAAATTGGTGGTGAAATTGTCCGTGAGAAGTGCAATCGATCATCGGGGTTCGATTGTTATCACGTTCCTAACCCGAGGTATGTGTTATTTGTGTTCTTTCGCTAGTTGTTGGCTTAATTGGGATGGATAAGGGTTAGTGTTCTAATAATTGGGAATTCGGTCGATTGATGATCGAATTGAGTCGTATGATGTTGGTATTGTGTTTAGGATGGTTTAGTTTGTACTATATTGGTATGGGGGTGTTCAATAACACCATTGTTGAGTATTATGATCGTTCGGTGAGTTTTGGGTGTGTTTTTCGGAGTAAAAATCGTGAAGAAGACGAACCAGGGAGTTGGGCGACCTGTCCCCGCGACCTCAGGTCGCGCAAGTAGGTCGCGCAAGTCCTTGTGTGTTTGTTGAAAATTGTTTTGGCCATAACTTCTTCGTTATAGCTCCGATTTTGCTTCCGAAAGAACCGTTGGATTCGTAATTGAATTACCTATCCAATGAGACCATAAAATATAGGATTTTGATTATAAATCCTAAGATGATTATTTTTAGTTATGGGTTGAAATAAAGGATTTCCGAGAGAATTTGGTAGAAAATGGGATAGTTTAGATGTGTCTAAACTTATGGTGTTCGGGTTCGGTTAAGGAACTCATTTTGTATCGTGTTGTTGTGTTGATATGCTATATATATACATGTGTTGTATAGGTGCTTAAATGTTGAATACGTATGAATGACGAAAGAATGTGCACTGCTAGCATTGTGTGGTGTGTTTGGCACTTGATTTATGGTGACATTATCCAAGGTGAGTACATTAACCCTTATACGTGGCTTTATGTACAAATTGCATGTGATGCGTATGTGGTTATGAGACTAGCATGTTGTGTGGTGCCGTACTCATTGTAGTGGTGGTGGCCACCGTGAGTATTGGTAGTGTGATGACGTATCCATTGTAGTGGTGGTGGCCACCGTGGGTATTGTCAATGTGTGAAACTGATATCAGTATGTGTGTGGTTCTTACCGGCGTGTACCGTAAGGACATTGGTGATGACATGTCTAGTTCTCATTTGCGTGGTGGTTTGTGATATATTGATCATGTGTTTGTGGTTTGTGCTCACTAAGCTTTCAAGCTTACCCGTCTGTGGATTCCCCTTTTTAGTTGCAGGTTCCTCCGGGAAGGTTAAAGGGAAGGGCTTGGCTTAAAGTTCCGATCTCCCAAGAGGCTCAGTTCTGTTTGGTGGTTTGAGAAACAGTTGTTTTAATATTTTTAGCAATGGTTTCATAAGATAGTTACACTTTATTGGTTGAACCTCGTTTTGAGGATTTTGAGTTGAAAGTCTTTGTATGCTGTTTAAACCTTTAAAGTTATAAAAGTATCTTTTTGGACAAATTTCCGCTGCATTGGTTGCTTTTATTTTATTCCATTAATTTTCCGTTAAATTTGGTGAAAAATGGTTGGGTTGTTACACAACAGTGGGAACTGAATCAGAGACCAATGCAACAGAATTACTTTTGGTATCTTTAGAATCTCTTATGAGATTCTTTTTCAGTTTCTTCTGTTGTTCACGGTTAAGAAGAATACCGTACAACTCACTTAGTATGAGTGTCTTTATGTCCTTTGATATAATTAAGCAGGAGGTGTAGATTTCCCAATGTTCAGGAAGAGCTTTCATGAACTTGGTAACCACCTCAGAGTTAGAGTAGGTAGTACCGATAGTCTTCAGATCAATCAGAAGACAGTTGAATCTCTGATGTAGCTGGGAGAGAGTTTCATCCTTTTGATGAATAAAGCTTTCATACTGACGAACCAAGAAAATCTTTCTTGATTCCATGAGAACAGCAGTACCTTCATATTGAACACAGAGAGTATCCCATATTTCTTTAGCAGATCGAAGGTGACATACAGAATGGAATACATCGTCAGGGAGTGACATGGCGATGAGAGACCTAGCCTTAGTGTCAATGTTGACCAGGCGTCTATCTTCATCATTCCAGTCAGTCACAGGCTTTACCAGTTGCCTTTCAGGTACAGCTGGTTGGCCAGCTGCAGCAGGAATGGGGTGGACGGTTTGTGTAGGCACATGTGGTCCATTTTCCAGAAAGTATGGAATCTGGGGATCAGAACCAGAGAGAAAGAGTTCCATCCTGGTTTTCCAAAGAGAGAAGTTATCTTTGTTAAACCTAGGAGGCTTTCCAGCAGAGCCGGTATCAAAGTAGTTATCCTTAGCTTGAAGAGCCATGGATTAGGAGAGAGGATCACAAGATTTTTCTAAGAGAAGAAAATGAGAGCTTGTATCTGCTCTGATACCACTTGTTGGTCCCAAAGAGGTGACCTTCAAGCAAGGATAGTGTTTGGGATTATAGAAGGGGGGGTTGAATTTAATCACACAAAATTTCACTTTTAAATTCTTGTTGTATTAACAATATGAATTTACAGATTGTTGCGGAAATAGAAAAGACAATAAGTCTAAACTAAACAATCTAAGCTTTCTTTCACTATGCACTAGAGTGAGAAGATGGAGAAAAGAGAAGAAAGAAGATAGAGGGAATAAAGAAAGAAAGGATTAGGGTATTTTTTTTTGGGTTGAAGAAGAAGTATGGAGAACATCTCTTCAAGTCCTATTTATACCAAATGATTAAATGCATGCAGACTCACTTTTGTGTACGTGTCACAATGTAAGTGGTCCTTTGTACTATTTACTATAAACAAATACTCTTTGCATGGTGTGCAAAAGAGGAAGTGTGTAAACAGTTGCCTTGAGGTCTGATAAGTACGGAGGGAACAGTAAAGAGACTGTCCTTATGTACTTTTGTGTCAGTAAAGGCGGATAATCCTTTTGTGCATTAGACTAAGACATTACACTAATCCTTCAGGATCAGGATACTGATCAGTGACTAGAGTCCTGAAACTGGTGTTGTTCAGGGTCATTTGTATCCTGATGAATCTTCAGGATGTCATACGATATTGAGCAGCCTGCTATCACTGAGTTTCGTCTTCAGATCACGAGCATGCTGTTCCTGTCATCAGCTAATTCTTCGACGTCGCTGATGGTTCTTTGAGTATGATCTTGATGTCTTCAGGAGGTCTTCACTTCTGTGGACAGGATCAGTAGACTGCAGAACAGACTCGTTCGTCTCCTGATCCTGATCCTGATTACTATAAAAATAAGTTACAGCATAAGTAACATGGAATAACACTGAACAGACTCAGTGATAATTCCTCAAGCTATAACAGAAGTAAAAACCTATTCACTAAGTAAAGATTCAGGATCATTATCATTTCATCAGGTCTTAGGAGAGCTGGATCAACATATTCATTGATTGATTTATTATGATTTTGAAATTGATTCATGTATTGAATCGGGGTTTGTAGACCACACTTTTCTGGAAAAAGGTGTAGATTGAATGATGTTCATTATTGTTCATGTTGTCAAGATGAAGATTTATGAGTTGAAGATGAAGATTTATGTGTTAAAGTCTTGAAGGTGTTGTGATGTGTTCCATTGTTCTTGAGCTTCAATGTCGGGAAGATGATGATTCATAAATGTAAAAAAAATATTAATAAAAAATTGTTAAAGTAAAGAAAATACTAAAAGGACTAAAATAATCTTGACTTTAATAGAGAAAGTAGATGTTTTTTTGTGGGAGGGACCCTAATAGTGCAAAACTGAATACTATAAGGACCTAATCCATAAATTATTGAGTTTAAGGACCTTAGTAGTAAAAAAATGAATACCACAAAAATCAAACCCATAATTTACTCAATCATTTTTTAACAACTAAAACTTGTCACACCATCCAACACAAATTTGTAATGCAGGAAGGCTATAAGGTATTAATGTAACATCATGAAAACTTTGTATGTTCAAATTTGTAAATTGTGGTTGAGTTTGAGTTATCATGTTAATAAAAAAAAATATTACAATCATAGTTGTGTATATGAAAGGAAGGGGAGACTTGAAAATTAATATCAATATAAATACAAAAAGAGCTATCAGATATAAGAAGAACATACCAATCTCAAATCATGAATTATTGTTAAGTTTGGGTTTACCCACGTTGATAGGTAAGAGGATTACTAATTATTAATTAATACAAAACAAATATTCATATATATACGTGTCTTATTTTACGTAAAGATTGTATTAAAAAAATTGGAAATGATATAGATAAATATTTAGAAATGATTAGACAAGATTTAGAAAGGTAATTTGTAATGAAATCTTCTCTTCATAATAAAAGTTTGTATTATGTGTCTTAAATGCACATAAGTATAATGTCGTATTTATATAACACAATCTCCTTCCTTTAAATAATGATATTCTTAATTTAGCAGATATTAATTTATATCAATTATAAATTAAGATTTTATAGTTTTGATATAGTTATAGAGATGTTAATACTAATATAGTATTAGGTTCAAATAAGAAGTGCTAAACAAATGAGAAGTTGAGAAGTGATCTCAACCATTCATCCAGTCAATAAAGGCGGGTTTGACCGGGTCCCCTTCTTTAATAATCTTTAACCTCCCATGAATCGCGTCAATCCCCCGTGATCGCATCCACCGTAACCGGTCAAAGCCACCTCTATTGACAGGATGAGCGGTGGAGATCACTTCTCTACTTTATATTTTTTTAGCACTTCTCATTTGAACATTTCTCTACTACTATATATACTATATATACTGTGAAAGATGCAATTGCACAAATCAATAAAAACCAGTTACTTCATATCGTGAGTACAAAGCTTTTCGTACTATTACCAATGGCTAAACTTGATGCAAGTTTCTTCTTTTTCGTTCTACTCCTCTCCATTGCTGCTATCATAAACCATTCACATGTAAGCAATCTTTTTTTGTAATTCATTGCATAACTTTCACGCATGAGACTCGAAATCGGTATCTTTTACTCATAACAAAGAATTCAGATCACTTAAATAGGCAACACAATGGTCACATGTATTTACTTATTATGTAATTATCGAGTGTTTCTCGATTCTTTTTTCACCCCAAACACTTTTTATGTTGATACATCATGCGAATAATTGTTATTTATTTGACCATTTTGTTTTGAATTTGATTAGGCGGGAGGAGAAGGATCATTAACATCAGAACGTAAGTATTTATTTTTAATGTGAGAATGCAAGGTTCACATAAATTAAGCCGGATCTAATATAAAAATATGATTTATGTTACAGAGTGCCCATATGCATGCGGAGTTCGTTGTTGTAAAACACATCATCCAGGTAATTGTATTGATACTTGTATCAGTTGTTGTAACGCATGCTTATGTGTTCCTTCGGGGTTTTTGGAAACAAAGATGAATGTCCTTGCTATCGAGATAGGAAAACACAAGATGGTAAACCTAAATGCCCTTAAGCTCAACAAGTCTCATTTGAATGGCTATACGGTTCAAGTTGGAAGATCCATCGAAATCCTCTGTTTTTTTTTTTTTGCCTCATTTGAATGTCTCATTCGTAAAACAGATTCCTGTTTAGGTATAGGTTAGTTTATGAGAGAATTTGTAGTTTGTAATCGTCTTATTTACGGCATTATTACTAATATATTTTATAGGTATATTACTCTCGAGAATAAGTGTTTTATTTTACAAGTATATCTCATCTATCTAATGAAATCAGTAATTGGCCTTTTAAAAATATAGAAAGTTTATACTTTATATGAATGATTGAAAAGCTTCAATATTATTCGATGAATAATCAAGTTACAAAACGAATTTTTCATAATCGAATCTAGTAACAATGTAACTTGACAACATGTTATCCATCTTATCAATATATATAATCACGTCATTTACCGTTTATAGATTAAAATGAGTATAAAATATGTAAAAAATAAATGTTCGTTACATTTACATCATGCATGAAAAGTGATATATTATATGAATCAAGAAATCTTTACTTTGAAAGCAAAAGGGGGCACCATAACAAAAGAGCTTGTCATCCCTCCAGCAAAAGGGGGCACCATAACAAAAGAGCTTGTCATCCCTCCATTAGAGAGCATGAAGAACCCTCCATTTTCCAATGCCAAAACCCATAAAATTGCAATTACAAAAATACATTAATTATTTAAGCCATTTTTAAATACCACTAATATTTACTAATCATTTTCTTTCCAAAATTGCCAAAATAACCATTTTCTTTATTGAATAACTTCTGCTAAAATACTTCTTCTAATAACGAAGAAGGGTATAAAACATAAATCTTTTAAGTTTTCAGGGGGCCTAAGCCGAGGGTGTGTGTCTTTCACGGACCAAAAGTGTAAACTTTAAACTTCTCCACTACTAGCGGAGTTCCCTATTTTAGCAAAGAAAATGGTTATTTTGTCAATTTTACAAAGAAAATAGTTAAAAAGTGCAAATAGTGTGCAAAATTAATTAAGTTTAATTGTTAAATAATCAATAGATAGATACTGATGCTTTCAAATGGTCAATTGAGCTTAACTTTTAGTGGTCGTTTACCAAACGTTTATCAGGTAAATGCTTACCAGCAAGGGCATTATTGTCACTTACCTTATCCTATACTTTCTAGGCCATCAAAATTGATTGTTGCTAAAGCATCTTCAACCAAGTAAGTGTTTATCGGGTAAGAGTCATTTCCATCACTTACCGGGTAAGACTCTCGGTCCTTGTTATGACTCTTACTTTGGTAAAATTCTCGATGGTTTCCATACTCAATTAGTATGAATCGTAAGGGCAGTGATATCGATAAGCGCTTACCTATGTAAGTATTTAGTAAATGGACTCTTAGATAAGTTCTTTAACATTCATTGACGCCTACCAAATGCTTACCACAAATACCATGAATATTACCTAGTAAGAAACATAGCAAGAACCGAGAATCTTATCAATAAATATGGCAAAAGATTTTAACACGTAAACACTTACTGGGGTAAAAGGCCTTTACCAACAATCTATTTTAATAACGAAGAATTTTACCCATCAAATAAGTAAGAATAACGACTTATATGCAGGGTAATGTTTGGTTTACGCGCCTACGATTTAATCCAATCCCACTAGTCAGAATGTAAAGTACAAATATTGTATGATGGTAAATATCACCCAGCTAAAAGGCAGAGAGAATAGGAAAAAAATTTAGATGAGCCATATTTTAGGTGGTGAATAACCAAATTTTATGGTTCCGTTTAGTTTACGGAATATTAACTAAGGAATTCTTCAAATTTCTTTTAACCATGGATTTCATCATATCTTACGATAACCCATGGAATTTATTAGAATCTTCCATCCTCTTCTCGTTTTCTCCATCTATGGCTTTCTCATATTGTTCTCTCAATTCAAAAAAAAGGTGCGGTTCGGCCTCGGTTTTCGTTTTTTTATTTATTAAATAAACAGTTTATTATTATATATATAATTAAATAATAAAATAAATAAATAATCAAATTATATATATAATAAAAATAATATAACTTAAAGCGGTTCGGTTTGGTTCGGTCTTTGGGGAAACCCAGTATGTTTGCTTCGATTTTTTTCAGTCGAGATGGAAACCAAAACCGAAATCGAGTTGTTTTTGGTTTTTGGATCGGTTAGGTTTTTCCCACTCGAGATGGAAATCAAAATCGAAATCAAATCGATCTCGATTTTCGACTTGGTTCAATTTTTTCCGGTCGAGTTGGAACCAAAACTGAAATCGAACTGATTTCGATTTTCGGCTCGGTTCGTATTTTTCCGGTCGAGATGGAAACCAAAACTGAAATCGAACCGTTTTTTATTTTCGTGGTTTTTCGGTTTTAGTTTCTCATTTTTTATGGCTACGGCTCGATTTGGTTTTCGCTCACCATACCTTTTACAATCCCATTCCAATTCCATCCAACCAAACAAACATGACCAAAATGCATAGTTAAATTTCATCAAATTTCATTCTAACTTCTTCAAAATCAAATTCCTTGATGAATTCGAATTTCATTCCGCGAACCAATCGTCCGCTAACGTAAACATGATATGAATAAGAATAAGTATGGCAAGCAAAATTAACAACCAAACATCAGAGTTCACACTTCACACTAACGGATTATTCATAGGCCGAGGTTTGGGCCGGGATTGAAAAAGCCCGACCCGAATATTAATAATACATTTGACTAAATCACATATTTGGCCCCTATGGTATATTAACTTTTATATTTTATATAAAGTAAAATACATTTTTGGTCCCTGTGGTTTGACAAAAGTCTCAATTTTGGTCCCTACAATTTAAAAAGTACACATTAGCCACTACAATATGCTATTTTGTCCAATTTTGGTCCCTCTGACTAAGGCTGCTTAATGAAGCCGTTACTTTAGGGGTAGTTTGGTCTTTTTCTATTTTTCTTTTATTTTTGTTTTAAAAAAAAATAAACTCAGGGACCAAAATTACAATTTACTCCTTCATTTTCATCCTTCATCCTACATCCTTCATCTTCATCTTCATCATCTTCCAAACACCACCACCCACCACCACCCACCACCACCATCACCACCACTAACTAACCATCACCCATCACCACCCACCACCCACCATCCACCATCACCACCCATCCCCATCCCACAAAACACAAGTTGAAAACATACACAAAACACACAAAGATCGAACCACACACACACAGATCGAAACATGCACACACAAAACACACACAGATCGAAACACACACGGAACTAAATCTGGAATCACACTTAAACCTAGTGCTGAAGAACAGATCAAACCCCAAAATCAAATTTAAAAATCGAAACCTAAATGAAAAAACCTAAATCGAAACCTAAATGAAAAACCCAAAATCAAATTGAAGTGCAGATCTAAGCCCTAATCGTGAAATGGTTTTCGCTGGAGAAAGGTCACCGGAGAAGGAGGCGTCGTTTGTAGAAGGTGTTCGCCGGTGGTAGAGGTGGGGCGAACGGTGGTGGAGGCGACGACTGATGGTGTGCAAGGTGGTGAAGGCAGACCGCGGCGGAGGGGGGTGGTGGAGACAAACCGCGGCAGAGGGGGTGGTGGAGGCAGACCGCGACGGAGGGGGGTGGTGGAGGCACAGCGCGGCGGAGGGGGGTGGTGGAGGCACACCGCGGCAGAGGTGGGTGGTGGAGGCAGACCGCGGCGGAGGTGGGTGGTGGAGGCAAACGTTGGCGGAGGTGGGTGGTGGAGGCAAACGACGGTAGTGGTGGTGGTGGTGGATGGTGGAGCTGGGTGGTGACAAAAGGTTAGGGTTTTTATTCGGATCTGATGGTTGGTTTAGGGTGGTGATGGTTGGTTTCCTATTCACATCTGATTTTAGGTTAGGGTTTTTATTGATGAAGAACAAATTTTGATAAATTACAATTTTGGTCCTTGAGTTCATTTTTTAAAACAAAAATAAAAGAAAATTAGGAAAAGACCAAACTACCCTGAACTAATGGCTTCACTTAACAATCGTTGGTCAGAGGGACCAAAATTGAACAAAATAGCATATTGTAGTGGCTAATGTGTACTTTTTAAACTGTAGGGACCAAAAGTGAGACTTTTGTCAAACCACATGGACCAAAATTGTATTTTACTTTTTTATATATTTACATATTTTATGTAGTTAAACTTCCATAATTTTCTTAGTGATTTGATTTAATGTTTATAGTGTAAGTTTTATGATGAAATTGTATAAATTGTGATTTATATGTTACGATTTTGATATTTAGTTAATAAATAATTAAAATTCTATGCTAGATTAAATATATAAAATATAGATATAATTAATATATAAATATAAATATATACAAAAATATTATTTATAAAATATTATTACATAAATATATAATACATAAAATATAAATATAAATACAATTTAGGGTTAATTACAGAACTAGTCTATGTGGTTTGAAATATGGTGAAATAAAAAAAAATGCTAAAATGTCAAATTTAACAAAAAAATTAAAAGCAACAAATTAAAAAAAAAGGAGTGTAAAGTTTTTGAAAGATGAGATTGAAATTGAGAAATTATATATATATATATATATATATATATATATATATATAACATTATCTATACTATATATATATAAGAGAATAACTAATTTGACAGTTTTTTTTCAACAATTACTTTACATATTTACATTTTATACCCCCATAGTTAGTTATTAAATCTTTTTTTAGTTATTTACTTTTTCATTTTCTATTTTAAACCCTTATCATATAATCTAACTAATCATATATTATGAACTAAAATTTATATTAAAATTACGTTTTCTTTAACAAATTATACCATCATAATCGTCTCGTCAATACCTTCGAAATAAATCCAATATTGAATATTTTTTATTCAATTATATTATATATTCTATTATATAAAGATAATACTTTTATATCAATTTTCGAAATTGACTATTCAATAAACCATTAGGAGGTTAATTGATTGAACACATATGATTAAATTGATGTTTACAATGATGTATATAAAAATCGGGCAATTGATACATACTTCGCGCTGCAACGCGCGCGGGTATATTTCTAGTATATTAAAATTTTAAGTTAATAAAATATATCGGTTTGGTTCGGTTTTCGGTTAACCACTATTTTTGGTTCGGTTCGGTTATTTTTCGGTTATTTTGAGACCAAAATCGAAACTGAACCATTTGGTTTTTCAATTCAGTTTTTCAGTTTTGGTTTCTCGTTTTTTTTTTTTTGGTTTTCGGTTCAGTTTTTGCTCACCCTTATATCAAGCTTTCTTCTAAAGTAATTATACCTTAAATGTAATGTGGTAGACACTTTATTTCACTTTTGGTTCTCTACTAGTTACAAATATTCAATACTTAACTCAAACAAATTATGTGCTTTTAATCTATTTTTAGTTGAAATGTCATTAACTAATTTAATAAGTATAAAAAAATCAAACAAATTATGTGCTTTTAATCTATTTTTAGTTGAAATGTCATTAATTAATTAATTTAATAAGTATAAAGAAAGAAAATGCAAAAAGAAATTATAAGAAAGATAAAAATGAAATAAGATAATTACAGGGACTAAAATTGCAATTCACTTTTTATGATATTATTACAAAACAAAAAGAAAGACAAAAAAAATTAACTAAACTTTTTAATTAAAGTTAATGAGGGCGACTAAAAATGAAACAAAATAATAACTATATTGACCAAAAATGTAAATTAATTTAAAACAATGACCTAATCTGATAGTGAGTTATAACAAGAAGAAGAAGAAAAAATGTAACTTACTCTAAATACCAAAAAGAACGAGAAACAAGAAAACTAATTATAACTACATAATCAATATAAGTGATAAGAAAAATGTTACAAAACATCCTTTAGGCTTTTTAAAAAAAATTAGAATAATATTTTAAAATAAATTGTCTTATTATATGTCAATTTGTTTTTTCAATATTTTAAAATAAAGCTTTGTATTTTAAGATATACCATTGATGGAGTTAGCTTCAAGCCCAAAAATTGCAATGAATTACAAATCCTCAAAGGTAATTCGTTGGTCTCCAGACCGAAAAAATATGCAATCCACTTGTTTGTGTGCTTCATGAAATTTATAGGAATACTTTGTATATAATATTAAATTTATAAATAAAAATAAGAGAGAATAAAAAAGACCATAATTGTTAGTGTGAATGAATCCAAATCTAACACAATCTCAACAAGATTGAGTTAGAAACTCAAGAACATAATAGAAAACATGTAGAGAGAGAAAGTATGTAGAGAGATGTAGAGAGAAAGTCACAAGTCTATGTCATTGCAAATGATACGTCCAACTCTACAATACAAAGGCATTGGGGTATTTATACCCCAACCCTAGGAAATAGAAAGTTACACTTCAAGTCCCTCAACTTCTTATATAAACTCTACATTAACAATCTCCCCCTTTTATAAAAGAAGGAGGGACACCAAAAAGTAATTAACAATCAACTCTCAAAATTACTTAACAGATGGCTTCCGAAGCTTGAATTTGATCTCTGCAAATCTGATGTCAACCCTGAGCCTCAACCTTCTATCAATTTCACTTACAAAATGTCTGATTAGAACTTTGTTTGCAGCAGAAATGTCATGCACATTGTGACTGTCCATTTGTAACCTAAGATTCAAGTTGTCCATCACCATCTTCAAAGTATCATCACAGTACAGCATCACCTCATGAGAATACATTCTCTTCTTGTTTCCCATGGAATCAGGATACACACAAGATATCTCAGTTTCTTCAGCATCATAGAACACAGTATACATGACCAAGTCCTTTTCATCTCCAATTAAATTTCTTCGAGGCTTGTGACAGAAAAGCTTGGAAGTCCAATTTTCCAATCCGAGTTGGAAGTCATAAAGATGAGCTAAGGAGATAGATACTTTGACATGTCTGACAATTGCTGTTAATGCAATTATCTCCTCCTCTGTTCTGAAAGACTTTCCTTTTAAATCATATAATATCCCCAATATCACATCAAAGCTCATGTCTTGAAAATCTGCCTCTGTGATAGTGTACTCTTTTCCGTCATCTCTTCTAAAAGTAATCACAGGGTAGAGATAAGCACTCAACTTGCTAGTCTTGTAACTTGTAACACTTACAAACTTGTGATCAGACACTAGCATTTCTCTTCTTTGTCTATTCACCCTCCTCATGTGAATGTACTCAGTTCTCAGCTCTTTCTTCAGATTTTCTATCCCATACAGCTTTGTGTAGCTCAACTTTCTCTCATGATAGCAAAACCTACTCTTGTACCTCTCCTCCAAATACTTTCCAGTTGCTCTAGTGAATCGATCCCATTCAGTCCTCTTTAGAAATTTCCCAGAGCTAGCCTTCATCTTTTCCCATAATTCTACTTTCTTCGGATCAACCGGCATCAAATCATCTTGAGGCAACACTTCTTCTAGACTCGGTCCTTCCACATCATCCACTGGTTTTTCCTTTTCAAAATCAAACTCTACATCATCAAACATGTCTTTCAGTCTTATGTCTTCTGCACACCTCGCATCATTGATTTCTTCATTCGGAACTTGGTAATCCCTAAGCTCAGAAGCTACATTATCCAGAAGCGCTAGAACTCTATCTATTTTAGACAAAGAACTAGAAGCCCCTGAAAACTTCACTCCGCTTTCTTCAACCCTTTCCTCTGGCATCTCTTCCTGAATAGAATTCAAGAAGTCAAGAGTAGATTGCATGACCGGTTCTTCTTCCATCTCCTGACCCCCTGTAAGAACAATTGCATCTCTGTGTCTAGTTGGTTGCTTCTCTCTCGGTGGCCTTTCCTCAAATCTGTCAACAATTCTTACACCCGAATTTGTTGGCGCCCTAGACGGCTCACTTTCCAATCTTCTGCGTTTCCTCTCCCCCTCATGACGATCATGATCATCATGATCATCATGCCTTCTAGTGGGCCGTCTGGCTGCCGCTTGACAAGTTTCCTCAACTCCGCGAATCCGATCAGATAACTGAGATAAACCATCAGTAAACATCTTGTTGATCTCGGTGAATGTCTTTGTGAGAGAAGCATCAAGAGACGCTTGAAACTGTTGAAACTCTGTATGCGTGACCAAGTGAGATTGTGATCGTTGCTCTTGAATGGCACGTTGCTGAAGAGCTGTTTGTTGTTGAAGAATACGCACTAGATCACTATCTTCCGAAGACCCAGCTTCCAAAAGTTTAGAGAATAACAATCCCTTTAACTCCGGAATGGATAGAGAATCAGTCGCTGATTGAGTAGACTGAGCTGGAGGATCAGCCATCGGAGCTTTACCTTTTGCCAACAGAGCCACTTGTTTCTCCAGATCCGAAATGCGAGCTGTCTGTTGCTTGATTACACTAGCCATCTGCTGATTGTTAGCCCGAAACATCGATCTAGTGATAAGTTGATCTGCAGTGGCAACTACATGAATCTGTGACAGATCAATATCGGGTGAAGAGGAAGAACCATGCGGAGGAGGTACTGAAACAGATGGTGTAGTTGATGCTGATGAAGCAGATACTGTGGATGATTGAGTGGCGGAAGAAGAAGCAGATGAGGAACTACCAACGGGTGTTGAGGAGGAACCCAGAATGGTAGACTGCTGCCTGAGTGCTGTAATGATCGGAGATACGGGTAAACTAACACCGAGGTCACTTAGACTTCTCGTTGATCCAAAGGTAGAACCTAAGGAACCCATGTTCAGCGTTGGCATGATGTTAGCACTGATGGGATTTCCCTCCGGTCCTCGCAAGCCCGCAACAAATGCAGAACTTACTCCGGTGGTTCCGGCAGGGCTACTAAAGCCTCCTGCAAAGGTGGTTTGCACCGGTGTCCTAGCCAAAGAAAGATTTACATTTGTAGCAATTGTTTCTAGACTCGATGTGCTAGGAAATGAAGTCGTGGGCGGGGGCAGCTGCCTCACTATATCGGTACCACCAACCTCCAAATGAGGAATAGGTACAAGTTGTGATAAATCCCCGTGAGAATTTGAAACTACCGTTTGTTGAGAAACGGTAGAGTGGTTGAGTTGGGTTGTGCATTGCATGAGTGGGGATCTCATGTCTTGGTCAATAGGTGATGGCAACAGATGCTCACCCCTAGTAGATGTGGCTACCCAGCTAGACTCGGCTTGGGGAGGGGTTTGTACTTCTTTTCTGGCCCCTATCTCACTCTCACCATCTTTTTCTCCTTCCCCTTCACTCATTCTCACTTCCGGATTTTCAACTAATACTCCCTCATCCGTCCTTATTTCACCGAGAGTCAACAATCGACTCGAGCCTTGGTCAGGCATGTCAGCATCATCATCACTATCATCATCTGAAGCTGGAAATTCTTCAGTTTGAGCATCCATGTCACATGCGGCATCTGAATCCGAAGGAAGAATAAGAGTCTCCTCGGAAGAAACTGATCCTGAAGACTCGTACCCCATGAGAATGGTAAGCCGTTGATCCATCTCAACTGGAGTGTACAAAGGTACATGTTGCACAAGTTGTGCCTGCGGTGGTTCAACTTCATGTTCACCAAAAGATTCGAGTACATCCATATCAAGCGGAGATAAAGCATAGTCCACAAGTTGTTCATCATCATGCTGTTCAATAAACGGTTGATTAACCGCATGCTCATCCTCAGCAGCTTCAAAGACATCATCCATGTGAACTGCCGAGCTGATCTGTCCGATATGCGCAGCAACATTTGCAGTAGAAGAATGTGCTGGCTGATCAGGGAGGTCCCCACCAAGACCCCTCTCGGTATTTTCCCTCTGCACACCCTGACCAGAATCCCGTGATCTCTGGTCCCTAAGTACTATACCCTCACTTCTATGGATGGCATCCTGGGAAGGTCCCGCCGGTTCTGGTTGGACCATAGATGCGTATTTTGCCCTATACTCTCTAACACACTTTACCCCTGATCAGCATACGCGAGAAGTTCACTAAACAATGGAATCTCCGGACCAAACACTGTTGGTGGATACCTAACAGACTGAAATGAAAAATGCTTGACTTTGACAGAGTTGAGTCGTCTTGGAATATCTAGATTCTGCTCCATCGCACTCGCAATCAAGATGCTTAGAAACCGAGGATACGCCAAATGGTTAGGATTCCTGCCCTTGAGCTCGTGCATGTCATGAAAGATCAGTGCTGCATAATCATAGTGTCGATTAAACAGCACTCCTTGAAAAAACAGTAACATGGACTGTGTGGCCGTGTCATGGGCTGTCTTCTTCCCAGTTAGGCATCGGTTCAAAATGGTAAACAGAGTGTTGTAGGTAGGTGGCAGATTAGTCTTGTTGAACCCCGAAGTTGTATGCAATTCAGCATTATATCCAATCGAACGCACACTAGCTAAAGCTTCGTCAACACTGTCAAACGGCTCAAACTGGACTGCTCCCGGTCGACTTGTAGCAGATGGAAATCCCAACAAATAACGGAATTTGTTAAGTCCAAAGCTGATGGTGAAATGATCAATCTTGGTCGTGTAGTAACATCGATCTTCAGTCTCATGAAATTCTAACAACTTCCAAGCTTGTTGAACATAAATGAGAGGAACATCAGCTTCTTTCGTCAAAGGAACAAATAACGGATGATTCTTCAGGATTTCCGCTATCACCGGAGCTTTAGTCTTCGCATGTACCGAATATACCACGTTGTTCGGTTTTTCCTCAAGGAAGAGTGCAGCTTGCAGAAGTTGACGATCAGCATCTAAATGAGGTTGATGCATGGAAGTGCGCTCGGATAAGATACGTGGAATTTCCAGTGACTCGGTGTCTGGAAAAACGTAGTCTGCCATATCTGATACAGTGACAAAGGATTAGATCTTTAAACAAAACATTATCACTTTATTATGTTTATTACTCTTTGAAAAACATGGATTTGAAAGAAAAAATCCATTAAGTGTGGGACATTGAATTTTGAAGGAGAATGAATGACCACGAATGTTATATAATGAACTCAGTAAAAAAATACCAACCAAATATTTGTGACTTTTTCAGTTTGATCAATTTATTATGTCTGATAACATGTATTATAGAAACTGATCTCGGTCCTATCCTATTAATGTCCAATGTATAATTTACTGAGTTCAAAACATATACATTGAATTGAAGGTCATATACGATCAAAGTATTAGTTCATCCAAGTCCATATGATTCGAACAATGAATCATGCACACTTAAGTTTTAAAAATATGATCATCAAGGAATACAAACCCAAGTTGTTTGAACCCCGTGTTAAAGATTAGTGTTTACAAAAACAACGTATCTACTATCCTAATCGGTATATGATTATGAGTGAATACCTATAGGAATTGTAGAGACTCGGGAAAACGGTTACAAGTACACACACTAATGGCTAAATACGAGAAACAAATACTAAGTCTTTGGCTTCAACAGTCTTCGGCTTCAACAATCTTCGCATGAACAAGAACGATCCAGAAAGGTTGAATCGTGGATTTGAATGAAGTATTTATAGGAGCAGATTTGAAAATGATGAGTATGCCACGTGTCGTAATCTTATTCGCGTGTCAGACTCGAAACCGCGTGAAGATAGAACGTCTCGAGATACACACGGACACGGAACGGACTCGAGATAGACTCGAGATGGACTCGAGATAGACTCGAGATAGATATTTGAACATTCAAAGGTCTCAAGATAGAAAATAAGACGCGGAAGAGACTCGAGATAGACTCGAGATATCATAGTATGATACGTGGACACTCGAGATGACACGTGGACACTCGAGATGACACGTGGACACTCGAGATGACACGTGGACACTCGAGATAAGTAGCACCCTTAAACGCTTGCACCACTCGAGATAGCCTCGAGATAAACTCTCACGTGACTCACACTCGAGATAGACTCGAGATAGCCACTCTCATGACTCACACTCGAGATGGACTCGAGATAGCCTCTCACATGACACACACTCGAGATACGTACTCGAAATACACTCGAGATACATACTCGAGATACACATCTCGGAATACACTCGAGTTAAATACTCGAGATGAACTCGAGACAAAGACATCCATAACAATCTCGAATTAAAGACTCGAGATGCTAACCCGATACATGACTATCTCGAGATAGACACTCGAGACATGCAATTACGTCAAACACTCCCCCTTGACCATTACTCCCCCTATACCTGAGCATACCTGAACCATCTGAAAGAATGAAACAATTACCAGTATGATTGTCTGAGATACTCCCCCTGAACTGGTGCAAGCACTTGAAACACAGATTAGTAGACAAAAATAAATGCACTAAAACACTGAAGAAAAAGAGAACTAACTGAAAAATAGAATTAAAATCAGAAAGAAACAAGTAATTATAGATATACGGACTACAAGAATATACAGTTAGACCACTAAGTGTATAGCAATGTAATCCGTATATAAAGAATTACCCAATATCTGATATTTAAATCTTTTTATCAATCATACCAAGTCTGGAGATTAGAAACTTGAAGCGCTTCTCATCTAAAGCCTTGGTAAATAGATCTGCTAGCTGATATTCAGTATTTACAAAATATAGTTCAATATTCTCTTTTTCCACATTGTCTTTCAAAAAATGATACCTGATATCAATATGCTTCGTTTTGGAGTGTTGAACAGGATTTGCAGAGATAGCAATCGCACTCTTTGAATCACAGTATATAGGAATCTTCTTGTAAACAAATCCATAATCCCGCAACTGTGTCTGCATCCATAGTACCTGTGAGCAGCAACTTGCAGCAGCAACATATTCAGATTCAGCTGTTGAAGTGGAAACACACTGTTGCTTCTTTGAAGCCCAAGACACCAACTTGTTGCCTAGTAACTGAATATGCCCTGATGTGCTCTTTCTGTCCATATTACAACCACCATAGTCTGCATCAGAATATGCCTGAAGCTCAAAACCTAGACCTTTTGGATACCATAATCCGTAATATGGAGTTCCTTTTAGATATCTGAAAATCCTTTTGACTGCAGCTAGATGAGATTCTTTTGGTTTTGCTTGATATCGAGCACATACACATGTAGCAAACATGATATCTGGACGACTCGCTGTCAGATACATTAATGAGCCAACCATTCCCCGATAAGTGCGAAGATCCACATCCTTTCCTTCATGATCAGGTCCAATCTTATTTCCCGTTGCCATTGGAGTGCCAAAGGAATTGCACGATGACATGTCATACTTCTTCAACAAATCAAAGATATATTTGGACTGATTTATGAAGATGCCATCAGTAAATTGCTTCACTTGCAAGCCAAGAAAGAAATTGATCTCACCCATCATACTCATTTTAAACTCTTGGGTCATGATGGTTTCAAATTTCTTGCACAAATCCTTACTGGTAGAGCCAAAAATAATATCATCCACATATACCTGAATGACCACAATATGATCTCCTTCCTTCATAATGAATAAAGTTGAATCTACAGATCCTTTCTTAAATCCTTTGGATAGAAGATATGTCGACAATTCTTCATACCAAGCGCGTGGAGCTTGCTTTAATCCATAAAGAGCCTTATCCAGGATATAGACATAATCAGGATGATCAGGATCAACAAACCCTTCCGGTTGAGTGACATATACCTCTTCTTTTAAATGACCATATAAGAACGCAGTTTTAACATCCATTTGAAACACCGTGAAGTCTTTGTATGCTGCATATGCTAGAAACATACGAATAGCCTCAAGTCGAGCAACTGGAGCAAATGTTTGATCATAATCAATGCCTTCTTGTTGCCGGTAACCTTTCGCAACAAGTCGAGCCTTGTTCCGAACAATCGTACCATGCTCGTCTTTCTTGTTCTTAAACAGCCATTTGGTGTCAATGATTGACTTGTCTTGAGGTCTTTTCACTAACCGCCACACTTTAAGTGCTGAAAACTGATTTAGTTCTTCTTGCATTGCAGTCACCCAGTCAGAATCTTGTAATGCATCCGAAACACGAGTTGGTTCAGTATCAGTCAAGAAGACTGAAAAATTGCATTCATTAGCTGATGCAGCTCGTGTCTTGACTGTGGATGTAGGATCTCCAATAATCAATTCAATTGGATGACTGCGTGTCCATTTGACAGTGTGAGGTAAAGGAGTCTGATCATTTACTGTTGAAGGTTCAATGATGTCAACAGGTACAGTGGTAGAAGGTTCAGACGGATTTTCAGGGGGGTTAGTAACATGAGGTTCAGTAGATGAAGCAGAAGGTATATCTTGAACATCAGAAGTAGCCTGAATAGATGTTGAAACAGAATCAGTAATATCCAAGGACGAAGTATTAGAAGCTTGTGTATCAACTGTCTCGGATGAATCAGGCTCATTCTGAGAGGTAGAAGATAACTCTACATTAGACGAGGATGGAAGAGATAGCGAATCAAATGCAGAACCTGTAGATGAAGAAGTAGCATGAGAAAAATCATCATAAACAGATTGAAACAGAAAATCAAGATAAGAAGCTTGAGACGACTCAGGAGTTACACACTGATCTTGACTTGAAGATTCTGCATTCACAACATGATTAGTACTCGAAGAAGATGAACAATCAGAGGATAATTCAGTAATTGGGTCAAAGCGAACATTGATGCTTTCAGATACCACCCTTTTCTGTTTATTAAGTACCCTGTATGCGATTGAGGACTCAGAATATCCAACAAAAATTAACTCATCCGACTTAGGTCCAAACTTACCCCTATTTTCAGATTCATTTAAAACAAAACACTTGCAACCAAACACTTTAAAGTGTCCAACTGAAGGTACACGACCAAACAAAATATGATAAGGGGTTTTTCCAAATCTCCTATGAATTATTGAACGATTTTGTGTGTAACAAGCAGTACTAACCGCTTCAGCCCACAAGTATTGAGGTAGTTGACTTTCAGCAAGCATAGATCTAGCAGCTTCAACAAGAGTACGATTTCGCCGTTCAACTACCCCATTCTGTTCCGGAGTTCGTGCAGCAGAAAACGTTTGAGTAATACCAAAAGTATTATAAAAAGTTTTAAGAATGATATTTTTGAACTCCGTCCCATTATCAGTTCGAACAGTTTGGACTGGAAGGTTAAGTTGTACTTGAACAGCTTTAATGAAATTGATAATAAGAGAAGAAGTTTCATCCTTAGATTTTAAAAACTTTGTCCAAGTATATCGTGAAAAATCATCAACAATAACCAGAATATATTTACGACCAGCCAAACTCTGAAACTTCATAGGACCACACAAATCCATATGCAACAAACTCAAAGGAGATTTTGATCCTTGTTCTGGTTTGGGAGGATGAGATACACGTTTCATCTTGCCTTTTTCACATCCAGGGCACATTTCCTCTTGTTCAAATTTAATCATTGGAATTCCAGATACAAGTTGATGTTTAACAATTTTGTCAATGTATCTGAAATTCAAATGAGATAAGCGTTTATGCCATAAAACTGCTTGTCTTAAAGAGGATCTTGTAAGAAAGCAAGGGGACATAGATTGTAACTTATGTTGTAGTCTAATTGTGTAGAGATTTGTTCGTCGTGAACCGACTAACAATTCTTTACCGTCTTCAGTTCTGACAACACATCTTCTTTTCTTGAAATAAACTTCTAAATCTTTATCACAAAATTTGCCAATACTGAAGAGATTATGATTTAGACCAACAACATGAGCAACATTTTTAATTGTAATGTCTTTGCATACAATGTCACCTTGACCAACTACCGGAGCTAATTCATTGTTACCAAACTTTACAGATCCACCATATTCTTCTTTATAATTGGACAGGATCTCTTTTCTTCCAGTCATATGTTTGGAGCACCCGGAATCAAGGTACCACTTATGACTGGCCTGCAATAAATAAAATCAAGCAGATTTAGGAACCCATTTAAAAATGGGTCCTTGTGGAGAAAAAGTCTTATACACACGTGAGATTGGATCCCAAAAATATTTGATTCCTTGGCGCACAATAGACTTTCTAAATGGTAAGAAAGTAGAGACAGAAGACTGAAGAGTGGAAGCAGTAGTAGTCATAGTATGAGTTTCATCCAGATGTTTTAATTTTGAAGAAATCATAGTAGCCTTTTTATTAATACTGGAATTATTAGAAGGTACATGATTCTTATTAAAAGAAAAATGACTCCGTCTATTAGGAGGAGTGACAAAACTAGATGAAAACTGCATACTATACACTTGCTTTCTAAACCGACTCTTTGTCTTCTTCTGTCTTCTCTTCTTCACAGGAAAACTCACGTCATCTGTAGACACATTAGCACAGATATCAAAAGGTTTGAGCTTGAAAGTATTAGACTGAGTATGATTAGAAACTTCCTCAGATTTTTCAGAAGACTCAAGATTAGGATGTTGCTTTTTCAAATCAATTTGTTTTTGAAAATGTCGCAACATTGATTGCACACCCTGAGTAAAACGAATGTTCTTTATATAACTTTCAGTAACTGAAGGAGTATCAATCTTTTGATTCTTACCAGCATAATGTAGTCCCTCTTCATATACAGATAGTCTTTCAACTAATCTGTCGTAACTTTTAGTTAAAGAACTACACTTGCTAGACCAAAATTTTGAATCACATTTATGTTGAGCTAGTTCTACTCTCAGTTGTTTGATTGTATTTTGAAATTGTTTATTAACAGATTCATGTTTCTTCTTTAAACAAATGATATCATCTTGTACAGAATTATCTGAGACTTTAGAAGAACCAAAAGAAGATGATCCATGTATTAATTCATCTGACTGTGAATTCGGAGATTCACTTGCCGTCTGAGATTTAGATGATTCACATATAACAGGTAGTGTATCATCAACTACTTTCAACTGATAAGGTTTCAAAACATCAGTTGAAGACATAGCGGATGGTTCCTTATATTCCACATAACCATCAGATGTGACAACTCTGAAAGTTTCTTCCTGTTCATCATCTAAGCCATCAGAGTATACATTTGAAGATGAATTCTGATTTGTGGATGACTTCATAGATACAGAATCACATTGAGAATCTGGTATGTCAAAAATAGAGTTCGACACAGATGAAACTAATTCACTTAGAATATCAGAAACCAAAGATTTTGAATCTGTCTCAGAAGAATCCCAAGTTAAAAAATTCTTACTTTTAGAAAGAAGGATTTCATTTTGTTCTGATAACTCTTTAATTTTGATTTCTAATTCAGAAATTTTGGCTTCAAGTTCTAGTGTCGGAACATATGGTTTTAACACACCATCATATTCACTCTGTGATTCTGTCTGTACAAACAAATCTGAAGTATCCATTGTTACAGGTGATTTGATTTTCAAATTTTCAGAGCTATATACAAATTTAACTCTGTGATATTTTTCACCATGATACAATGGATCATGCTTCTTTATCTCTTGCATTTCAGAAAACTCTTCTTTCATTTCAAAACCTTTTAATATTGGAAATCGAGCACTCATTCTTAAATCAGTGAGATCATAAAATGCAGGTTTTTCCTCTAAGGCCTTTTTCAGATATTGAGGATTTTTAAAACCAAGACCTTCTTTTGAAAATAAGTCTCTATCTGCATATGGTTTATTGAGAAAAAATGTGTGCTCAGATTGTCCAATCTTGTACAGTTTAAAGTTCAATTCTGAAATTGTTTTATTTAAAGAAGAAGCATTATCTTTTTCTGATATTAAACTGAGAGTTAGAAACTCAATTTCAGACTTTAAAACTTTATTTTGTTGTTGCAGATACTCAAGTTCACTTACTGATTCATTCAACTTATCAACCAGAGACAGAAGATTATCTCTTTGTTGAGTTAAATCAGTAAGTTCTTGAGTTTGCTTTGAAATGACAATTTCAAGTTCTTGATTTTTCAAATGAATTGGATTTGTCATTTCAAGCAATTTGTTCTTGAATTCTATGAAATGAGGATCATTTACCATTTGAGGATCAGCCGCTTTCTCTTCCTCATCATCTGACTCCTCCTCCATCAATCCCATGAAGCACATTTGTGCTTGATCTTCTGTATCTGACACATCAAGCCACTCTTCATCATCAGCCATTAGCACTAACCCTTGCTCCTGTTTTTCTGCCAATTCTAACTTTTTCTTGAGAATTTCAACTTTTGACATCTTTGCTGGACATATCCTTGCCACATGCCCCTTTTTTCCGCACTTGAAGCATGTGATGTTTTCATTTGGCTTCTTCTCCTCAGCAACCTCAGCAGTTTCCTTTTCTTCTTCAACTCCCTTGTTGGCATATTTATCAACATAGTTACCTGAATTTCTTTGAGCATACATCTGACCTTGATTGAAATTGCCACTTCTGTTGACATTCCTTCCTCTGGATGCAAAGCGTCTGTTGTTGGAACTTGGTTTATTGTAGTATTTCTTTCTGTATGCCTCTGTTAAAGTCAGTAAGCTTTGGAACATCAAATCTCTTTCTTCATCCTCACTTTCTTCTTCATCCTCATCATCATCTACTTCAAACACTTTTGCCTTGCCTTTCTTGATAACACTCTTTCCTTTCTTTCTTTCAGTTAACAGTGCAAGAGATTCTTGTTCAGCTTTTTCTTTCTTCTGTTTTTCCAACACAGCTTCTTCAACTTCTTCTTCGAACAGCTTCAAATTCTCATATACTTCATATACTTTGAGCTCATTTAGTGCTTTGTGTTGCTTTACAAATCTTGTAAATGGCTTCCATTCTAAAGAAAGATTATTGATGAACTTCACACTGAAATCCATTTCTGATCTATGAATTCTGTTCTTCTTCATGTCATTCATTAGTATAACAAATCTGTCATAAGCGTCTTCAAGAGATTCACCATCCTTCATCTTGAAGTTTTCATATTTGTCCATCAAAGTAGTTATCCTCAACTGATTTCCCACTTTAGACCCTAGCATGATCTTCTCTAACTGATCCCAGATGGATTTTGCTGAATCATCATAACTATCAAGCTTTCTATATATGTCATTTGGAATAGCTTGAATTAAACAGTTTTGTGCTTCCAGATCTATCAAGTATTGAGTTTTCTCAGCCTCATCCATCTCTTCAACCTCTTTCACTACTCTTATTCCATTAACCACATGTGTAGGCAATGGTTTTGCTCCATAGTCAATTGATTTTAAAATCAGATTGCCTTTATCTTTTCGCTTTACAAACAGTCTGAATCTTGCAACCCATAGCTCATATTCGTCTTTGAACAATACTGGTGCTTTTGAGTCAGATCCCATTGCCAAATCTTCTCTTTTGTTGATTGGATTCATGTTGAAATTCAGGATCTTTTCTACTACTTTTCTCAGATTCTCAACCTTGTAGATGTTTCGAGTGTGAATAGTGACACTCGAGATGTTGTCAGAGACTCGAGATACTGTCTCGAGTGTTGAACAGTAATGCTCGAGATAATGTCTCGAGTGATGAATAGTGATACTCGAGATACTGTCTCGAGTGATGAACAGTAATGCTCGAGATACTGTCTCGAGTGTATTGTCTCGTGATAGGATCAACCCTTGCTAATTTGTCTCGAGTGATGAACAGTATCACTCGAGATGATGTCTCGAGTATTTTCACGTGTCACAAAAACGACAAACACTCGAATTGCCTTCCTTGTCTTGTACTCTAACAACCCAACTCGAGACTTATCTCGTGACTTAACCAATCACGACTCGAGATGCTTTTCACGTAGTCTCGAGATGAGGCTCGAGACATATGAACATACAAAAGACTCGAGACATATGAAGATACACTAGACTCGAGACATATGAAGATGAACTTTTTCTCAACTTTTTCTCAAAAATCTAGCTAAAACCTTCAATTTTACCTCAAATCCTATCTAAATCCTGTGCAAAAACACTCAAACATCACTCTAATTCATGAATTCAGACATGAATTCATGAAAAAATCACCAAACAACTCAAAAACTCTTCAAGTCTTCATGAACCTCCATTGATGACTATCTTCAAAGCTTCAAATCTTCAAATCTTTGCTTCAATCCATGAGAATCTTCATCAAAAATGTAGTAGATCCAGCTCTGATACCACTTGTTAGTGTGAATGAATCCAAATCTAACACAATCTCAACAAGATTGAGTTAGAAACTCAAGAACATAATAGAAAACATGTAGAGAGAGAAAGTATGTAGAGAGATGTAGAGAGAAAGTCACAAGTCTATGTCATTGCAAATGATACGTCCAACTCTACAATACAAAGGCATTGGGGTATTTATACCCCAACCCTAGGAAATAGAAAGTTACACTTCAAGTCCCTCAACTTCTTATATAAACTCTACATTAACAATAATACTCTTCGATTTATGAAATTTCTTAACAATATTAGTAAAAGGGATCAAAACCTAATAAAAAGCATGGATAATCTATATCTATACTATATATTAAAGAGCCTAAAACAGTTTTTTTAAGCAAAATCGTTTTTCATCAATATTACAACTTTTAAAGCCTTGTGTACAACCTTGTAATGCACAAATTGAAAACTGCAATCCTTCCTCCCACCCACGTCCTCAATTTCAATTGATAACTTACACTCTATATCCCTATAGTTACTTAATTAAATTACTTTTACCCCCTTATTTTTTCATTTTTCATTTTACACCCTTATTATATTAACATAAATAAAGTAAATTGCATACAATGTATTAAAATTTTTATTTTTATTTTTAACAAACTATATCGTTATAATCGTCTCGAAAATATCTTTAAAAAGAGTCCAACATCGAATATTTTTAGATTTTTATCATATTATTAAATATTAAAAATACATATGAATTAATTTGTTCATATATTTTTATATTAAAAGTTAAATTGTTTATAAATTTAGAAGTTACAGTTAATACCCTTATGATTAGTCATTTAGTTAACTATTAATCCCCTATTTTTTCATGTTTCATTTTAATTCTTTATCATATTAAGATAAATAATTATATATGAACAAAAATATGTTAAGAAAAATCTTAAATGTTATTTTTCACATGAATGGAAAGATGATGATAAATTATCCTTCTTCGTTATAGAATTTTAAATATTTCGTGCAACATAGGGCAATTTCTAGTCTTATATTACAGGTATAAATATATTATACATATAAGTTTTGATCATATATCTTATATGTACATTATACAGTTACTAACCTAGTATATATACATATACAAATACACATACATAATATATTACAGGTATAAATATATTATACATATAAGATATAATATGTATTAAAATTATATATTTTATATTGTAAATTACAAATTTTACCCCTATGGTTAAATGCTTATTTAGATGGGGTTCCTAAACTCTAAAATTCATTCATGATAGGGTATTAAATGACAAGGACAATATTTATCCTTTTAAGAAAATCTGAAAATGTAATGAAATGGATTTCAATTCCTTTTCTTTTGTAATCCAATGATAAAAAACATGACGGATGGAATGTCTAGATTTCAATTCAATTCCATATGTAAATCAAATGCCAAAAAGAAACTTGATAAATGGATTTGAACATTCTTATTCCTTCAATTTCAATCGGAATCCTATGAACCAAACTTCCTATATGTTTTTACAGTTATGACCCTTTTTGTTTTACCACCCCTAACCATTAAAACTCAAATTTAAGTTCAATATTGTAAGTTCTCACCTTCAATTTTTTGGTGATGATGATTGTGATATCACAAAGGCTATGTTTGGCAAGTGTAGCTTATAAGCTAGCTGGTAGCTGATAAGCTAGCGGATAGCTGATAAGCTAGCTGTTGATTGATAAGCTTGCTAGTAGCTGATAAGCTAGCTGTTGAACAAATTATGTTTGGCAAAAACTAGCTTATGGGTATGTAAAATGACCAAAAAGGGTATATTTGAATTTAATAATTAATATTAATAAGGGTATAATTGGAAAAAGCTACAATAAGCTCCTCATAAGCTACTCAAAGTAGCGTTTCAAAAAGCTAGCTTATAAGCTAGCTGATAAGCTAGCTTCCTGGTACATGTTTGGATGGACAAGCTTATAAGCTAGCTTATCAGCTAGCTTATAAGCTAGCTTATGCTTGCCAAACACAGCCAAAATGAAGCAAATTTGTGTCACACCTATAAAGAGTAATTTTTTCCGTCATGACAGAAAGAATTAGCGATAATACACAATCCTATTAACTTTTACATAAACCCCTCTGTACATTGAGGGGCTTACAATAAAAGGAAAAAAAGTTTGAACTGACAAATCTCCCATATTCCAAAACTTGCAAACTAAAACACATCACATATTTCAAATCCTTCCAAATCCCTACATGAAATCCAAATCCGTCCTTAGTCCTTATAGCATTTCAGCCACTTTCCTAGACCAAATACAAAAGACCAGCACTCTAATCACTCCATTCCTCTGCTCATTGATTTCCAAATCGTTTCTGACCTAGGTATACAAACTATTTGACACTTAATTTATGATCTAGGTTTTAATTTTTAGTGTAATTTGGTTCTAGTTTGGATTTGAGTTCATTAATGAGGTTTAGGCTAGGAGCTTGATTTTGATTTTATCTTTTCAATGTTGATGTCGGTGTTTAGATTTAGGTTTAGTCGGAGGTACCCTAGATAAGATGACCAAATGAAGAATGTCTGATGCAAATTAAAGGTATGGGAAACGTTGTAGGCACGTTTGACTTTTTTAGTAAATGAAGCTACAATATCTGTAATTTTAGTAGAAAAATAATAAAACCTAAAAAAGACAAAAACACCCCTTATTTAACAGTTCTCAGAGAGATGTACTAAACCCAAAAGGTTTTTACAAACCATAACGACCATGAGGTATTTTTCAAACTGTAGTACCTAAAAGTGTTATAACGGAACAACCACAAGGGCCAAAAATGTAAAATTTTACTCTAAATATACACATACTATTTGAGGAGTGGGGTAAGAACCCAAATAAATGGCAAATGCAATATCCTCCTAATCAATATAAGCATGGGTTGGACTCTGAAGTCATAAAGTGAAAGAACATGGAAATCACCAAGAACCCTAAAAAAATCCCCATGAATGGAAACCACAAATAGATGGATTTCCCCAAAATTACAAGCAATCTTCCATGTAAATACCTTCAATTCACACCTTTATTGCTCTTTATCACTCCAATTTCCATCTCACTTCACTTCACTCCACTTTTCCCCCTTTTCTTCAATTTCTTCCATGGGTAATGTACCTCAAAAACCCCATAAAAATCCCCAAATCGATCAACAGAATGATGATGATGAACAAGAATCATCATCTTCATCATCATCAACATCATCAACAACATTCACTTGCGAGATTTGCATCGAACCAGTGATTCTGCCCAATAAGAAGTTCAAGAACAGTAACAGATGTGTTCACCCCTTTTGCACCGATTGTATGATCAAATACATCCAGGTGAAGCTGGAAGACAACGTGTCCGATATCAAGTGTCCGGCGATCGCCTGCGATCACTCGCTGGAGCCGCTATCGTGTCGCCCGAAAATCGGCCGCCAACTGTTTGATAAATGGTGCGATGTGTTGTGCGAGTCGGCTGTGCTAGGGTTTGATCGGGTTTACTGCCCGAATCGGGACTGTTCGGCTTTGGTGGTTAATGAGTGTGGTGGTGAGGGGAGTCTGAAGCGGTGTGTGTGTCCGAATTGCAAGAAGCCGTTTTGTTTTCGGTGTAAGGTTCCGTGGCATGCCGGGTATCGGTGCGAGGAGAGCGGGGAAATGAGGGATCGGAACGATATCGCGTTTGGGGTTCTTTCGGAGAGGAATCAGTGGATGAGGTGCCCCATGTGTAGGCATTGTGTTGAGCTTGTCAAAGGTTGTGCCATTGTTAGATGCAGGTAGTTTCTTGAATCCTCTTCTTATTGAACATATGGAATTACATAATTGATCAAGATTCTGTTTATCAATTTTGGATTAGTGTTCATAATTTCATGATTTTGTTATACGTGTTTGTGTGTGTGTGTTTGGGGGGGGTGGGGGGGGGGGGGGGACTGTAAAATATTAAGAAAACGAAGAACTGAGGAATACCTTAGTAACCGTTCATAAAGACTGTGCGCACATGTGCATATAAGTAATTTCTAAGCAATTTGTCGGGTAAGCACATGTGCATAAAAACCAAAATCAAATTCACTACTTGTATGCAATGTGTGTATATTGTCTAGATGAAAAATTAAAAAAGGTGTTCCTTAGATGGATGAAATTCTATTAAACGTTTCCATATTTCCATAAACAATGACTTTTCATATATTTCGTACTTCCATGTTTTTTATGAATCCATATCGTTCCTCGATTTTTGCGATCGACGGCTATGATTAGGTTTCATAGTTTATACCCTTTGGAAGGGAGGGTGAGAAGTGATCTTAACCATTGATATGGTTGAGATCATCGTTGACTAGTCAAAGATTGCGGCTTTGACCGGTCAAAGCCGTCATCTTTGATTAGTCAACTATGATCCAACCGTTGATTGACGCGATTCACGGAGGTGAGACGATTGAAGGAGGGTGACCAATCAAATTTATTGACCGGATGAGTGGTGGAGATCACTCCCTACTTCTTCGTATCTTTTTAACACTTCTCATTTGAACCTAATACCATACATGTGTGTGTGTGTGTGTGTCTTTAGAAAGCATTGGGGTTATTTGAAAGCTAGCTGTGAACTCTGTGAATTTGTTTTTTTAGTTTAGGTTTTAGAAAGATGAGATTGATGATATTGAGGGTAAAGATAAAAGAATGTGTAATTGATGCTTAACTGATTTCAATCCAAAATTTCAAGAAAGTGCCCAATTTTGACGTGTTTCCTAGCCTAGTTACGGTTATTGTTGAAGTAAGAGGAACTTTTGCTGCATATGACATTTCTTGAATTAATAGCCGAAAATGACATTTGGAGTTTGCATACCTAAATTTCTTCTATAATTGGAACATTTTCTGTTTTTGGAGAATTTTAAACTAATAAGACATAGTTAACATAACGAACATATCTAGATATTACCATTTTCTTGAAATGTTTAATTTACTGTTGTTCTTTGTGTCAATCCATTATGGGAAACTGATTATTGATTCTTAACTGAACTTGGTGCAGATGTGGGATTGAATTTTGCTATCGATGTGGAAAAAAGGTCGACCACCATTGGTGCAACTGTCGAAGATCATCGACATTTTGCATGTGGCTATTTCACCTTTGCATAGTGATTTTGGTTCTATGGCCATTCTTTCTTCTATTTACGGCTATCACAAGAAAGAGCCACCATTGATTGCCGATGGGTGATACAGATGAGATGCAGTAGCTCGCCACTTATCATGCTAATGTAAATAAAAATCTGAAAAAAGCAAACAAGATTTTAGCTCTCTACACAATAGGTGTCATGAAGAAGCTGCTACTGTTACCAACTTCTATATAGTATAAATAAGTCTTTTAAGCTCCCTTCTATGTAAAGAGTTCTAGTGAGTGATGTTACTTGGTGATGGATTTCTATAATCTAAAATAACTTCTTTTTACCATTTTCTTGTTCTTGTAGTTTGCTTATATTGTTTGAATTTGTTACCCTGTGTTCGATTGTAAAATGGTTGACTGAAGTCAACGGAGCAAACAGATTACTTTCGTGGGTTTCTTAAATCGAAACAGAGAAGCCTGCTAGATTTCATTTGTTGAATTTTGGGTTCAATGTAATTCTGTCAAACTTGTGTGTGTGTTATTTCAGTTGAACAGGGAAGCAGGTTGTGAGTCTTGTCAAATGCTTTGAGCATGGTGGTGGGTTCACTCTTTTTGTTAATTTTCATGTGTTTTATAGCCTAAATTTGATGGTAATGCTTGCTTGCTACTTTTCTTGGCTGGTTGGTTGTTTTCTTGTTGAATTGTTGACAAATCTTGATTATGGTATGGCATCTACTTATAAAAAGGGTAGACGTTACCCTCTGGGGCCCCTAATGCACCAGTTCAATTGTTCTCATCGGGGAGGTAAATGAGTACATGCAATCCTATTGGTGGAAGTGGTATTTGGGTTTGAACCCTAAACCTCAAACATATGAATTATACCCACACCTCTACTGCTAGGACATGTTATATTAGAATCATGTCTGTGATTTGTTCTTGAAGTTGGTTGGGCTAATTTTGGGTCACGTTATCGTGCAAATGTCGGTTTGTTGAGCCGAAGAAGCACGGAAGATGTCATAGCCACGGGTGATTGGGACAAAAAACTGATCATTTTTGTCATGTAATATGAGCTTCAGCTTGATTGTAGGTAATCTTTTTGCTTCTTTCTTGTCATGGTTTAACCACCACTTCAATTGTCATTTGTTTTAGGGAATGAATGAACTATAAAATAATGACAATCTTATAATTGGTACATCATATGCTATTTTACATATGTTTTTTCAATTATGTGTTTGAATTTATTGTATTGATTAACATATATTTGTTTTTTATCGCGAAATAGTATGTGCAATAAAAAAGTTTAACCTTTTGCGAGCTAAATTCATATTAAACTATTGTTATCCAACATATTACATTTTAGTTATAGTTCCCACAAATATGGGTTTCTTCTTAAATAATTAAGGGTGCGTTCGGTTGTGGAAATCTTTTCAGTTTTATAAAAGAAACTTCTAAGTAAAAAATGAAAAATAGAAAACGTGTTTGGTTCATTCAGTTTTCAAAAGTTTTTTACGAAAAATGAATTTTTTGCTAATATCTATGTAAATTAGAAATTGATTTTAAAAGTTTTCCAATTCTTTCTAACTTCATTTTTAATTTTCTAAAATGAACAATAAAAACTTCATCATTTCAATTAAACACTTCTAAAATTCTTATAAAAATTTAAAAACGAAAATTCTAAAACATTTTCTAGAAAAATAATAGTATTTTTTTATTACCAAACGTACCCTAAGGGGCTTTTTTACCGAATGAAAACTCTTATTTGTTATTTGGTAATTGGTGGTGTTTAAATATTGGTATAATTTATGTTGGGTACAAATGCATGGAAAGAGGCCTTTGCACTGTGAAAATGCCCCAACACGTTCGGCCTCCTTCAAAGAAATTGCTATGATCTTTCTAAGCTATAAATGTCATTGTAATAATAACACTTATCAGGAACTTATGAACAGTAAATTTATAACATTTACGATTTAGCCCTTAAGCTTATAATGTTTATTAAACTTAACCCCTAAACTTACAATAATTATTTATATTATACCTTTTAGTTTTTTATATTTTATTTTACGTTTTAATCATATATCGTATATTGGCTTAAATATGTTATAAAAATATGTTTTAATTTTAACAACTTACATCATTATTATCATATCATCGATATGTTCGAAATGAGCCAAATATTGAATATATTTTGATGTGATTATTTTATTTTATACTATATATACTACGATTATGTATTTAAAAACATTACATTTTATCCCCTTAAACTTATAATATTTATTTATTTTATATCTTTTAGTTTTCTATATTTCATTTTACGTTTTAGTCATATATCGTATGTTTATTGAAGTATGTTAAAAAGTACGTTTTAGTTTTAATAAATTACGCATTATAATCGTATTGTCGATACGTTTAAAATGAGTCTAATATTGAATAATTTTTAATGTAATTATTTTATTATATATTATATGTAATACGCTTATATATTTAGGAAGACAAAACACTATTCGTCAATATACCAAAATTTTCAAAAATTACATTTTAGCCCCTCTAAACGTATAATATTTATTCACTTTATACATTTTAGTTATCTATATTTCATTTTATGTTTTAGTCATATGTCTGAAATATGTTAAAGTACAACTTTAGTTCCTGTAGTTTGATGTCTATAACGTTTTTCATCCTTGATCTTTAAAAACAGTTTTTTCATATCTGTGGTTTTTATTTTTATTCCATTTTCATCCCTTTATCCAACTTCGTTAAATTATAAAGTTAACTCAATGTTTGATTAATTTACATATTTGGTCCTTATAGTAGATCGTCTTTATATTTTTTATTCTCAAATTAGATATTTCACATTTTGTTACTTTTTTTCTTCTTTTTATTTTATTAAGACATGTTCTATCGGTTAATAGATAGTACATAATATTTCTTTTTCCAAAGATTAAGTTAAAATTAATATTTTTATTTATTTCAAATAATCATTGACGTATAAACCCCCCCCCCCCTTTACACACACATTATCTACATGTGAACAGACACGTAAAATAGAAATCAATTGCACCATTTATCTCTTTTCTATTGTAACCATATAGTTAAATATCCAACACAATTTATGAAGTTCGTCATACTAACCTTTCGTATGATAACATATGTACAAACTTTATGTTTCATATAAATGATAAAATCTATCATAGTTTATAATCCGGTGCGAAGCCCGGGCTCTTAATAACTAGTTTTAATTTAATATAGAATTCAAAACAAATGAAAAATTGATAGCGATACAACTTAAATAAAATGTTGAAACCATGAATATTAATCTACTTGTGGGATAGGCTTTGTAGGTATGAAAATACTTACATAAATAATGTCTAGCTTATTTGATCTTTCTAAAAAAGATAATATTTTTGGACTAGTCTAGTACTCATAAACTGGGCTGCCTTCCTACCTTAGTTAAAAACTGTGGTTGGGCTTTAAGTCTAACGTAAGTTGGGTCGGGAAAGCGACAGATTAGTGGGATGCCCGATAGCGCCGGGAGATGTGCATGTGTGTGTGTATTCATGGTAGCCGTTCTTTGGTTTGATGCCGCTATGCCTTTACAAGAAATGAAAATACTTACATTAATTGTACAATGTTAATAACTGTCTACATGGTTTATATTTCGATATATGTTATTCAGTATTTGATCAAGAAAAACTAATCTTACATGAATTATATATTTGCGTTTTTAACATATATTCTTCAAAATTTGAAGATTGTAAACTCGGTTGGCCTTCTTCCACTTGAATTCTTGCATAGAGCATCTCCAATTATACAACAAAGAGACTATTTTATCTGATAAGGTGCATCTCCAATTATACAACAAAGAGACTATTTTATCTGATAAGGTGCGGTTGGTTTACTGGATTCTGTGGAATTAGATGGAATTGGAATCCAATTCTATCTTGCATTGGTTCACTATTTACAAAATGGAATTGGAATCCTTTCCACTTAAACTTTCCTTCATTTGAGGGAATTCAAATTCCTTCCCTCTCCCTAAGAAATTTAGATTCCTTCCAACTACTAGACCTCTCCCTCAGACGATTGGTTGTTAATCGGGTCAACCTGATCGGTTTTTGGGTTCATCAAGTTTTAAAAATGTAAACTTCACCCGAAACTCGAACCTATTAAGCTTCAGGTTGAGGTCAACTGGATTTCAGGTTATAGGGTCGGTTTACAACTGAACTACTCAACCGACCAGATCCAAGTTCGGGTTAATCGGGTACAGTTATTCGTGTTTAGGGTATATTTTGTTACCGGATTTATAATTATATTATTCGGTTCATGTGATGAGTAAAAAAATTCGGTTTGGTTCGACCCGAAACCCAGACCTTATACAATTCGGTTGCCCGGTATTAATTTTAATACCTCAAAACCGATTAACCGACCCAAATGACCCGAAACCCAAACGACCCGACCAAAAAACACCCATAGGTGGTTATGGGATGGTGGAATTACGTTCAAATTCCAATTCCTAATGACACAACCAAACACAAAAGACAAGGAATTGGATTTAAATTCCAATTTCAATTCCTTGACAAATTCCAATTCCATTAAAAAACATTCTGAGCACCAAACGGTCATTTATAATAAAACAGTAAAAGAGATTTTGAACCTTGCAAAAAGAAATGACTCATAAGTTTTCTCTTTTCATTATTTAACTAATTTATTATCTTTAAGCATAATTGTTCTAGATCTACCATATCGATTCTGACAATTCATATATTGGTTATTAATGGGGAAGTTGGCGCTCGTGATCATTTGAAAATAAAGTCTTTGTCTCCTAGTTAAAGTCTTTCACGCTCCATGGCCAACCATTAAGTTAATAATTGAACTGTTTGTCCCAAAAACAATGAGAATAAGATGGAAATGAAATCAAGATGAAAAGATCAACATTATATAATCCATGAATGCTTCAATGGTAGTATAGATGATATTGCAAATAAGAGTTACACCAAAATCTTGATAAAGCATTACCAAAAATCCTAAACATCTCATCCTATTTATAGTAACATAGAAAAAAGACTGAATTACACAACTGGCCCCTGGAGTTTAAGACTCCAAACAAAAGGGCAAATAAACAAACTAAAGTTCATAGAAAGGAAATTACAATACTGAAAATATAAAGATAGACTTCTGACTCTTCACAACAAGTGAGGGTCTAACAATCTCCCCTTTGGAAAGAAGTCAGAAGGGTGGCGGCAACTTCAACGTTGGTTCCCACTTCGACAGTTGTAGGAACTCCTCCCAGTCTCCAATAATCCTAGCTCGCATCCTCATAGCGGCTTCAACTCGTCGGTACATCAACCTCTCTTTCAGCTTCTCCTCTATCAAGTTCATCGCCTCCAGGACCTTCGCCTTCCCGTCGTTGTGCTTCGTCGGAGGTATCTGATCAGTCAAAAGCCTGCTCTTGAGCCCGTTGTACACATAGAGCAGGGTGTCGTC
This sequence comes from Centaurea solstitialis, assembly GCA_030169165.1. Taxonomy (NCBI): domain Eukaryota; kingdom Viridiplantae; phylum Streptophyta; class Magnoliopsida; order Asterales; family Asteraceae; genus Centaurea; species Centaurea solstitialis. The sequence continues at coordinate 33,928,547 of CM058041.1, read as the reverse complement.
GCATAACTGAGCCAGCTCGCTGAATCGCATGAACTTGCGCTCTTTCTTCTTTTAGGTCAAGTAGACGACCCCGTGCTCTGGTACTTTGGATGGAATGTAGAGGTAGTAGGATCCAATCGCGGGCGCTTGCAGGTTCCGACGAAGCAGGTTGACCTTGGGTTGGCGGCTCTCGATTGCCAACTGATAGTCTGTCACACGCGCTAGTGTGATTGCATGACGGACATATCTCTTCAAAACTTCGAGGCCGTCGGGATAGTACTTGGGGCGGAGGATCGGCCCTTGCAAGTACTTGATGAGAGCGAGGAGGTCTTCGAGGTGAATCCGATCCAAATCATCTTCGGTGAACGTCCAACTTTGCAACTCTCCAGCGGGTACGCCAGTGCCATACATTCGGACGTCGAATTCCAGGAATAATTGGTACCCATGCCTGTAAGGGCGTACCGCAGTTACCTTCGTGAACTTACGCCGAATCCGTTGTCTTTCGTGAATCGTCCAGTTGCATACCCTCTGGTGGACGTAAGCTGTTCTTCGTATGAGCTTCTTCAGATGCGAGATCCCGAAGTACACCTTTCGGGACCAATCATGAAGCTTCTCTTGCTGATAGATCCTCGAGAAAAACTCCTCGAGGAATGGTCGAAAGATGACCGAGTGATTCCAGTTGAGCTGGATAACGGTAGGAGCTGGAGAATCTGGAGCAGAGGTCGTAATCGAATGCGGCGCGTCGGAAGTGGGAAAGTCGACCGTACAGAGAAAACTGTTGTAGTCGAATGAGCTCGCAATGTCGTCCCCCTTCTTGTAGATCCGTAGGCTCTGAGCAAGAGACCTTAGGATCATTCGAGCTTCCTCTGGAATCTGTAGTGATAGGTGTTATTTTATAACCCCTATTTTGAGTCTTTTAGTTCACTTTTTCACCATTTTGGTAGCCCATTGTGTCACTATTAGTCCTAATTTATGCTAATTTAGTATATATTAGTAACTTTACTATTTTATGTTCATTTATGCTTAATTAGATATAATTATAGTACTTATATGCTTTAAATTTCAGATTTTGCAGAATGGCCCCAGTGCTACAGGATGCTGTAGGAGTGCTGTAGCAGTAGTGCAGACTTGCTAGAAGCAGATTTTTGGACTCCTCATCTATTGGGCCAGACTTTTTGGGGCTGTTTTGGGCTGAAGAAGGCAGCAGCCCGTTTTTGGAGATTAAGGCCCAAGCCTTTTACATGATTATTTTATAGTTGATGAAACTTGGTGCCAAAGTCTCATATTAGTATAAATAGATGTATTAGCTTACTTTGTAATCACCAACTTCATTACTTTCTCTCTAGTTGCGGGTTACTTAGTTCTGTAGTTTGTAGTTCGTGGTTACTAAAACATCCCGCAAGTTAAGTGGTGCTTAAGTTCTCTTTGATCTTTAAGCATTCGTTAACTTGTCGTCTTTTGGTATTAATATAATTTCCGAAGTATTTTCAGTTACAACGTATGTTCAAGTTTTCAGTTGCCTTTTCAAAGAACGTTATTTCACCATTGTACGTGTTTTCAAAGCTTCGTGTTCTCACAATTCGGTTTTTCTGACTATTCTCGATATTTTACGGTCATCAAAACGATTCGCGAGTTTTAATCATCAAGAGTTTCGATTACATCCAATTTGAAAGTCTTTCATCTTTTCATAAATTTGAAAGTCTTTTGTCTTTTCAAACAATCTTACTTTAAATTTCAAATCATCATTCGGTTACTCATTTCACGTTTTCACAAGTATTTATTTCGAAACTTGCATTGCAAGTAACAAATTCTAAAGCTTCCTTTGCAAGTTACAAAATCTAGCAATTGTACTTTATTGTACTTTTTAGTACATTGTGTACTTTTGAAGACTTTTTAGTAGCTTTCATCTCAAGTTACTCAATTTGCATTTACCTTAAATAATTATCTACTTGTTATTAAAACTACTTACACTCTGTTTCTTCCAGATTAGATTTATCTCTAACAGTGAAGAACGTATTGTGTAGTAATCTCCAAGTTATTACTTTTCTTTTGAGCAAAGCTATTTTCTTGAACTGTTTATTTACCGTTCTTTGATTCCTGATCTGTTTGTTACTGTTATTTACATTTATGTTCTGTTGGAATTATTTACACTCTGTATCTTTCAAGTTGGAATTATTTCCAATATTGAAGATCGTATTGTGTATTAATTACCACATTGTCACAATTACCTTTCAATTATCTTACTGGTCATCTTTCCAGTACTTATATTTCTGCAATTTACAGTTTAGTAATTTATTTTATTAAAGTTTACTGGTCATCTTTCCAGTGTTTACTTTCCCGCACTTCTACTGGTCACATTTCTAGTATTTAGTTTCCTGCTCTCTTACTGGTCATTTCATCCAGTAGTTATTTTCTAGTTATTTACATTACAGCAATTTACCTGCTTTTATTTTATTGGAGTTATATACACTCTGTTTCTCTCATCGAATAGAACGTATTGTGTAATAACTACCACTTTGCTTTATTTCTGCAATTTAATTACTCGCAATTTAATTTACAGCAATTCTACTGGTCATAATCCAGTGTTTACATTCCAGCACTTACAGTTTTCATTATTGCTTTCATTTTATCTGCCATTTAAGATTCCAGTACTCACATCTTTCGCGAGAAGAATCCGAGCCATGATGGGCTAATTGCCTTAGCTTGGGGTGTGAGGAAATGTTGAGACCGTTATCGGTATGAAAGTATATCCTGTGCTTTACTGTTGTAATCTAACTGTTTATTGCAGGTGTTTGACATTTCATTGAAGATTGTACCTAGTTGATTGACGACCAATTTAGTACATGAAAGTGCACTAGCTTTCAGAGTTAGCATTTATGTTAAACATCTGTAATAAACGTGAGAAGGCTAAAAGTAGCTTTAGTATTTAATTGTGCTATACTCATCTAGTGAGATTGGTAACACTGTGTTGTGCTAGGATTCGTGACTGATATATCACCTCTGAATGCACGTTGACCTGTGTGTACTTTTAGAAGGCCGGTAAAACCAGTAGTTGGACCTTCAGTAAGCATAAGATTATTACTAGATCACCTGTGTCTCATCAGACCCTTGCACCCTGTGCTTCTTTCTCTGATAGATTTTACAACCAATCATTCACCCATTTGCTTAAACAGCATCGGTTAAAATCCTCGAATTCGCCATCTGAAATCATCTTTTACAAACTGGACTTTCTGCTCAAAAGACTTTTGCACAAAACCTTCCCTGAGGATCGATATCTGGTATTTACTTACCATTATTACTTGTTACGAAACAACAGTAGTTCAAGGTGTATACTTGCGCCTGGTTCTGTTTTCTAGTTGAATCTCACAGTTCACGGTCGTTTGTTGCTCCTTGCTCTTGTTCCAAGTTCCATAAAGGGATAGGGCAAGGAAATCTTCCTAACAAGCTCGTTCGGATCCGTCGGTGCCGACTCGGGGGGAATAACATCTACGTCAGTAGTAGTCTTCTCATGAGGGAACTGAATCACCTCGTCTAGCGGAATCGACTCATAGTGCCATTCTTCAACGTCTAGAGTCTCCGTGTCGGAATCTTCATACAGAACGGCGGCTGACTCTGACGGAGCACTCTGAGGTGCTGTTGTGGAAGCTGGAGCTGAGGAAGAACCAAAACCGGAGGCTGGAGGGAAGTCGATGCGAAGCCTTTTGGTAGCTTGCACTTCCCCCTCATGAGGACCCGGAGCCGAGTCGTCAGGGTCATCATGCCTCCTTTTGGAAGACTGAGCCTGAGACCGACACACAGCCTCTAGTTCCCGAATGCGGCGTTGTAGGAGCTCGATCTGCGCATCTCTCTCTCGAACTTGGGCAGCCAGGCGGTCGGTCTGAGTCGTGTATGAGGCGATCATGTACTGGTGCTCCGCCTTAGTGACGTAGCCTGGAATGTCGGGCAAGTTACCTGAAGTCGGATGAGCGAGGCGAAGGACATCTTCGGATTGGCGGGCGATCGGAGCCTCAGTTGACGGGGCATCTTCCACATGCTTGCCCTTCAGTTTACGCTTTATCTCGTAAAGCTCCCGATCCCGGTCTTCTTGAAGCTTTCGGGATGCCTCAAGACCAGCTCTTCTCTTCTGCTTAGTCTCGGCCAAGGCTCTCTCTAGTGCCTCGACCCGCAAATCTCTAGCCACATTGGCCTCCTCAAGTCTCTGAATTCGTGATTGGACGACTTTAAGGATGTCTTCCGAATCCGTCGGACCTTGAAGTCCCGGTGTTGCTTGGGTGGTTTTAAGGATTCCACCCGAATCCGTCAGACCTTGAAGTCTCGATGTTGCGTGGGCATCTTTTGAGACTTTGCCCGAGTCTGTCGGACCCTATCGCAATGGTACAACACCCAATGCTTCATGAGCGCCAGTTGACGAGAAGAGACCTAGAGAGGTACTCTCTCGGCCTGTTTGCACCGCTGTCGTGATGTTGATCGTGCCAGGACTTCTGGAGGATCCTCGAAGGGCGTCTCCGGACGCACCAACTACCTCCGTTCTGGTAGAGTCTTGTGGGATCTCTGCATGTGTAACCCTCGATCGTGTCCTAAGGATAGAAGGGATATCGAAGATCCCTGTGAGTGGCTCTGTGACTTGAGGTGCGCTCAAAGATGTCGAGAGGTGGGGCAGATCCTCTCTTTGCTCAACACCGACCGACTCCAAGTGAGTGACCAGTGGAAGTTGTGCTATTTCCCTGTGAGAAACTGAAACGACCATCTGTTGAGAGATGGCCGAGTGGCTGGCAGGGGTGTGCGAATGCGCTAGTTGGCTGCTAGCGTCTTGACCCGACAGCGTAAGCTGCCTGGTCTCGGTGTGGGTCGCCTCTGTGGGGGTTTGACGCAGGCTGATGGGGACGGCCGGCTCTAAGATCCTATGCGGCTCTTCTTCTCCGACCGCTTCCTGAATTTGAGCCCAAGGCTTATCTAAATGGACCTCTTCGTCTTCGGTCTCTTTTTCAAGACCCTCTTTTTCACCCTCATTACCACTATCTTCATCCCATCCTGTCGCCACTTCAGCTTCTCCTTCCTCCTCTCGTCCGACAGTGTGGTCATCCGAAGCTAGATCCCCTGCCAAAATGGGATCATCTGACATTCGATCGTCGTTGAACGAGGAAGTTACCTCGTCGTCATCTATCTGTTGGGATTTTCCTCCCTTCACTGGTACGGACTCCGTAAATTCCTCATCGGAGCCGTAGTCCACTTGCTCGGACTCGATGGCCTCATCATCGGCCTCACGACGGTCGGATGGAGTGTGATCTGATGAGCCATGACCGTCGGAGTCATCTCCGGAAGGATCGCCTGATGGATCGCCCGGTTGTTGAGGGGAGCCGAAGCCGCTTGTGGTGGTGAGGTTAAGTGTGATTGTTCTTGTGGGGAAGCTTCCACTTCCTCACCAACTTGGACAAATTGTTGCGGCGGCGATGGCGTTCGGCGTTCATCGAAGGTAGAGGTCTGGGGGGATTGATGAAGTATCCCTGTATATTGCTTGACCCGATATCCTACCATAGGATCGGTTTCTGAGAGGATGTGTGCTGGTTCCTCAACGTAAGTGCGTGTGCGGGCCCGGCGAGCTCGGTTCTCGACGGCCCTTTGATAAGCTTCAGCTCCTTCTATGTGTGGAGTGGCGGACGTCTGGACGATTCTACCCACTTCGTTCCTGATGTCAACACTCATCACTCCCGAGCCAGAGGCTCCCTCACTGGAGCTCTGGCCCGCCGTACCGAAGGCACGACTCCTATCAAGGACGGGTTGCACATCTTGGGCAGGGCTCGTCGGTTCTGAGGAGTCCGTAGATGCGTCTCCTAGACCTATGGATACTCTATACATCCCTACACTCGTCGCCCGTCGGTCCGCCGTGTTCAGAACATTCTCCGGGATCGGCATCTTCACTTGGCCTAGCTTCAAGGTTCGTCGGTTCATCCTGTGGATCTGTTTGCTTTGAAAGCGAGGATGACCAGATCTGCGACGGACGGTCGGATGGCGATCCATGTGGTCTCGGATCATGATGCTGAAGAATCTCATCCATGGAATGGATGAGTGACGAGTCCGTGCAGGGCCCTCCACGACGTCGGTAACGATATCTTGCCATAGTTGTTGCGCAACGTCGATTCGCCTTCCGTAGGCGATGGAGTGGATGATGTGCCACATGTGAGTGGATGCTCGGTCGATCCCATGAGTCTTCGATGACAGGCATTGGTCAGCATAGAGAAGGTATGGCAGCAGACGCGAGGGAGAGAGAGAGAGAGAGAGAGAGAGAGAGAGAGAGAGGGAGAGAGAGAGAGACGTACCTGGTGGTCACGGTGGTGGTCGGCCGACGATGGTCGAACGGCGATGGTACGGTGGTGGTCGAACGGCGATGGTACGGTGGTGGTCGAGCGGTGCACAAGATGAAACCCTAGCCTAGCCCTGGAAGAAGAAGACGTGAACTGATGAGAGGTTGAGAGCATGTTTTTTTGGGAGGGGGAGAATTCAATTCTCCGTGTCTTGATTTTCTTTCTCAATATTTCCAATTCTCACCATTTCCCCACAAAAAGTAGAGAATTGAAAATACAAAGGGGTCAAATCTAGAGAATTGGTAAATCTCCGTTTTTTTATTTCTCTGTCCTACCAAACAAGAGAAATGAAATCCATTTCCATTTCTCTCCTCTCAATTCTCTCTACCAAACACCCCCTTATAGAACGTGTTGCTGAATTCTCTTCGTAAAGAATGCTTAGGAAAATATGGCACTATTGGTAATTATTTCATTGATTACAAGTAAAAGTGAGATTCTTTAAAGAAAAATTTCAACATAATAGGCAAGGTCCGTACTTTGTACATTTGCTTTACAGACTAGTACAAGTGTACAACCACGATTAAATAAAGTATATTAAATGCTATAGGCGATGAAAATTTTTGTTGAACATATGTGCATTCTGATAAACAATAAAATTTATAGTTGAACGTATATGCAATATGATAAATGACTTGCTCTTTTGTCTTGTCTTCTCTCACGGCCTAACCTCCATTTCAATCTTCCTACGGGGTAAGTTGCACTATAATTCCAGCTTCGAGGACTATGGAGGAGATACCTAATGCATTAAAATATTTGCATGTAGGGCGAAGTTTGTGAAAATCTAAGCTTCTCGGAACAAGGTATGCTATAAAATTAGCATTTGACATATTTTGATAAATTTCATAACAAAAATCATAAGCCGACCATTATATGTTGTTGTCTTGAAGACATTCAATCTTCTAGATTATTGATGTAAAGTCTTTAATCAAGAAGTACAAAATAGAAATATTAGTCCGTAACAAGAGCTTAATCAGCTTAAGGAACGAGGATGCTTTAGGCAATAAATCTAAATGAACACATGAAATAAATAATAACACTTGTCTCCTTGTCTATGTTTGGTTCTCATTTGTGGGAATTGTCTCTTGAAACACTCCAGCAAAATTTGGTTCTCAAAGGTCCTTATAACCCTACCCCACTATCTTGGTTGATAATTTTTTTTTGAAAAACACAACATGAAAACACAAATAGATAAAATCAAGAATATGATATTCTATCATCCAATTCCAACCCTAGGAATAAATATTTTTCAAGAATCAATCTGTGTTAAGTAAATAAAGCTCCAAAAATTTTATAGGAACACAAATCAAACTAGAAGAAGCAAAACATAAATTTGTACAAGCTCTATATTTGCAAAGGTAGTCAAGATAGAACCATTTCCCTCCTTTAGCCATAAATAAAAGATATCCTAAACAGAAAAAAAGAAGAAGCAAACATTGAAACCAAATTTACAATAACAAATATTTATTTTTAAGAAAACCTAATTTAGCGAGTTACACTTACCAAAACATAAAGACTTGTTAAGCATGTCCACCAATAATATTTGGACACATGTCATTTTTAATTATTTTTATTAAATTGAAAAAACTAACTACTAACAAAGAAGGGGATAGTTCTTCGAAATGTATTAAACTATCCCCAAAAATCTATTGTGTGTATCCAACTACCAAAAATGTTTTTTAATGTATCAAACTTTTTTTTAATGTATCAAAATTTATTTTTTCTCTCTATTGTGTGTATCAGTTTACCAAAATTACAAGTCATTTTGTAACACAATAGCAAAAAAAAATAAACTTTGATACACACAATAGCATTTTTGGTAGTTGAATACACACAATAGATTTTTGGTAATAGTTTAATACATTTCGGAGAACTATCCCCAACAAAGAAAGAACTCCCTTACATACTTGCTTTCTTTTGGTATGAGTATCTATTCCACTTAATTAATAAATATATATATATATATATATATTAATTTCTTTTTCACTTTCCTTTTTAATTTTCTTCGTGTAAATTATTTCCATATCATATATTTATAATAACAAAAATTCATTCGTTTTAGACGACATTTTTAGATTTTTTATTATATTCATCCTAGAGTTAAATTATTTACAATCCTATTTTATTTATTTGATAATTATCTTTTATATGATTTTTATCCTTTTTATTTTACACTCTTACTTCTTAAATGTCACATTTCTCACTTTGATCTATCATTCTTAAGTTTGGTTTTTTTTTCTAGTTTGTTTCTCATTGCTCATGATTACCGTAAAGATTAGACTCGATAAAGTTAGTGATCTTCCAAAACTACTTTAGATTGACTTATTTGGAATTTAATGATTATGTCAAATATTTATTGAAAATTGTTATGTTAAATTGGTTGACATATTTTGAATTTAATTACTATTTCAAATATTGGTTATGTTTATATATTTTTTAATTTTATTTCTTAGAAAATGTTCATCTAGACTTTACTTAGACTACAGTTATGTTTATAATTATATATTTATAAAATTTAGTTTGCAACTCAATTAATCAATCATTATAAAATATAAGTCCAACTTTTTTGATGTTTGAGAAAAGAGAAAAACAATTTCAATGGTAATTCTATTGACATTAGCTTTAGAAGCATTCGGTTAAATACAAATAAAAAAAAAAGAAATTTAAGCTAATTTAAGGTTATTAAAATGAGATTATAGATCCTTAACTTTAGGATTAGAATAATAAATCAATATAAAAATGTGTTTCTTAAAGATAATTATAAATATGATATAAAAATAATTTATATAATGAAAATAAAAAGGAAACAAAAAAGAAATTAATATATATTTATTTAAGTGGAAGAGATATTGGTAACAAAATTAAAAATATTATTTTAGTTTAAAAATAGGATTAGAGAGAGAGAATGTAACAGAGGTCTTTTTCCGTTAGTTAGCTTTTTCATTTAAAAAATTAATTTAAAATGACATGTGTCAAAATGTTATTGAGGGACATGATTTTTTTGTTAGTGGTTTGACATCACAAAACTGTAAAGACCTTCATCATTTGGATCGTATGCTACTAGACTCCTTCCTTGGTATTGGGGTCAAATACTAGGTTATATCTGAAATCCTCATGCAGGGGACTAAAAGATATTAATGATGCAATGACTTTGGAAACATGAAGTAGATCCTTAAAAAAAAAAAAAGTGATTGGTTTCTAATTTCAAAATAATGGTTCCACTACATCACGTTGAGTGTTCCGACGCAGGGGTTATATTCATAGAAGTTATCGGCTCAAGAACACACGTGATTAGCCGCACCGCTATCAACTACTCAAATGCCTCTCGAAACTAGATTTCTGACAGTAAACTCATTTCCTATTTGAAATTGGAACTTAGAATTGAAAATCCTCAATAAATGTAACTACATAATTGGTAATTTGTAACTATTTTTCTTAAAGAAATGCCACGGAGCAGTAAATTAAATCCAAATCCGTGCAAACTAATTACATTGCGTAATCGTTTTCTGACCTCATAGACGACACTATTACTTTCCTCTGCGTTATATTCATAGAAGTTATCGGCTCAAGAACACACGTGATTAGCCACACCGCTGTCAACTACTCAAATGCCCCTCGAAACTAGATTTCTGACAGTAAACTCATTTCCTATTTGAAATTGGAACTTAGAATTGAAAATCCTCAATAAATGTAACTACATAATTGGTAATTTGTAACTATTTTTCTTAAAGAAATGCCATGGAGCAGTAAATTAAATCCAAATCCATGCAAACTAATTACATTGCGTAATCGTTTTCTGACCTCATAGACGGCGTTATTACTTTCCTCCGCGGCATTTCTTTATAAAAGAATATTTACAAATTACCAATTATGTAGTTGCATTTACTAAGGATTTTCAATTTCTAAGTTTCGATTTTCAAACAGGAAACAAGTTTCACCGTTAGCAATCTAGTTTTGAGAGACATTTGGATGGTTGACAATCGTGTGGCTGTTCACGTGTGTTCTTGGGCCAATAACATCTATAAATATATCCCTGTAACGACGGGAGGGCTATAGGTGTTCCGAATGGCACAACACTTAACGTTCAGGGTAGTGAAACCATTATTTTGAAATTAGAAACCAATCACTTTCTCTTTGTCAAGGATGCCCTTCATGTTCCTGAAGTCAATGCATCATTAATATCGGTTAGCGGCCTGTATGAGGATTTCAGATATGACCTGATATTTGAGGTATAGATATACGAGGGAAGGAGTCTAGTAGGATACAACCCAAATGATAAGAGGTCTTTACAGGCTTGCGATATCAGACCACTAACAAGTTTTTTGTTATAATAAGCATTTCTTATTGTAAATTTGATTTTATTATTTGTTTCTTTTTGTAAATTAGGCTTGACCACTAGAACTTTTAAAAATATTTATAACAAAAATAATTTTAAGAAATAAAAAAGTTTTAAAAACTTGCAACAAGAGTACTAGAATTTGCAACCTCCATATTAGAAGCCCAAACCATCATGACTCCTTAAGGTTTTTTGTTATAAATTTGTGTTCCAAAGTAGTTAAGGCACTTTTATAATTAAGTAGATGCACCTTTATAACGTCTTGTTTTTTTTCTCTAGCAAAATAGAGCTGAGCGGGTGCACAAGACCCTCTTTCCAATGAGTAGTTCTGCCCTTGGCATGTGACTCCCACCTAAAGGCATGTAATGACGGATCCCTTAAGAGGCAAAGCAGGGCCATGTCCCCCATTGATCTTTTGAGTGCTTTTCATTGTTATATACTATAGAAGCTTTAAAATTTAATAAAAACTTAATGTACACCGTGTTGGCCCCTTCACTCTTTATGATATACAAAATTTTGGAGTCCTAGAGTTTATTGTTTTGGACGGTGAACACTTCATAAAGTTAGAGTAGATGTTGTAAATTGCAATATGAAACTATTATGTAAAGTGATTTAGATTCATAAAATATAAATTTTATTTAAATATGAATGATAAACCATTACAACAAAAACAGGTTTGTAGGAAATCAAAATTGTTTTGAGTGTCTAGATTACTACATAGGAGGAGTTATGTTTATAAGATCAAACATTTTGTATGCCCTATACATCTAATAGTGTTGTAATAAAATTATACGACGTCTTTTGATGTAAAAAGATAACGACAAGAAATTAAAGTGCGATTTATAAAGATTTAATGTAAATGACGTAAATTTAAAGTGAAAGAGCGACTAAAAATAAAAGAGAGATGAAGTTTAAGAGTGCCAAACTTAAATTAACAACAAAATGATTGAAAAGCTTAGTAAAAAATCTAGTATTTCAAGAAAGTAACCAAAATCCTTCATGAACAAAGTAACCTTGAGATTTCAATAAAGTGATTCTTGAACTTTCTATGTCCTTTGGGATCAAAGGTGAAGGTTAGTGGTGTATGGATGGGTTTACAATTCTTAAAACCTTCAAACAAAATTGAGAAGAGAAAAACCAACCAAAAGGGAAGATTGGATTCTTCTTAAATAGGATAAGAAGATGAGAAATGGATGTTTATATCTTCCCAAAATGGGAAATATATGAGATGTGTATCTTCCCAAAATGAAAAAGATATGAGATGTGTGTACAAGAGGGTGGGGCAGCATCATCTATTCTTACAAAAAATATTGTTGGCCACCAACTCACCAAGTCTTCTAGAAGACCCATGGGTTAGAAAATGGTACCCATTAAAAACCGGCCCATGATCCACCTTCTACTTGGTTCGGCCCATAACTCTTCTTCGACCCATCAACCGGCCCAAATATCCTTCCAAAATGCTTCAAAAATCGATCCAAGAAACTTAAAATTCGTCCTATGGTTGTCATTAAAGAGTCTAAAAAATGCTTTTAAGGGTCGGTCCATGAAGTCCATAAAGAAAATTGGCACCTTGGAATTCATATGTAACTTATTTATAAAAGGAACGTAAGTAAAATATAATAAATAATAGCTCAAAATGAGCTAAAAGATAAAAGATTTATTCTAAACTAGACGTAAATAAGAAAAACTTATAATTATATACATGAAGACCTAATAAACTAGTAATGGGCAATTGAAAACCTAAAAAGATAAAGAGGTGGCATAATAAGCGTTAGCTAATCAACCCTTATTAGAATCTAATATGCAACAAAACAACTGTTGAAGGCGTTTACCACCTAGATATGTCACAATTGTGAAAACTCTTTTATGTTATAAGTGTAAATTTGGTTTTGTTAGAATAAGTAGAGTAAATTACAAATTTGGTTCCTCTGGATTGATTTGAATTACGACGGGGACCCTAAAATTCATGGATAGGGTCCCTTGGGTTTCATTTTGTCACGATGGAGGTCCCTAAAACTAACTGTTGTTAAAAAAAATCCTTTAAATCAAGGATATTTTAGTCCATTTATAATCAGAATTCTTGGATAGGAAACTCTTTTAAATAAATACAGTGTATAGTAGTTATGGTACATAAATTTTTAATAATATTATTTAATAGAAAATGTGTTTTTAGTGGAGTGGCAAGGGACTTAGCAATGTTTTAAAAACCAGTTAAATCGGCTAGGTTGAATTGGTTGAACTAGGAACCGGTGAAAGGGTTGGGTCAAATGTGACCGGTTTTGTGGCGTTTCAAGGACGGGATTAAACCGGCCGGTTTAGTGGTTGAACCGGTGGATTTAACGGATAAAAAACCGGTTGACCCTATCCATTTGTTGAATTTTTGGTTATGGTGTCATACTTATGTGTGTGTCATTTAAGTTGAACAGGGGAAGCAGGTTGTGAAACTTGTCAAATGCTTTGAGCATGGTGATGGGTTCCCCCTTTTTGTTGATTTTTATGTGTTTTATACCCTAAATTTGATGGTATGCTTACTTGCTACTTTTCTTGACCGTTTGGGTGTTTTCTTGTTGAATTGCTAACAAATCTTGACTATGATATGGCATCGTTTTTTGGAAGGCATAGTGGCAGCGAACCAGCGAACAACTACTACGAATGCACACACACACGCCTCCTCGGCGGTATCAGGCATCCATGGGCAACCTACTAATCCGTCATTGCCCTAACCCAACTTACGCTGGACCTAGAGCCTGATCACAGTCTTTGACTGGACTGGGGGCAGTCCAGTCTATGATTGGAACAGCCTAAGGACCGAGTAGTGCTCATGTCCTCAAATTGACTCTCCTTGGATTCGAACCCAGTAGACTGGGATGCCATCCACAGCCCCTCCCAGGATGTTACCGCATTTAGGAAGACCAACAGAGCTAGACATGATTTGATTATGATATGTCATCTACTTATAAAAGGGATAGACGCTACCCTTTGGGCCCTTATTGCACCAGTCCCACGGTTATTATGGGGGAGGTAAATTAGTACATACATCCCCTTTGGTGAACCTAGAACCTGAAACATGTGGATTATGTCCACACCTCTGATGTTAGGACATATTTTATGTACCAATTTTGATTAGAATCATGTATGTGATTTGTTCTCGATGTTGGTTGGGCTAATTTTGGGGCAGGTTATCGTGCATTGTCGGTTTGTTGAGCCGAAGAAGCATGGAAGATGTCATAGCTACGGGTGATTGGGACAAAAAACTAATCATTTTTGTCATGTAATATGAGCTTTAACTTGATTGTAGGTAATCCTTTTGCTTCTTTATTGTCATGGTTTAACCACCACTTCAATGGTCATTCATTTGTTTTATGGAATTGGATGACCTATAAAATCAAATCATGATAACCTTAGAACCACTACATTATATGCTATTTTACATTTTTTTTTTTCATTTATGTGTTTGGATTTATTGTGTTGATTAACATATATTTGTTTTACATGGTGGAACAATATGTGCAATTAAAAAGTTTAACCTAGCTACATTCATGATTCATATTAAACTATTAATTGTTATCTACCATATTATATTGGGTAAAATATGATTTAACCCCTAAACTTTGCATTTAAAAATGGTTTAACCCCTAAACTTTTTTAGTGAATGTTTTAATCCCTAAACTTGTTATAATGAATGTTTTAATCCCTAAACTTGTTATAATTAATGTTTTAATCCCTAAACTTGTTATAATTAATTGTTTTAGTCACTTGACCTGCTATAGCAGGTTACCACACTTTTAAAAATTACTTTAATCCCTAAACTTATTGATAAAATACGATTTAACCCTTAAACTTTTTACTTAAAATGGTTTAACCCTAAACTTTTTTAATGAATGCTATAATCCTTAAACTTTTTATAGTATTTGATTAAATACCTAAATTTGTTAAACCTAGTTATTTTTATCCCTAACATTATTTAATATAACATTATGCCAGCTAAACCCGTTACCATCCATTCACGATTGGAAAGACCCTTCATCCATTTGTCTCTAGTCCAGTATAGTTTGCAACTCGGTCAAATCGATCGTTTTCGCCAATAATCTCTTTCTAAACTCGCTTGTATATTTCATTTGATTTAATTTATGTCATTTATGTGCTTGATTTGTTCCGCGTGTGATGTTTTCCGTGAAATCTACGCATTAAATTTTAGGTAAACTTGCATCACGATGAACACATAATCACCAGACGTCTTATGATTATTTTTTGTTTGTTAAACTTTTGGTTAATTTGATTCATTAGTCTATTGTTGCTTCATAGCCTAAATTTTGTTGATTATCAAATCAAAAAATGCAAGTTAGATATATATTCAAGATCATGTGTTTAGGAAGTATTTCAAACAAGTGTTAAACATTCATTAAAGATAAAAAAAATAATTAGGTTAAATAAGTTTAGGTATTTAATCAAATACTTTAAAAGGTTGAAGGATTATAACATTCATTAAAAAGTTTAGGGGTTAAACCATCTTTAAATAAAAAGTTTAAGGCTTAAGTCATATATTGTCAATAAGTTTAGGGATTAAAATGATTTTTTAAAAGTGTGGTAACCTCCTATAGCAGGTCAAGTGGCTAAAATAATTAATTATAACAAGTTTAGGGATTAAAACATTCATTATAACAAGTTTAGGGATTAAAACACTCATTAAAAAAATTTAGGGGTTAAACCATTTTTAAGCACAAAGTTTAGGGATTAAATCATATTTTACCCTATTATATTTTAGTTATAATTCTCGCAGATACAGGGCTTTTTCTTAAATGATTAATAGTACGTTTGGTTGTGGAAATTTTTTTAGTTTTTCTAAAAAACTTTTAACGAAAATGAAAAATTAGAAAAACGTGTTTGGTTCATTCAAATTTAAATTTTTTCCAGACTTCTATGTAAATTAGAAAATTAATTTTAATAATTTTCTAAAAGCATTTTCTAGTTATTTAAAATGAAAAATAAAAACATCATCTTTCTAATTAAACACGGTTTTTAAAATATTGGTATAATTTATGCATGGAAATAGGCATTTGCACTGTGAAAATACCCCAACACGTTTGGCCCCCTTCAAAGAAATTCCTATGATCTTTCTAAGCTATGCCATCATGAATTAATATGTTTTTTAATTGGGTTAATTTCATGTATGCCCTTATTAAAACTCAAAATATTATATTTACCCAACTTAACTTACAAATATTATATATGTCCTTCTTAACCTATCAAAATATCAAATTTACCCAAATAATAATTTTTATCAATTTTTAATTCAATTTAATAATAAAAAATAGTTAAATGACTATTATACCACTTTTTAAGTTAAATACATAAATATCACATATGTCCTTCGTAACCTATAAAAATATCTAAAGTTTACCCATCTAACTATTTTTATCAATTTTAATCACTTTAAATCAAATTTAATATCTTTTATAAACTTATACACTTTATAAACTTTAAAATATCATATCTACTGAAAGATTATTTTAATCAATTTATAAACTTTCAAATATCAATATTCACAAAATATCACTACTTTCAACCAAGAACAATGGAGTTCAGTCATCCATTTAATGGGGACATCCATGGTGAAATCTGTGTATGGTCAGTAGCTTTAGCCTCCATCTTATGCTGCTACAAAATCACCACTCTTATTTCACCATTATTATTACTCCTTGGTTTTTGCACCTTCTTCTACCTCCCTCTCTTCCTTACCTCCGTTCATTTCGCCGGTACAACCCCCTTCTTCATCACCTGGCTTGCAAACTTCAAATTGCTTCTGTTTGCTTTCGATAAAGGTCTTTTGTTCTCCAATCCACATCTCCCTTGGTACAATCTCTTTGCTTGTGTACCGATTCGAAGCTTCCGAACTCCGAACAATCGGGATAATCTCGACCTAACGGGTGCAGATCTGAAGCCAGATCTTACAAAAAAAATCACCGATGAATTACTCCATCAAATTTATGGTGTTTCTTATGTTGCTTAACGTCTGTAATTACGCCGATAACTTCAATCCTCTACTCAAAATGGCTCTATATTGTGTTCTAGATGTAGCCATGTAGGATGGTAATGCTTTGGGAAACATATAGATGGTGGAGTATGATTTTAGGATATGTTTTTAATTTAATCTTTTATATATTTAAAAAGGTATTATAGTAATTTAACTATTTTTTATTATTAAATCTAATTTAAAATGATTAAAAATGATTATTTAGTTAAATATGATATTTTGATAACTTAAGAAGGGCATATATGATATTTTTAAGTTAGGTTGGGTAAATATGATATTTTGAGTTTTAATAAGGGCATATATGAAATTAACCCTTTTTAGTTTAATATAGAATTTAAAACAAATTAAAAAATCGATAGCAATACAAGTTAAATAAAATGTTGAAACCTTGAATATAAATTTAGTTGGGATAGGTTTTGTACTTTTGTAAGTGCAAGCATATCAAAATGCTTATCAGGGTAGGTTTATTGTAGAATGATATAAATGTCTACATGTTTTGTATATAATCGTTTATACGGTATTCAATATTTAATCAGATGACACAAATCTAATATGAATTATACATTTATGTTTTTAACATCAATTCTTCAAATTTTGAAGATTATAAAGCTCCGGTTGGCCTTCTTCAACTTGAAATCTTGCATTGCAATCATATATATAGCAAAAAAACACTATTTTATCTATGATTCAGATTCAATCATGCAGTAGAGCAATAAAAGACATTAGTTAAACCTTGCAAGAAAAAATGATTCATAACGTTTCTCTTTTCATTATTTAATTGATTTCTTATTTGTAAGTATAATTGTTCTAATTTTTAGATTTACTATATCAATTTTTATTATGGTTATTAATGTATTTTTGTACAATATAAAATTTATTAATTAAAAAATTGTTTCTAATCTAATACGAATTCATCAAATAACGTATTCATCTATTGTATAACTATTTATAAAGTATAGATATTGTATCTCCAAAATGTTTAACAACAATGAATATATTATTCTAATGTGGAGTCGATAAATTTAATTTTACCTTTTCAAGTGTGATGGAAGTTCATTTTTTTGGTATTAAATAGTTCACTATTTCTAGTGTTACTTAAAGTTGCTTTAATAAAGCACAAAGTTTTCTGCTCGCTCTATTTATAATAAGGAGGGTTTATGACTTGTATGGGTAACTAACTATTCGATTTATACAAATGTTATCATTAAACTATTTTTTGTACTCAATAGACCATTGAACTCTTTTTTTTTGTACACATAATACCATTATGACCGGGAATAGCCGGTTTTGACGTGGATCTGTACACATTATACCATTGAACTATTTTTTTTGTACACATTATACCATTGAACTTTTATTTTTTGTACACATTATACCATTAACGAATTTGCTCGTTGAAGAGAGGAATACGAATTTGCTCGCTCTATTTATAGAGCTCGAGCACGAAGACTAGAAATAAGAAGAGACGAGTGATGTTTTCAAATGAAAATATGAAATTGTTGAGTATGTGATTTTGATTTTTGAGACTCTCGAGAAGGAAAAACAGGTTGAATGAAGAGGGAACAACAAACTAGAGAGAGTTCTGAAAGGAATAAAAGAAAAGTATAAATGAAAAAAAAATGCTTTGATTTGTCTAATTGTCTTTGAGAATTAAAATAAAATTTCATATGTTTGATTGAGAGATGAATAAATAAAAATGTAATTTTTATAAATATATCTTTATTTGTTTTATAATAAAATATAATAAATGGGTAAATATGTAATTTTAAAAAACTTTTAGTTGTTGTCGGATTCTTTTTTTCTTTTCTCTCCTTTTATCCAATTTCTACAAAAAAGTATTTTTTATAAGTTAAAACCAACTTTTAAAAATATAAGCCGGACCAGTTTGAGCCTAGCCCGTGGCAGGTTCTCATAACTGAACTGTATAATAACTTAATCGGTCCTTCGTGTGTGGGTCGGGATCCGGATCAGGACCAGGATCGGTTAAGAGATCATTATTTGGGACCAAGACCGATCTGGAACCGATATTTGACCACCTCTGCTTGCCATCGCTATTACAAGATAAGATTTACAATAATTTCCATATTAATTTGTAATTTAAGTGATTATGATAATCATGTAACCGGAAAACATTAGGTAAGCGGCCCTGAATTTAATTTTAAGTTTCAATATTGGAATTCAAGGTGAAGGATCGTGTGAGAAGTGGATTTGAAAATGATCAAATCGAGAAAATCATTGAATTTTTTTTTTGAAAGAGTATTTCGTTAAAAAAATTAATTGATTTTTACATACATGTATTTATTTGTATTGTTTTTACTCACGATTTTCATGGAAACAACCATTCTACGCTTTGAGGTAGAGGTCAAATATAAGTTTGCCGGTAGACTAATGACACGGATTGTCCTCAAATACAAATTTAAAGGTGCAACACTCTTCTAATGGAGGGGTCGTTGGGTCTCCTTCAGGCACCCCTTGTTTTTTGCAATATCCCTAATACACATTGATGTCAGCGCCAACCAACTTTTGGAAGCGAGTCCGACGATATCCCAAGACATCAGTGGCAGAGACAGTATGGGGGCAGGCTGGTGCTCAGCCCTCCGAACTTCTCTTCTAATATAATACAATGTATAATAAAATGCATGAAGAGATGTAGCTCACTTGGTCATAGTTATTCCCAAATACTTTTTAAACCTATTAGTGCACATTTTGTTTTATTTTTATATCAATGTCCTCCATTTCTTTTCCTTTAAAAGTTTATTTAATCAACCTTTTCTATACGTCTATAATATAGAATTATTAAAACCTTCTTTTATTTTTATTTTTATCTTCCAAATATCTTATGAAAACATTATTAGTTATGATACTACAAATTCCATAAAAACATATAAATCAATATTTTTATATTATTATTTTTTTAAATAGATTTTATGAATGTTTCTTCTGTTTCTCAAGTTTGAAGTTTTTTTACTTTTTTACCTTTCTCCTAATGATATAATGATACATATATTTATATTGAAGTCGTTATGAAGTATATATATATATATATATATAAGTGAAAATAGTGGTTGAAATTGTTGATAAAAATGTATTTTCGATTACTATAATATAAATATTCATCTTTCTTCTAATATTTCACGAATACAAGTTAGAGTTTTATGGTTCTTTTTTTTATCTACACACTCATCACAAGTTCATAACTCAATTATTCTCAAAATATCATGAAACTTAAGAGAATTAACATTAATTGCATATCACACTTTTATTTTTGTTTGAAGAACTGCAATCGAGAAGCTAAACTTGAGATTTTCAAGCCCCCCTTAAGTTAAAATTCTGGCTACGCCTCTGCAAGACATGAAAGGGTATGTGGTGTTGTGAACTTCCCCATGCCGTTGTAGCATCTCACTTGCGTTCTTGAGAAACCTACGAACCAAATATTGGTTTGACCTACAAGTAGCTCAAAATGTAGAATGAAGACATTATAGGGTGCGTTTGGTATGCAGATTGGACCTGATAAGAACATGAGTGGACAAGGTGGTGAAAGAACTGTAAAAAGGTTGTAGGGTTTTATATGACATGGGTGGTTTAGGGGTTGTTTGTTTACCTCTTAACAGTTTCATTAAGAGGCGGTCTCTGCATCGGTAAGAGTTAAATCTTGTTTGGCAAAAAAAAAATAAAAATTTGACTATTCCTTAATGTACTTAAAATTATCTGAATAATTTTATATCATGTGTTTCCTTTAATCATTCAACGCTCTGGTTTCAATTTTAACGGTTAACAAACCACCATTTTATGGACGCGTCACTTTAGTGTTACCTTAAATAGATGTTCAACTCCTTTTTTAGAGACTTTGCTACATAGAATGACAGAAAGTTCTTGATTACATTTTAAAGAAACCACAAGCAATTGATGGTATTTTCAAATTGTAATCAAATTAACCTATTTTATTTTATAGGTTAGAATGATGTATTTAACCATTTTTACAAAGTTAAAAAAGGACTTCATCATTCAAAGAAATAATTAATTGACTTGATCATTTAAAATCAAATAACTTAGTGAGTTCTTTTTAGACTTTTCATTTATGTACTAGGCATGAATCACACGAGTCCCACAAAGTTTAATGGTATGATTGGAAACAGTACTGCAACTGATGCTTTGGAGACAACTTTTGGCGTAGGTGCATAACCGAGACGGCTTCTTTTGATTCAATTCTCTCTCAATTACTTAATTAATTCCATATACATATATTACAAAAATTCAAAATGTAATTAATTGATTCCTAAATGTTTGTAAGATGATTCCTGCTACTAATACGTTCTTCTACTTTTCTTGATAAATAATTCCTATAAATCATGCCTTGAGGTTTCAAGATATGGTTCAAATCTACTTGTGAGTTTGACTTGATTACTGTCATATACTATTTTGTCAGCTATGTCGGCCCTTATGTTTATCCAATAAAGTGAATAGAGTCAAGTTTGATACAAGTCTTGGTAGGAAGTTACTTTAAACCAGTCCAAGATCGATCATACATGATGTACAATTATGTGTGTAACACACACATCAAGCCACGAGACTACATAATCAAACATAACCTTAAATACGAAGGGGCCATTCATCTAAAACGCTTACCACGTAAGCACTTACCAGATAAAGTCAACACTATCACTATAATTAACTTTACTGGTTAAGATTGTACGTAGTCCATTAAATTGGTATCTAATGCAACAAATTACCCGGTAAGCGATTTCTGATAAGAGTCGTCACCCTCACCTATCAAGTAAAAATCTATATCCTTATGATCGTGTTTACCGGGTAGATTCTCGGCTCTTGCAATGTTCGTCAGGTAACATAAATGAGTTGGTAAGTGCTTATCGGGTAAGCATTTACTAAACGACTCCTAAATGTCCTATTCCGATAACCCAAATATGAATAAAATCGCATACCCAAACAAAAACATGCCAATCATTCTTGTTGCGGTTGTTTGTCAATCTACTTCTCCGTTGACTCGAATGGTTATCTACAGTTTCTTTTGGTAGCGCGACTGGAGGATAGAATCCGCTTCTCTATCAATGTTTTTGGTTCAACCTACAAAAAAGCACAGAATAAAACCTTTCTTTGCCCTAATTTCAAACCATCCACCATTGATGGTATTGATCTTTCAAGATCAGCCATCGAAAATAGAATAAGCTCTTTTGCTCCATCAGCTAAACTTAAGATCGGAAGCAAAATAGTCAAAAGTCATTGCAAATAGTAGCTTAATTAACAAAAAGAAACAAAAATATAGGTTCACATATGAGTAGCAGCCAAGTACCAATCAAACCAACAAGTATATGGTTTTAAAACCATTTAATCATTTACAGATTAAAAAAAAAAGTCAAATTCAGCAAGCTAGTAATTTTTAAACTCATGCACATATCAAATCTTCATATTGGGAAACTAGCTTATAAGCTAAGTTTACAAAAGATACCACTGGACTATTTTGTTGTTCCATATTAGCTTCTTCTAACGTTACCATCATAAACACAAAATATATATATATCAACTACTAGGTTTTCTAGAAATTTTAATAGACCATTTACCCCGGAATATCAACTCACATCTCTCCTTTACAAGCTATTTCCAAGTGGAAAGAACTTGAAAGTCTTGGACGATTCCAGTGGGAAGGGTTTGTCGGGTTTCGACCCGGCTCCCCTTTTGTTTTGATACCCTGGATAGTCCCCGATGTTGAAATCTCGGCTGTCAATCAACACCAAACCACACTGGTAAGCGATTTTGATGATCTCCCATTTGTTGAATGGGTATTGGGTCCTATGTCTCAAGTGAATCTCCCCTGTATAGGGGTGCAGCATCTTGATAGCGTTGTCCAAGAACCCACGAACGAGTCTCTGGTGTGACCTATGGTTAGCAAAAAATGTAGAAAATGGAGACATTAGAGGCCGTAGGGGTGAGCATAACCGGGTACCCGCCTTATTTTCATGGAACCGGAACCGGCGGTTCCTAGAATGAAGGAACCGGAACCGCTTACATCGGTTCTCTACATTTTGGAACCGGTTCCGGTACCGGGTACCCGGTATCATATTTTTTTTAAATGTTAATATTTCATAAAAGAGTAAGTTCTCATTTACAAACAACTTTAATAAACAAGCAATGTTAACCACTACCTAATATACTAATATGGAACTTCCAGATTTAGAGTTTCTTTATGCTTCATATGCTTCATATCTCAACTAGCAGGTATCATCAAAGAAAAAAAACAATGTAACTTTTACATGGTGACAAGCCAATATTGATCATATATGCCTTTTTTTTTTGAAGCAATCATATATGCCTAATAATTTGTTGACACTATGCTAGGATATTACAGATGGCATAAAGAGATATATACTCAATACATAAACAAAGATATATATCCAAAACATAGATGCAACGGATATCTCTAACAGATTTCATGAATAAACATTGTTAATGTGTATGTGTAGATGTGTAATCAGTAACGTGTATGTTTAAATTTAACCTAAAAGAAAATTCAATAAATTCAATCTTAGTTTTATCAAATATTTAAATATAATAAACATATAAATAATTTTTATTTGAATGTACCGGGTACCCGCTGGGTAACGGTTCCAAAAAAATGAGAACCGGAATCGGAACCGGTCCTAATCGGTTCCGTATTTTAGGAACCGGAATCAATCACATCGGTTCCGGTTCTAAAGGCGGATACCCGGTTCCGATGCTCACCCCTATTAGAGGGTGCATTTGGTGTGCGGCAGATTGGAGATTTGATAGATAGAACATGGGTGTGGAGAGGGTATTAAAAGAAACAAAAAACAGGCTTTACATGATCATATCTGGATGCGCTTCATACTCTCCGCAGTACCCGGCGTGGGGGAAGTTGAATATGATCCGATCATACATTCGCCTAGGAAGACTGAGATTAGCAGCCATTTTCGTTGCATCAACGCCGTGAAACACTTGGGCTCCCAGTTGTTTTAGGAGCTCGATATTTCCTTGTGCCTTGTTGTGTTTTACTATTGCATCATCTGCATACCAGAAGTTAAAACATATTGATTAGTAAGAATTTGTTACGAATCCCCAAATGCGTATTATAAACCTATTATAACACTTTTGTTTTTACTTTTGTTAAGACATAAACGAGGATCTCGTTCGAATATATTAAAATCAATATCATTGATTTCCTTTTCAACTTTTTTTTGCATAAGTTCCTAACAATGTTTTTAAAACCGGACCGGATATTGAACCCTATGTTCTATCGGTTCAACCGGTCCGACCGGTATAAGAACCGGATTGTAGTTCTTTGACTTTATTACAAGAAAAATGTTTATTATTATTATTATTATTATTTCTATTATTATCACATGTATGTTATGAGTTACCATTTACGAATGTTTCTTTTAGGAGAAATAATACCAACTTA
Organism: Centaurea solstitialis; assembly: GCA_030169165.1. Classification (NCBI taxonomy): domain Eukaryota; kingdom Viridiplantae; phylum Streptophyta; class Magnoliopsida; order Asterales; family Asteraceae; genus Centaurea; species Centaurea solstitialis. Next base: position 33,904,407 of record CM058041.1, on the reverse strand, counting down.
CAATATAGATGGAAGTTCATTTAGAAACCAAAAAAAGAGTAAAAACTTACAAACCGATGGTTTTTTGGTTTAAATCAATGAAAAATCTTTGTAAAGTTATTTATTATGATGCAAATGTTTCTTATAATTTATTTTTTGATGAAATTGTTTCATATTTTGGTGTTTTTTATATAAAAATGAAAATGTTTCATACATTTTTCTATGCTTATGAAACTGTTCTATGTATTTTCTTTAATCCTATGAAACCTTGTTATTTTTACAAAAAAGAACATCAAAAAATGAATTATATGAAACATTTGCATCATATTAAACAACTCTACGAAAAGTTTTCGTTGATTTAAGCTATGAAACCATGAGTTTCTACGGTTTTTACTCTTTTTTTGGTTTCTAAATGATATTGACTCTTACAATATATATATATATATATATATATATATAATAGTTACAAAAGAATCAAAGTGTCGTAGGTAGAGGAGCTGGTTATACATAGGGGTGTCAAAAATAACCGAAACCGAATAACCCACCCGATGACCCGAACCAAATGTCATTTGGGTAAATGGTTTCGGGTTATTCGGTTTTCAGGTAAAATGGTTCGGTTAAACCGAATAACGATCCTTATTCGGTTCGGTTTTCGGTTAAATTTTTTTCTAATTCGGTTAAACCGAATAACCCGAATAAGACATTTTTCTAACATTTTAATAATTCGTGTATGTAAACAAATTAACCAAATACATGTTATACTATTATTAGTTTACATATCTTATTGCTATATAATGTTTTTATTGATAATCTATAATGGCTTTTACTAAGATTGTGTTTTTTGTTTGATTTACGTTGAATGAAGAAAAATGATGCCATCGAGTCGAGTCGATATTTGTTTTTGATACATGATGTCTTTTTACTTGATATAAGTCAATTGTTGAGTATGAATGTATGACACAACCATTCATTAGAAGCAACAAATGTTTAATTGGAGAAATATATTTGAAAAATTGTCAACAAAAAGTTATAAATCCTTATTCGGTTTAACTGGTTACTGGACCGAATAACCCGAAAACCGAAGAACCCAAAATCGATTAGACCGAAGCTTATTTGGTTTGGTTATCGGTTTACTTTAAAGCTCCTAAAAACCGATTAACCCGAACCAAATAAACCGAAAACCGATTTAACCGACCGAATAACACCCCAAGTTATACATGCAAACTATCAAAACGTAGGTCCTTAGATCCGGTTCAGTGCTACGCAAGCCGGTTCACCGGGTTACACAGGTTTGATCAAAACCGGACGGTTCGATCTAAGGCGGTTTAACCGGACTTAATTGAACCGGTAGTCTCTTCGGTTTCTGGTTGAACCGGTCCAACCTGCCGGTCCGGTCCGGTTTTCATAACAGTGGTTCCTAGTTTACTGAACAACTAGATGTAGATGCATTCTCTATCCTTGTTGCATTTCACAATCTTCATAAGAAATAACATCTTTTGTAATAAAAATAGAAGCTAGATTGTTTTTTTTTTTTTACCTTAATCTACATGTAAAAACTAAAAGTCTGATGATCAATATTAAGATGGATAAAGTGATTATAGTTTTTAATTATTTAATACAACCTAATCAATGTCCAATTCTTAAATTTCAGTAAATCATTAATCATTTCAATTTCTATGTTTTACAGAGTACATATATTATCTCAGAATGTCACAAAAGAGCAACCACATCCTTTATTCTACAAAGAAAACAAATGCAATATGGGTAAAGAAGGAGGGGAAAAACTAAAATTACTTTGATTCTCCTCCAAATGAATGCACATTAAAAAACAGGGGAGGCCTTGGTATTTCTACATTTGATCATCTAAACAACCAAACAAAAAGGAATGCAAGATATTTGATGCTTTCTACTTATAAGAAGTTAAAACAAACATATTGATTAGTAATGGAAGCTTATAGATGAGGATGGATAGATAGATTACCATAGGAGTCTATCGTAGTGGGCACCATGTTTTCGGCGGATTCGAATGAGGTGGCCAAGCTGAGGGAGAAGGAGAAATCAGCTTCTCCAACCAAGAGTATACGCTTATTGTTGGAGTATGACGACACAACAACCTTGCTTCTGAATCCAGCCTTGGTCCTCTTGAAAGCGAGCATCCTGCTACCACCAACTGTTGATCACATTCTAGTTAAAAGTGTGTTTAATAATTAATTTGATTTTTAGATGATGAGTAGAAAATTGACTTGTTTACCTTTTTTCACAGGAGGTTGAAGCTCAAAGCTTACAATCATGGGAATGGAGGAGTTTGCAGCCATGGCCATTGTTGTTGAAGGAAGGTGGAAGAAGAAGAAGACAGAGACAGAAGCAAAGGAGGAGGAGGGAAATGATAAATAGGAATTTGATATTGGTATTTGCTATTTGTTGTATTGGTAATTTATTTGGTATGGTAAACAAGCTATAATTAGTATGATGTTTGAGTAAATTGACATTTTTGTCCCTTGGTTTGTTAAAGAAATTCAATATTAGTCCCTATCTACTATATCTATACTTGAGAGAGAAATTAAAATGTACAGGGACCAAAAATCATAGTTTGCTGTATGACAAAGGGTGTGTTTGGTAAAAAGGGTGGACCCTTTTAAAAATATTTCAGTTGCATCCTCCTCCTCCTCCTTCTTCTTCTTCTTCTTCTTCTTCTTCTTGAGAGTTCGAAACCCACCAGCAACCACATCACGCGCCTTCATCCAAATCCTCCAAATGGTGCTGCTGCTGCTGCACCTCCTTCCTCACGCGCCTTCATCCATATCCCAATGGTGCTACACCTGCACCTCCTTTTACACTCTCTTCCTCATCCGTATGTGTCTAAACCCTAAGTAACCAACAAAACCCCAATGTCTTGTTACCAAATATAGAACAAACAGCCATATATTGTGCATTTTCCCTATTTATACAAACAAATAGGCTGCTATGTTCATTCCTTGTGCATTCCCAATAAAAATCCCTCTTCCTGTTTCCATTTTTACCCCCAATTACCCTCACCTCCACATTCTATTCCATCCATCTTTCTTTTCTTTTCTAAGAGTATTCCATTGCTAGCTTCTTCCCCACAATGAATTGAAAATAAATAAAAACAAGAAAAAAAGATGCCTGCATTGTTGGAAGGATCTTGAAGTCGTCGAAATGAAAAGATGCCACACACACTCTCTTAATTTGAAAACAATTTTAAAAAGAGAATGAAAAGCTGCACTCCCTTTCAAGGAGGAAAGAGAAAGATATTTTATAGATTAAAATATGTTATAAGTTTTAAATTTATTTTATGTAAAATATTTTCTAATTAAAGGCAATAAACGCTGATATTTTGACGTGAATTTCTTTTATTTATAAAATTATACATATATATTTTTAGACGTCATGTATGTTTTCCATAAAATAAATATACATAAATTAACTTTAAATTTATCCATAAAAAGTTATACTAAAGTCGATATTATGTTTTATGAAGTTTTTGAATAACAATAGACAATTGTTTAAAATAGTATAATATGATACGCTAAACAACAATTTTAATTTACCACTTATTTCAGTCAGCCCTCTTATTTGACTCGGCGCTTACCCAAAAAATTTGGTAAACAACCCCTAAAAGGATTGTGGCTGAATCAAACATTTAGGGCTAAAATATTACCAATATGCCCCTCTCAATAAACAACCTCGTCCATCGTCGGCTTCATCTTTCATTCACTACATTTTGGTTTTTTTTTCTTCTTATTCTTTTAGGGTTATAGATTCCGAGTTCACAAAACGAGTAGAGGTGGTGTGTATGGGTGCTCTTTTTAAGGCTATGTTTGGCAACCATAGCTTATAAGCTAGCTGGTAGCTGATAAGCTAGCGGATAGCTGATAAGCTAGCTGTTGAACAAATTATGTTTGGCAAAAACTAGCTTATGAGTATGTAAAATGACCAAAAAGGGTATATTTGAATTTATTAATTAATATTAATAAGGGTATAATTGGAAAAAGCTACAATAAGCACCTCATAAGCTACTCAAAGTAGCGTTTCAAAAAGCTAGCTTATATGCTAGCTTGCTGGTACAAAACGAGAAGAGGTGTGTATGGGTGCTCTTTTTAACTCATAGCTTAGTTTGATACTTTGATTTTTGATTTTTGACATTTGGCCTTTGACCTTAAGCGGTGGTCCCCACTCCCCTTCTATATATTCACTTCATTTCTCTTTTCTTTTAATACTTTTGAAATGATCCATACTACTTAGTAGTAGTAGCTAAAAAACTAAAATATATTTGTAGTATTTACGTTTTACTTTGAAATTCAACTTTTATTTAATTACATATTGTTAGATGATGACATTGTTGTCACTTTATTTTACTTTTTACATACACACGGATTAATTTTATAAACGTATCTTTCTTTCTTCTGTTTCTTTTTTTAGTTTTTAACTTTTATTATAATAAAATAACCTTTAACTTTATAAGCCATTATAACAGTATACTTTTTATTTTCATAAACCATCAACCGATATATGGTTGGGAGCGATAAAATGAATAGGAAATAGAAAACTGATGTGATGTTAGGTCTAAAAAAAAGCCCTAGATGGTCTCTTCATTGTCTCTGTGATGTTAGGTCCGTAAATAAATTTAAAAAAAAAAATAAAAATAAACCTTCATCAAACAGTTATTTTAATCGGATAAAAATGAAATACAGATTAAAACTTCATCAAACAATAATTCAAACATTCAATGCAACAACACATCCGTTAGCAAACCCCAATGGGGCAGCCTACCGGTTAAGGCTTGGTATTGGGGAAAAACCCACCCAAGTTCGAATCCGGGGGTGAGCAACCATGGGCCATTGAGTATTAATCCCAGGAGAGCATGCTTTAGCTCTCGGTAAAAATTACCAAGGATGTAGTCTAGGCAAACCCAGGTGAACCTTATCTAAAAAAAATATATATCTCTTAGCAACAACAACTCATGGATGAGTTTGATTTGATTACAAGTGATCAACGGTTGATAACTGTTTTCTCACACTTTTTATCTTAACTCTACTTCTCACACGATTGTTGCTGTTAAAAAAAATTCTAAAAAAAAAAAAAATTTAACCTCCCCAAGCACTTTTATTGTCGAGTCACTAGAAAAAAAAGGTAGTGTTTTTCAAGAGTCTAATCAAATGAAAACTCACCATCCAATATGAGCCACTTACTTTATTAAATTTAATCTTTTTTATTTGTTTAATATAGCGATAACCATTACGTAGTTTTTGAGATATTTTTTTATCTTTTAAATCAATAATTATTGAAATAAGTAGTCCATATTGGTTTTCACAAACTACCGAGTTCTCTCATAAATGGTACCTGGTTGGTAGTAAAATGAATATCATACAAACAAAGCTAGCAAATGTGCTTGCAAAATTAATGCCTGGACTCTATTCTCATGGGACATGCATTGCAATTTGGATTTCTTTCGGTTCAAAATAAGTACAAAATGTGAATACCATCAAGTAAGGTTCAAATGAAACTTGTACCCAAAATAGAGAAAGAACAAGATGAAGGAAAAAAATTGTGTTTATAGGTTGTCTAAAATAAATAAAAGTCATAATAGAATATTTTATATGATTAATAAAAAAAATATTTTATCTAAATAGTGTTACAGAAAATGTATATGATTTATATGACATTTTTAGAAGTTGAAACAAGTTTTTAGAAATATTTTTTTTAAAGAAAATATACTAGTTTTCAAATAAATGTAAAAGCATTTTGGGTAAAAAAGTTAGATGAAATGAAAAGGGTTTTGCATTGAAGAGGAAAACTAAGAACAAGTAAAGAAAATTAATAAAAACAAAAGTCATCGTTATGCATTGTAGATGCTCTCTGTACGACTCTTATTTTGAAATATTGTAAATTTTTTGTTAGAAATATTATTTTAAATAAGCTTAAAAATTTGACAACACTTTCCGGATAAACCTAAAATAATTAGAGAGTTGAAAAATATCCCAATTCAAATAAATGGTTTTGGAAGAAAAAAAGTTAACGTTAATATATGTTTTAAATGAACCATAAGTTAGCTTATTGAAATGTTAGTTGAAATAGCATTTTAAAAGTTTTTTTTTTCTAATTATACCCTTATTAATATTAACTATTAGACCATAAGATACCATTTGGTCATTTTATATACTTACACCATGAGTTGTGGGTTTGCCGGACGATTCGGCTTCGTTTCGGCAATGCTCGGTAACACCACCTCGCCTACATCAGCTTGGTGGTGTTCGGTTTCCAGAAGCCAATCGGCAAGTCCCCACTTCCTGGTACCGAATACCATTATAAAACTTTGTAGCTGATCCTATTAGTCAAAGTGTGGCTCTTTTAATTTCCTGAAATTGTATAACGCAAATGAACACAATATTCTACGTGGGAAGTGGGATATACCTTCTATCCCAGAGAGTAGAACAATTGTTCTGCCAAAAAGCACGAGTATAATCAATACATATCGCAATCAAGAGTTATACACACACATGGGGTTGGGTTCATGTTAGACCAAGCCTGTTTTAATGAGACCTATTCGACCACAATAACAATAAAACATCACAACAAAACACTATATATGAAAGGTTTACTTCGTTAGTTGGATTCTCCTGAATACCTTTTGATAATAAAGCATGTCAAACTTATTATGAACTTTACATCTCCATTTCATGCATGTATGTTGTTGTCATGTACCCATTCATAAAAGTACCACCTGTAACACTTCTAATTATTTCCATTTTTTATAACGTTGACTAAAACCATATATTACTTCTTTCAATACTGAAAAAAGAGAGATTAATATCGACGATAAAGGATCACATAAGTTTGATCGTTAGCAAAACCATAAATCAAAATTTTGGAAGCCTCGTCGAAACATGGTTTGTTCCAACAATGGCTGAGGGGCCGAGTTGGGGATGATGGTTTTTACCGCATAAAACATGTCAATCGACTTGCCGACATATACCAGAACATCTCCCGAATCCAACAAAATCTTGGTAGCATTGTCGACGTCTCTCGTATCAATACACAAGCAATCTACAGAGTCGCCAATGGAGATGGAAACCCATTGCAATGGTACACTGATACTATTTGAGCTCTTATCACGATCCTACGTTCAAAGACAAATTAATAGTTAAAATTTGCATACATGTTATCCTTCTGAAACACGTAACCCTATTAGTCAAAGTGAGGCTTCTTTTTTGTTGATAGAAGCAAATATAAAACCAAACGAACAAGTGTTGTATAGGGATTATTTAGACTAAATGTTTGCATCCTTGATCGTGAATAATACAGCAGACTAAATGATACACAATATTGTATATTATTCCGTCTGAATACAATATTGTTCACCATGAATAATTCATAACATTCATATATTCAGACAAAATAAAACACGTGTCACACTCTCGATTGTCCTCACGTTGTAATAAAAGATGATTTTTCATTTGCACCCGCCCATACACACACACACATACAAAAGTCCGGTTGCGAACTCATTTTTCATTGCGAACACGAGGACAATCGAGTGCACATTCAGTTGGGGTAAATGTTCATGCATCATCCTTTCATAATGAATAATACAACATTCAAGCTAAATGTTGTATCATTCACAATGAATGTGACATGCCTCACGCTCTCGGGTGTCCTCATGTTCGCAAATGAAAGATGAGTTTTTTATTTGACGTCTACACCAAAGAGTAAAATGATTGTTTTCATGAAGACCTAGAGTAAAACAATACAAATAAAAACACGTAGATTATTGCACGCAAAAATCAACTAACTAACCTGATGGAGACCAAGTTTGCTCGAGGTTGTAAATAAGTTGACTATACATTCGTGCGGAGACATCAAAGGAAGTTCACTCTTTGAGTTTAAATGAGATTGAGAAACTTCAAGTGCATTCATGGCGATTTGAAAAATTTTGTCAGGGATCGGTGGTGGTTTAGCAGCATCACCTCTGTAACGCTCGTCCTTTCGACCAAGACACCTCATCTGAAACCAAACTCTTGATCCGTTTTGACTCGGATGGCAAACTCCCCCCGGACCTACGCCTAACTCTTCACATTTATCAACTATTGCAACCTATATTAATTAGATATACAATGATCATACTTAGATCGTTGACCTTGTGAAACATTGATAAACGTAAAAAAAAAAAAAAGTAGTATAAAGCAAATACCTGCTCACTTAGGTCGAGATAATTCTTCAAGAGAATCATTTCGGATCCGAGTTTTTGAACGTGCTTTTCGCCACTAGATTTACATGTTGACATTGTGTTTCTCAAAAGGATTAAACTAAATGGTTTGCTTTGATCAGCACGAGACTTGTGACGATAAGTCATCATTCCTTTGCTAAAACTAGTAGGCGGCCGAAAAAAGACAATACCAATTTTCCGTTTGTTTGAAAGATGATGAGACATATTCTGTGTAGTTGCAAGAAACGGTTGTAACTTGTAAATAAATATGCAACATATACAAGTACTAATCAAAATGACCTAAAACGATATGTTAAAAAATTAATAAAAAATATATCAAGAGCATAATAAAAAAAAGTTGGGAAAAAACCATCTACAAGTAGTTTTGATAAAAAGCTACTTGAAGTGATTTACAAATAATAGTTTATGTGTGAGCAAAAGTAGTTCTTTAATAAGCTCATAAGAAAACTAGGTTATAAGCTAATTATGGTTGCAAAAAAAAAGGCCAAAGGTGATAATATGATGAAAGATTTATCTGATAAGCGTATAATCGGGTATGACTCTCGATCATTGCCTTACTTCTTATGTTAACTTCTCACCAGAACCAACACTATATATAAAAGTTATTTTGTAAACCATAAAAAATGTGTAAACCGTGTAAACTCATAGTTGCATATGAAAATCAATGAATTTTTTTTATGGAGTTGTTTAATATGATGAAAATGTTTCATATAATTCATATTTCTGATGAAATTGTTTCATATTTCGGTATTTTTTATTCATATAAAACTTTTGTCTTATTCTAGTGAAATTTTTCATGTCTACGTAAAAAAACACATTCATATGAAACAATTTCATCAAAAAATTTAGTATATGAAACATTTTCATCATATTAAACAAATCTATAAAAAAAATTCATTGATTTACATGTGCAACTATGAGTTTACACGGTTTACAAAATAACTTTCCCCTCTCTATCTCTCTCTCTCTCTCTCTATATATATATATATATATATATAAACCAATATTATCAATTATATGTAATGATAAGAGTTGTTTAAAACAAACAAACGAAACCCTAACAATGAAGTTTGAATATCCCAACAAAAAAAAAATCCATTCTCACACCAAATTACATGAAAAAAGTTGATAATAACACAATATAAAGTTGGAAATTGGAAGAACATTAAATCTTATAAAGCAAGTAATTAATAAAAATCAAAAGGGTATATAGAGAAATACTAACATTATGGATCCCAAAATCGTTGCAATGCTTCATGAAAAAAGAAAATTGGGAAAATTTTGAAGAACCATTATGGAGATGCATGATGATGATGGAGTGAGGTTTTCAATTCTTCTTCAATCGAAGATTCGAATTCGATGGTATATGTATATCTATATATATAATTGAAGGAAATCAGACATGAAATTAAAAAATCGAATTAAGTTTTTAAAAGATTTTTTCCAATATTTAAAGATAAACTAAAATATCAAAGTAATATAAGATTTTTATCGATTTGGGCTCTAGGTATAGCATAAACTGGGCCAGGATAGCAACGGATTAGTGGGCTGCCCGATACCGCGGAGAGGTGTGTGAAATTGTTTGTGTATTCGTGGTCAATCGTTCGTTGATTCGATGCTGCCATGCCTTCCAAAAAATTAAAGATTTCTATCTATTTATATCCAATCAAAATATGTATCTCAAATATACAACAACATTAGTCTAGGAAAATCTTACATATTTTCACTTCCAAAATTACTTGAATAATGCATAATATTCTGTCAAACTCAATATATATAACTGATATGACACATGAGTCATGACACTCTCTCAGTTGTCCTTACGTTTGCAATAAAATTTGAGTTTTCATTTGAATCTGACCCTATATAAAAGCGTTCATTTACAAACCACTTTTAAAATACAAACCATGCAACCAAGTTAATCTCCTTAGATGGAAAAAAAATCATATGCCTAGATTAAGCTAAGCTATATGTATTTGGTATATGAAACTTATAATACCAAATATTGACATGAAATTATCTTAGTCATTGATTTTTTTTAATCTAAGGTGATTAAATATATATATATATATATATAGAGAGAGAGAGAGAAAGGTTCAAATGAGAAGTGCTAAAAAAATACGAAGTAGAGAAGTGATCTCCACCACTCATCCGGTCAATAAATGTGGCTTTGACCGGTTACGGTGGACGCGATCACTGGGGATTGACGCGATTCATGGGAGGATAGAGATTATTAAAGGAGGGGCCCTGGTCAAAGCCGCCTTTATTGACCGGATGAGTGGTGGAGATCATTTCTCTACTTCTTATTTTTTTAGCACTTCTCATTTGAACCTAATACTATAGGGGTGGGTTCAAATGTGAACCACTTTTTGGTTGTGAACGTGAGGACAACCGAGAGCGCGACACGTGGCGGATGACTAGGCGCCACGTCAGATCCACGACGGATGACTAGGCGCGATTCATGGGAGGGCATTGAATTAAAGAGGGGGACCACACTCAAACTCGCCACGTGTCGCGCTCTCGGTTGTCCTCACGTTCACAACCAAAAAGTGGTTCACATTTGAACTTTCCTCTATATATATATATATAAAATATGATGCTCACTTGATGAAGCATAAGTAGCGCCGCCCCATGAGAAGGAAAAACAACACGTCGGAAAAGCAGAAGTAGCGCTACAAGGGAGAAGCGAGGTGGCAATGTCGATGAGAGTTATAACTTATAGCTACAGAAGGCATGCAATGGAGAGGGGACTGAGGAGAAGGGTAGATCACGACGTAGGGTAAGGTTGCACTGGAGGAAGGGCGAAGAATGCGATCATGATGAGAATGAAGGAGACAATTCAATTTTTTTTTTAATCAATTATTGCTTTTTTTTCAATAATATAACAATGATTTTGCATAATAATATCCACTAGTATTTTTTTTTTAATAAAATTAATTATATGTCAAGCTTTTTAAAATATCCGGTAACCTATTGAACAGGTTAATCATGTCCTTAAATAATCAAAAAAGTTTGGTTTAAACCGTAAATGACAATTTTAAGAGTTAGTTCCAAAACCATTTAGAATATTTGGGATATCTTTTTAACTCTCTAATATATTTTAGGGGTTTATCCGGAAAGTGTTGTCAAAATGATATTTCTAAAATCAAAATTTTTAAGTATTATTTAAAATAATATTTCTAACAAAATTTTTACAATATTTTCAAAATAAGAGTCGTACAGAGAGCATCTACAATGCATAATGATGACTTTTGTTTTTTATTAATTTTCTTTACCTATTCTTAACTTTCCATGCAAAACCATTTTCATTTTAATCTAACTTTTTCACTCAAAATGTCTTTACATTTATTTGAAAAATAATACATTTTCTTTAAAAAATGTTTCTAAATACTCGTTTCAACCGTTAAAAATGTCATATAAATCATATAGATTTTCTGTAATAATTTTAGATAGGATATTTTATTGTTTAGTCATATAAATTTATGACTTTTATTTATTTTAGACAACCTATAAACATAATTTTTCTTTCCTTCATCTTGTTCTTTCTCTATTTTGGGTACAAGTTTTATTCGAACCTTTCTTATAAACCGATGGTATTCACATTTTGTCCAGGCATTTTGAACCGAAAGAAATCCAAATTGCAATGCATGTCCCATGAGAATAGAGTCCGGTCATTTTGCAAGCGCATTTGCTAGCTAGGTTTGTATGATATTCATTTGGCTTTTTCATACATACAAATTCATTTTACTAACAACCAGGGGACCATTTATGAGAGAACTCCATACTTTTTGAGAATCAATATGGACCACTCATTTCAACAATTATTGATTTAAAAGATAAAAAGTATCTCAAAAACTACATGACGGTTATCGCTATATTAAACAAATAAAAATGATTAAATTTAATAAAATGAGTGGCTAATAATGGTTATCGAGTTTTCATTTGATTAGACTCCTTAATAAAACTACTTTTTTTTCTAGTGACTTGCCAATAAAAGCGTCTAGGGAGGTTAAAAAAAAAATTTAGAATTTTTTTTGAACGGTAACAATTTTATTAATACCAAAACCAACAAAGTATACAAACGGACTTTCCGAGGTCGTAAGACGTAACCTCGCATAGCACAAAACAACACCAATGCACAACATCGAACCCACAACCATCGAAACTAATGAACAAATCCTCGAACCTAACCAAAAAGGAACAAAGCTCACTTTACCTAAACGACTCACCGAATGAAACGAACCACCTAACCAGCGAGCCATCGAAACCAACGAGCCACCTAACGAACAAGGCACCTAGCCACGAACCAAAGAACAAGACGAACCAATGGACCAACAACCACGAACCACGAACCAAAACTTGAAGCCAACTTAAACCACGAACCACCGAGCCACGAAACCAACGAGACACGAAAAGCGGCCAACAAAACCCACAAGCCACGAGATCAACGAGCATCGAATCGATTGAACCACAACCCTTATAACCAACACCACTTACCTCGACCACCACAGTTGAGCAAAACCCACTTGAACTAAACCCACAACCAAAAAAACCACGAACCTCGAACCACCGAACCAAACCATCCACCAAGCCAAGGAACCTGTGAACCATCGAATCGTACTGACGAAGCAAGACTAAACGGCCAAGCTGCCGAGCCTCACATGCCAACGAGCCGCGAACCATGAACCACGAAAGCGACTTTCACCTATTACGATACCCACATACCATACCAACGAAACAAGACTAAACAGTCGTGCCTCAAAGCCTCCAAACCTCACGAGCCGACAGGTCTCGAGCCGTGAACCACGAACGACCACGAACCTCGAAAACGACTTTACCTTTTACCATTTACTTTTTAACATACCCACATCTGAATGGCGGCAACAAAGAACTCGATTTACAACCTGAAAACACGAACGGTTTGGAGGACTCGAATGGCTTGACAATTTGATCTACGACCTGATACTCGAAAATGACTCGAAAAGTCAAGAGCACCTTTTACCACATCTGAACGGCGGCATCAAAATTCTATCAATGACGGCAGCAAGGTGCCTGATCTCTGACCTCGACCCACGGTTGATAACTCGATGGGCCGTATCAACTTTGAACCGCACCCGAACCTCTCGTCTGAAACTCGATCTCGTTAGCGACTCGATGCAACCTCAAACAGCAGAACACACAACCAGAATCTCTACGACCGCAACAAAACTCGACGCATAAGGAATGAAGGAGTGAGGAGGGTAATGGAGAAGGTTGTCTAGGGTGAGAGAGAGAGAGAGAGACCTACTTTTTTTAGAATATGAGAATATGTTTTTAGAACTAGTTATTAAGAGTCTGGGCTTCGCGCCGGGTTATAAATTGTGATAGACTTGATAATAAGTAGTAACATGGATTTATACGAAACATAGAGTTTATACATATGTTGTCACACAAAAGGTCTAGTAAAATAAATAAAAAGATTTAAAAAAATTTAATTCTAAGATATTTTAATAATACTAACAATTAGCAAGAAGTCAAAAGACTGTTCATGAACAGTATCTACCGACACTTTAACATATTTCAGCCAATATACGATATATGACTAAAACGTAAAATGAAATATAGAAACTAAAAGATATATAGTGAATAAATAATATAAGTTTAGGGGGCTAAAATGTAATTTCTGCAAATGCCGGTAGCTGATGTTCATGAACAGTGTCTTGGCTTCATATAATCGTATTATATATACTATATAATAAAATAATTACATAAAATAATATTCAATATTAGCCTCATTTCGAACGCATCGACGATACAATTATAATGACGTAATTTGTTAAAATTAAAATGTATTTTTAACATATTTTAACCAATATACGATATATTACTAAAATGTAAAATAAAATATAGAAAATTAAAACGTATAAAGTGAATAAATATTATAAGTTTAGTAGGTTAAAATTTAATTTTCTGCAAGTGTCAGTGTTTTGGCTTAATATAATCGTACTATATATAGTATATAATAAAAACAATTATATCAAAAAATATTCAATATTAGACTCATTTCAAACGTATCGACGATACGATTATAATGGCGTAATTTGTTAAAACTAAAACGTATTTTTTTAAACATATCTCAGCCAATATACAATATATGATTAAAACGTAAAATGAAATATTAAAAACTAAAATATCCAACCACTACAGCCACCACCACAGCCACCATCTCCAACCCACCACTACAGCCGCCGCAGCCACTACTACCACCACAACCACCATCTCCAACCCGTGGCATCTTCAAACCACCACCATAAGGACGAGCTGAAATTGGGGGTTTTTGTTCATCATCATCAAATGGGACGTAAGAGGCGTTACTTTCTGATTTCCAGTGATCTGATTTGTTTGATTCAAACATGCTCTGTTACTCGGCATATACTTATCGTGATTTTGAAAATTAGGTTTCCGATTGGCGTCAAAATCGCTTCTTCTTCCCCCTCCGCCGTGTTCGCGACTCCGAAATCGTTGATGAAACCAGAAAGTCGCGATGAAGAAGGCGATCTGATGTGCTGCCGAAGCGCCGTCGTGGTGGTGGTGGTGGACGACCGCCGTCGTTGGACCTGTTGTTGTATGATGAAGAAGAAATGAAGCTAAACAATGGCGAATCTAGATGATGATGAGTTTGACTGAGAGATTCGCGACTGTGGTGGTGGTGGAGGCTGCAGATCCGGCGGCGGCCGGCGGGGGTGGTGGTGGAGGGCAGCAGTGGTTGTGATGGTGGTGGTGGAGGTGTAAGGACCCAAATCATTTTCAAACTATTTAACGAAAAAGTTAACGGAAATAATTAAAAGTAACCAATGCAGCGGAAATTTGTTCAAAAAGGTAATTTTTAGAAGATAAAGGTGTAGTATTTCATTCAAAGTTATTTTAACCAAAATCCTCAAAACGAGGTTCACCGTTCACAAATGTAATCAAAACTACAATTCAATGTTCAACAAAACTATCCATCACTTCTTTGAATTGAACTGAGCCTTTGGAGCGACCGGAACTTCAAGCTTTGACCTTCCCATTATCTTCTCACTAGAAACCTGCATCTGAGGGGGAAACCACGATGGGTTAAGCTTTCGCTTAGTGAGCACAAACCACATACACACAACATTATATCACAAACCACAACGTAACGAGAACTAGGCATGCTAACACATATGTCCTTAAGGGTCACTCCGTTAAGGATCACCCATTCTGATATCAGATTCACACACTACCAATACTCACGGTGGCCACCACCACTACAATGAGCACGGCTTCACATAAACATGATAGTCTCGTAACCACATACGCATTCCAAGTAATTTGCACATAAGCCACGTATAAGGGTTAATGTACTCACCTTAGTTCGCTTCACAATTATCAAAGTATCAACACACCACACACATTCACAATTCAGCACCTATAATAAATAAATGCATAGAACACATAAACAATCATTCAAAATTACACTTTAACACTCGACACCGAAACCCAAGCCTTAGCCGTAGCTAGACCATTCTAATTTGTCCCAAACTCTACCGAAGGCCTTGTACTAAAGTCCCAAGGGAAAGGCCACACAAGAAAACCCCAAACGGACTCAACCGAAAAAGTTGAAAATTCGAAACAGACAGGTCTTCGCGTTCGCGAAGACCCAAGCTTCGCGGCGCGAAGCTTCGCAACAATGCGCAGCATTGCTTCGCGGCGCGAGGGCCTTCCTTCGCGGCGCGAGGGCCTACTCTTCGCGGCGCGAGGCACCTCCAGAACCCAAAAATCGACTTTTTGACGGGATTTCGTTCCAAGGTCCGAAAATCTCAATCCCGGTGTTGATTTCAAGCATAAAACTCAATTGATGCTTACCAAACCATCCCCAACCATTTATCAACAAACCAATGATGATTTAACATACGAAAACACCCTATTTGATGATCGATCGATCAAATCCCCAACTTACGAACCCTAACTCTCATAACTTTCAACCTTCAACACAAACAACGAATATACATGATTAAACACATACCTTGCGTTAGGAATTCGGTCCTAACAACACTCCGATGATCAATTTCACCAAAAGCTTCCAATCTCCTTCCCAAATGCTCCAAACCCTCAAGAGCACACACACATCCTTTCTTCTCTTCTCCTGGAAATCGTCTAACACAAATGAAAGGAATTTGGGCTTCCAAACTCCTTATACACATGACCACAACAACCCCCAAACTTTCACAAATGACATCCAAGTCCCTGCACCTGAAGTTTCACAACCAATCCACATTAACTTAAAATTTAACGTTTTCCGTTAAATAACTAACTTTGGGAAACGAGGCGTTACAGGAGGGTTGCAGATCCAGCGACGGCGACGGTGGTGGTAGAGGGCAGCGATTGGGAGGTAGACAAGGGTGGAGGTAGGTGGGGGTGGTGTTGGAGGGTGGTGGTGGTGGAGGGTGGTGGTGAGGGAGATGGAGGGTAAGTGATTTGGTTTGGAAAAGATGAAAAGGTATGGGACGTAGTGTTGATTTACAAAATTCCTAATATACCCTTTAAACTTTTAAAGATCAAAAGTAAATGGAGCAAATTTATTGGTTGAGGATGGTTAACACGGTTAACACACTATTTGTGGTTAACAACGGAACCTTCCTCTATATATTTAACTAGAAATTGCCCGTGCGCGATGTTGCACGAAACATTTAAAATTCTATAATGAAGAGGGATTATTTATCACCAGCTTTTGACCCATGTGAAAAATAACATTTAAAATTTTACTTAACATATTTTTGTTCATATATGATTATTTATCTTAATATGATAAAGATTTAAAATTGAAACATGAAAAAATAGGGGATTAATAGTAAACTAAATGACTAAGCATAAGGGTATTAACTGTAACTTCTAAATTTATAAATAATTTAACTTTTAATGTAAAAATATGTGAACAAATTAATTCATATGTATTTTTAATATTTAATAATATGATTAAAATCTGAAAATATTCGATATTGGACTCATTTTAGAGATATTTTCGAGACGATTATAATGGTATAATTTTTTAAAAATAAAAATAAAACTTTTAATACATTTTAAGCAATTTACATTATTTATGTTAATATAATAAGGGTGTAAAATGAAAAATGAAAAAAATAAGGGGGTAAAAGTAATTTAATTAAGTAACTATAGGGATATAGAGTGTAAGTTATCAATTGAAATATGAATTGAAATTGAGGAGGTGGTGGAAGGAAGGATCGTAGTTTCTAATTTGTGCATTGAATAGTTGTACAAAGTGCTTTAATAGTTGTAACATAGATGAAAAACAGTTTGTCTAAAAAAACTGATTAGCTTATATAAGTAGTATATATATATATATAGGGAAAAAGGAAGGTGTGGCAACATATACCTAACCTTAGGTACAATCCTTATCAAAACTACGTAGTTTTGATAAGTTTAGCTTAAAACCTAATTAACAATTAAAAAAAAATTAAACTCACAAATCGACACTTCCAGACTCCAATCGAACATGCCAAGCAAAATCGATTATGCAAAATCGATTCTTCAAAATCGAGTCTTCAAATTCGAAAACAGTGCATACGATCGAAAACAGTACAATCAATTCTTCAAAATCGATTCTTCACCAAATTAATTGAAAACAGTACAATCCATTGCAATCGATTCTTCAAAATCAATTTTTCAAATCGATTTCATCTTCAAATCGATTTCCATTGCAATGGATTCTTCAAAATCAATTCTTCAAATCGATTTCATACAAACCCAAAGTTGGAAGACTTGATATCTTGGCAAGCAAACACCTTTTCTGAGTATTACAGGACTTCCTTTCTTGTTCTTATTAAGCTTTTTTTTTCCTAATTGTTTGTTTATTTAAATTATTAAAGGTGAATAATGCTGGAGCTTCTGGAGTGGTGGTTGATGAAGATGGACTAAGGTGAATAGTGATTGTAAATTAAACATACCTTCTCAATTTCGGTGTTGAGAGGCTGATTCAAATTGATTTATGTGTTGATTGAAATCGATTCGGGTATTGATTCTAGAATTCGACTTGTTGATGATTCCATGTTGATTGAAATCAATCCAATGATGAACTCGATCTAAACGAAATCAAATCCAATGTAAATTGATTGTGAGATGAAATCGATTATGTTGATGAAATCGATTTTGGCTGGAAGCTGATGATTTTGTTGCTGTCGATTGGGGAGTCGATTGGAGTCTGGAAGCTGTCGATTTGTTTGTTTTGTTTTTTTTTTTTAATTTGTTAATTAGGTTTTAGGCTAAACTAATCAAAACTACGTAGTTTTGATAAGGGATTGTACCTAAGGTTAGGTACATGTTGCCACACCTTCCCTTTTCCCATATATATATATGAGAACATATTAGATGGATTTCACTCGTATCAATTCGACAGAGAACCTCGAGCATCGGTGAAGAAGCAAAAGAAACCACATGATCTTTAGAAAGGATCAAAGAAAATATAAAGACTGTATTGACTAGAGGAATAAGTGGTTAGCAGCATCGTATCTATTTGATGGGTTTAATTAAAGTGGCCTTTAAAACAAATATTAAATAGAAAATCTATATTAAAAAAAATGTTATTACCAAGGCTATGAGTGTCGCATACAATAAGCCCTCCCAACCTGCACTCATGGGCGGACCTATGTAGGTGTCGTTGGTGGCACGTGCCATCATAACGTTCTTCCGTCACAGTGTAAAAAAAAGAGGGTTATGAAAGGTGCCACCGTATTAATTTGATGTGTGCCACCATAAATATTTTGAAACTGTAATAAAAATGCAAATCCTTCCTTGGTTGAGGTGGTAAGTTCCTTGTTTTTATAGTTTTTATCTTTTAATATCATATTTTTATGTTTTTAAAAAATTTGTAATATAAGAGTCGAACCCGAGACCTTTCATTTAAAAAACAAAGAACCAACCATTAAACCGCTATTCTTTTTATTAAAAAAAATTCTATATTTTTTTTTATAATAAAATGGTGCCACCGTTTGAAAATTTTTCTAGGTCCGCCCCTGCCTGCACTGCCACATCAGCATTTCTCCAATCCTCTTATAAGCCCTCTGGCCTCTACAACCCTCTGCAACCCGTACCTCAACCCTCTCATACAACACATACACAATACACAGACAAGTCACGCGGGCATACGCGGTTTCTCCAACCCGCCAAGGCTAGAGCCCGCCAAGCTTGTTGAATGCGTATCCCAACCCGCCAAGCTTTTTGAAGCTGACGGGCATCATTTCTCCAACCCGCTTCATGCGGTACTCATAGCCTAATAAAAAAAATCAGATGTACTTTTAATTAATTATTGCGTAGGGCCACTTCATTTTAACATAAATACTACAACTATTGAGCTTGCACGTGAGTGGACTTTTTAATGTTATTAGTTTTCTAAATGCATCTTTAATTATTTTCAACAAGAATTAGTTAAAGGTTCGTCCATTACTTTAAAATCAGGTAAATAAAATTATAGTTGTATATGAAGGTTTTATTCTTACCTTAACCGGTATATTCTATATGAGGACTCTCATTTTTTGTGAGAAGTGTGAATTTTTTTAAACTGTTGATAACTTTTAATCAAATACCCTCTAAATTACAATTTAAAAAGAAATCGATCTGATAAAGTTATTATCTCATCCTAATATTCATTCATTTCTTATCCAATGGTTGATAACCACTTCTCACCATATTTGGTGCTTCTCACTGGAATCTAGCCCTATCTTAACCAACCTTATATCATCATCATTCATACAATATAAATCTAGTACATTAACGACCATGTTAACTTTAGAAACACATGAAGACTTCACGGTAGAATCATCGAGAATGAAACACGGCAAAAACTATATGTTAGCAAAGGCAAAAGAAACAACGCATCAAACTTCCCTGAGAGTAAGATTAAGGCAGCTTGGTCGGAGCATGGTTTGCTTTAGCAATGGCAGAGGAGCTGAATTCGGGATGATGCTCTTTACCCCATGATAAATAAGCCTTGACATACCACCAAATATCAAAACACCTCCTGATTCTAACAAAACATTGGACGCTCTATCAAAACCGTATAAGAAATCTGCAGAGTCAACAATGAAGATGGAACCACAGGCAATCCTACAAGGAGACTATAGGGGCTCTCATCACGATCCTATGTTCAAAGACAAACAAATAGTTAATTTGAGTTGTAAATTTTAATATCAAAATTTTGGATCATACTTGGGAAGTGCGGTATAGGAATGACACACACACACACACGAAAGTTCGGTTGCAAACTCATTTTTTATTGCGAACGTACGGACAACAGAGAGCGCGACATATGTCATATTTAGTTTGAATGTTCTTGCATTATTCATGATGAATAATAATACAACAACATTCATATGAGAGCATGACACGTGACACATGTTATATTATTCATCATTAATAACGTATGAACATTCTGAGTTTATATATTGAGGTTATTGTGCACATTTCATACGTTATTAATGATAAATAATATAGAGGTGGTTTCAATCACAAATCACTCTTAGAATACAAAACGTGCAACCCACTTAATGACCTTAGATTAAAAAAATTAATGGCTAAGATTATTTCATGGCTATATTTGGTATTATAAATTTCATATACCAAATATAGCTAAACTTAAATATTGGAAAAAATCTTTTAAAAACTTAATTCCATTTTTTAATTTGATGTCTGATTTCCTTTAATTATATATATAGATATACATATACCATCGAATTCGAATATCTTCCATTGAAGAAGAAAGTGAAAACCTCACGCCATCATCATCATGCATCTCCATAATGGTTCTCCAAAATTTTCCCAATTTTCTTTTCTCATGAAGCATTGCAACGATTTTGGGATCCATAATGTTAGTATTTCTCTATATATCCTTTTGATTTTGATTAATTGCATGCTTTATAAGGTTTAATGTTCTTCCAGTGTCCAACTTTATTGTGTTATTATCAACAATTGTTCACGTAATTTAGTGCGATAAGCCGATAATCGAATTTTTTTGTTCGGATATTCAAACTTCGTGGTTAGGGTTTTGTTTGTTCTTGTTTAAACTGTGGTAGTGTGGTGCAACAACTCTTATCATTACAAATAACTGATAGTATCGGTTTAGGGGTGGGTTCAAATGTGAACCACTTTTTGGTTGTGAACGTGAGAACGGCCGAGTGCGCGACACGTGGCGGATGACTAGACGTCACGTCAGGTCCACGGCGGATGACTAGTTGCGATTCATGGGAGGGCATTGAATTAAAGGGGGGGGGGGACCACACTCAAAGCCGCCTTTATTAACTAGTCTCCGTCACGTGTCGCGTTCTCGGCTGTCCTCACGTTCACAACCAAAAAGTGGTTCACATTTGAACTTTCCTCTATCGGGTTATATATATATATATATATATATATAGAGGAGCCTTCATGTAAAAACCACTTTTTTTGTAAAAACCCGTAAAAATCGACTAAAAAATAATTTTTTTTACGATTTTTTTCCATCAAATGTTAGAATTTATATGTTGTTTCACATATATTTTTTTTCATAAGATGAATATCATCCATGAATTTGTTTCATAATATGAATAAAAATGTTGTATATTTTCGATTCATAATATGAATAAAAATTTTATTTTTTCATGGATGATATTCATGTTATGAAAAAATATATATGTGTAACAATAGTTAATATCATAGTATTTGATAAAAAAAAATCCTAAAAAAAATTATTTTTTAGTTGGTTTTTATGGGTTTTTACAAAAAAAATGGTTTTTATTTGATTATTCCTCTATATATAAATATATATAGGGTTGGTTTTGGTAATTTGTTTCTTCATTAAAAATTGTAATGTTATTTTTTCTTTTGATTGTCAATCTGAGAATTTAATTATGTATTTTTTAATAATTTTTTTTATAATAAGGTTTTCCTTTTTATTTTATTTTTATTATTATTGTTATTATTATATAATTACTTTTGTATAATGATTTTCTGTTTGCTAATTTTTTTTTTAACATTTTTGGTTTTTTCATCAAATTTTTTGATGATACCTTATCTCTTAATTTCTTATCAATCTAATAACTAAATTACGCATTTTGTTAATCAATTTCTTTTATAGTTATTATTTAAACCTAAAATCACTTATATTTTAATTATTTTCTTTTTTTGGTTTTCTTTAATTTCTGTTCATTGTTATAAACAACCTTTTTTTACTCTTTTACCTTTTAAAGTTCTAGTTACAAGATTAGATTCTATAATTTTGTTTATTTTTTGTATTTTTTATGTTAAAAATATTTTTGTATATAATTTTTTCGATTATCTCATGAAATGTAGAAAGCTTATGTTAGATTTTGTCTATGTCCTTTGGAACTTTTCTAAAATTCAATAACGATTTTTTTAATGATAGTAGATTTAAAACACGTTTTCTTGATATGTGTTTTTGTAATTGCCAATAAAGAATTGATCACTTATGTATGGGAATATGAGGTCTAATATTTTTAAACATAAAAACACAAAAAAAAAATTCAAAGTTAACCATGCATCGGTTTATTATCATACATTTGTTAGAATGTAATATAAGTTAACTTAATAAATAGTATATTAATAAAATTAAGGGCTACATTTAGTTTATCGTACAAGGCCTTTAAAATGCCAGGGCCGACCCCGAGTAAGACAATGATTGAGAGTCTTACCCGATTATAAATCTGTCATCATCATATTGTCACTTTTGGCTTATTTTTTACAACCATATATAATTAGCTTCTAACCTAGTTTATTCATGAGTTTATTAAAAACCATTTTTGCTAACTATTTTTTTGAAAACCACTTCAAGTAGCTTTTTATCAAAACTACCATAGATGGTTTTTTCCCAACTTTTTTTTAATTACGCTATTTATATATTTTAATTAATTTTTCAACATATCATTTTAGGACATTTTGATTAGTGTTTGTATATGTTGCATGTTTACTTAATACTTACAAGTTACCACCGTTTCTTGCAATTACATAGAATGCGACTCATCATCTTTCAAATAACCGGAAAATTGGTATGGTCTTTTTTCAACCACCTACTAGTTTTAGCAAGGGAATGATGACTTATCGTCACAAGTCTCCCGATGATCAAAGCAAACCATTTAGTTTAATCCTTCCAAGAAACACAATGTCAACGTGTAAATCTAGTGGCGAAAAGCATGTTCAGAAACTCGAGTCCGAAATGATTCTCTTGAAGAATTATCTCGACCTAAGTGAACAGGTATTTGGTTTACACTACTTTTTTTTCTTTTTACATTTATCTTCAAATGTGTCAATTGGCATCATTGTTTCACAATGTGAATGGTCTAAGTATGATCATGGTATATCTAATTATTATATAGGTTAAAATAGTTAATAAATGTGAAGAGTTAGGCGTACGTCCGGGGGGAGATTGCCAACCGGTTCAAAATGGATCAAGACTTTTGTTTCAGATGATGTGTCTTGGTCGAAAGGACAAGCGTTTCAGAGGTTCTGGACCACCACCGATCCCTGATGAATTTTATCAAACCGCCATGAATGCACTTGGCGTTTCTCGCTCTCATTTAAACTCAAAGAGTGACCTTCCTTTGATGTTTCCGGACGTATGTATAGTCAACTTATTTACAACCTGGCGCAGACTTGGTCTCCATCAGGTTAGTTGATTTTTGAGTGCAATATTCTACTTGTTTTTATTTGTATTGTTTTTACTCTCGGTCTTCATGGAAACAACCATTTTACTCGGTGTAGAGGTCAAATAAAAACTCATCATTCATTTGCAAATATGAGGACCCCCGAGAAAGCGAGGGTGCTACATTCATAATGCATAATACAACATTCAACTTGAATGTTGTATCATTCATCATGAAGGATGCATAAACATTCATACTGAATACTGTTGTATTACCCCAACTGAATGTGCACTCCATTGTCCTCGTGTTCGCAATGAAAAATGAGTTTGAAGCCGGACTTTTGTATGTGTGTGTGTCTATATATATAGAGGCGGGTGCAGATGAAAACTCATCTTTCATTACGAACGTGAGAACGGTCGAAAGTGTGGCACATGTTTTATTCGGTTTAAATATGAAATGTTGGATCGAAACGATAAACAACCAAAGTTTTATTGAAATAATTTGAGAAACTCACACTAAAATCTGTTACATATGACACATATTTATAGACACCGAAAGGGTACCATCGAACCATCGCAATGGTTCGTCTATAGAGGTGTTCTTTCTTGAAGCATCACACCCCTTCATGAAGAATCACACCCTTTTATGAACAAACACACCCCTTCGCTAAATAACTACCTATATACAATTCTATATATACTAATTACATAGAAATAAACTTCGTTTATGAGGCATGAACGGGATTAACCCAACATTCACCCCCTTAATCTCGATCATGCTGAAGTAGATTGTTTGCATCATGTAGTTTCCTTCCATGTAGCGTTGATTGTCGAGTCTTCATTCTTTTGTTATAACGTCTTTGTTGAGTTCTCGTAACATCCTTGTGTAGTTTTCATTCTTGCATCCTTCATCCGATTGATTATTGCACTCACTGCAACATTGATCGAACTTTGGATTTTCAACACTCCCTGCGCCTTCTTCCCTGTGGTTTCCGCACTTCCTGTGTTATTTGCACTCCGTGTTGTTTCTGCACTCCCCGCACTCTCTACATTCCCTGCCGTTTTCACACTCCCTGCGGTCTCTTCGTTTTTGTGTAGTCGCCTTACACAACTCCACTTTGGTCTTCGTAGTTGTCTCACACAAACCCTTTTATGATCCAATCACAAGATTTTTTCACACATCACATGTTAACTGCGTCATACGATTATTAGAGCCTTGATCGTATCACACGATCAAATTTTGGCCTTCCATTACTTGAAATCGGGTTCTTTATTCTCAGTAATAGTTGCCTTCAACATCGGGCATTTTAAATGGGTAGTCGTGACTATTTCCTTATTTTAAATAGTCTTTCCCCCATCATTAAAAAAACTTTTATAACAAAATTTTAGGTTATCAATTTTCAAAAGTCACTTTTATATAAAAAAATTAAAAATACATATATAAATCCCCCTTTTATATATTTTTTACTTTACAAATTTTATGTATTTAAAAAGGTGTTATTTATCAACAAAATCACTTTATTGATTTAAAAAAACGTTTATCTTTTGATTTATTTAAAAAAATAAATACAAAGTTTATCAAGTGAGAAGGGAAAAGGGCGTATCTTCGCCCTGTTCTCGGGTTTAAAATTTAAGGGAGAGAAAGGAAGGAGAGGAAAAGAAAAGAAAGGGAGGGGGAGAGTTATCCTTCCAAATCATCCCACTTTTGGAAGGAAAGGGAAGGATAACTTTTAAGAGAAAAATAAAGGAGAGTTATCCCTCCTAATCCCTCCAAATCCTTTCCTTTCCTTCCTTTAAAAAACTCGAGAACACATATATCCCTTCAAATCCTTTCCTTTTCTTCCTTAAAAAAAAACTCGAGAACACACTTTTGTTACTTTCCTTAGAAATCCTTTCATTTCCTTCACTAAAAAAACTCGAGAACAGGGCTTAGTGTCGTTTCTTGCTTGGTGGCGGTTCACCATTAACCCCTTTGTAGTTCCTTCTTTCGATTGGCAGTTTTCCTTTGTGGTTCTTCTCTTCGATCGGCGGTTTCACCGTCGTGGTTCTTTTCTTGTATTAGCGGTTTGGATTTGATCAAAAATCATAGTGATTCTTCTTTGTTTCAATCGATCGACAATTTTGATTCGAAGTCCCGATCTGATTTGGTCCGATTTTGGTTGAACAATTGATCTCCTATCAATTGTGCTTGTTCGGCAACGCTTCCTGCGTATTCTGCCTATAATCGGTTGAACAAACTATCTCCTACCGATTGTTCATGGTGGCGTACGCTTGCTGCGTTCTCTGCCTACGATCGATTTCGGTGACTCTCTATCTCTATCGATTTCTCTGAAGAACTTTGATTTTATTCAACGAGGCTCTGATACCAATTGTTGGATCGAAACGATAAACAACCAAAGTTTTATTGAAATAATTTGAGAAAGTCACACTAACATCTGTTACATATGACACATATTTATAAAAACCGAAATGTAACACATATTTATAGACACCGAAAGGCTGCCATCGAACCATCGCAATGGTTCGTTTATAGAGGTGTTGTTTCATGAAGCATCACACCCCTTCATGAACAATCACACACCCTTTTATGAACAAACACACCCCTTCGCTAAATAACTACCTATATACAATTCTATATATACTAATTACAAAGAAATAAACTTCGTTTATGAGGCATGAACGGGACTAACCGAACATGAAAGTTATGAATTATTCATGGTGAATAATATTGCATACAATATTCAGTGTCATTTAGTATGTTGTATTATTCACGATCAATGATGCCTAACATACAGTTTAAATAATCCCTATACTACAGTTGTTCTTTGGTTATACATTTGCTTATTTCTATAAAAAACCAGACTTTGACTAATAGGGTTACCTGTTTTAGAAGGATATGCAGATTTTATGTCTAAAAAGTTTATAATTCAAATTTTAACTATTAATTTGTCTTTGAACGTAGGATTGTGATGAGAGTTCCAATAGTATCAGGGTAGGATTGCATTGGCTTTCCATTTCCATTGGCGACTCTGTAAATTTCTTGTGTATTGATGAGAGAGGCGTCGACAATGCAACCAAGATTTTGTTGGATTCGGGAGATGTTTTGATATTTGGTGGCAAGTCGAAGGATATGTTTGATGCTGTAAAGACCATCATCCCCAACTCGGCCCCTCAACCATTGTTGGAACAGACCATGCTTCGGCGAGGCAGCCACAATTTTGATTTGTGGTTTTGCTAACGATCAAACTTATGTGATCCTTTATCGTAGATATTAGTCTCGCTTTTTTCAGTGTTGAAACAAGTAATATATGGATTTTAGTTAATGTGATAAAAACTGGAAATAATTAGAAGTGCTACAAGTGGTATGTTGGTTGCTTTTATGAATGCGTTCATGATAACAACATACATGCATGAAATGGAGATATAAATTTCGTAATAAGTTTGACATGTTGTATTATCAAAAAGGAATTCAGGAGAATCCAACTAACAAAGTAAACCTTTCACAGTGTTTTGTTATGATGTTTTTGTGTTATTTGTGGTCTAATGGGTCTCATTAAAACAAGTTGGTCTAACGTAAACCCAACGTCATATATGTGTGTGTATATATATATATATATGACTCTTGATTGCGATATGTATTGATTATACTCTTGCTTTTTGGCAGGACAGTGATTCCACTCTCTAGGGTAGAAGTCAGATTCCACTGGGAACGTAGAATGAATATATTGTGTTCATTTTCGTTATACAATTTCAGGAAATTAAAAAAGCCACACTTTGACTGATAGGATCCGTTACAAATTTCAGGAAGTGGGAAAATTGTCGAAATTCTTTGGATGAATGGTTTTGCACAAAAGAAGTATGTTGCACTTGTAGTAATTTGTTTGAAAATGCTTTATTTTAACCAATTTTAATGTTCTTTTTTGAATATTTTTTTTGGCTAATTAACTTGTAAAGAAAAACCCAAGCCATTTGTTTCGAAAAGAAAAGGAGATCGTTGATTATTATATTGGGAGAATATTGGTGGATGGAATTGATAGAAAAAGTTGAATTTTTAGCCAAAATTGATATTTTACTTCTGACAGTTTTTAGCCAAAATTGAGAAAGTAAGAATTTTTAGCTAATATTTTATTTTGATAGTTTCTTTTAAGTTGAAATTGAAATGTTTTTTTCTTTAAAGTAAAATAGCCCGTATGTGATGGTGCACGATACATTTAAAATTCTACAACGAAAAAGGATAATTGATAGTGATATAAATAGGGGATTAATAGTGATATAAATGACTAATCATAAGGGTATTAAGTATAACTTCTAAATTTATAATCAATTTAAATTTTAATGTAAAAATATATCAACAAATTAACAATATGATAAAATATAAAAATATTCAATATTGAACTCATTTTGGAGATATTTTCGAGACGGTTATAATGGTATAAATGTTAAAAATAAAAACAAAAATTTAATATATTTTACGCAATTTACATTATTTTTTTTTATTTGGATAAAGTTCACCTAGGTTTGCCCAGACTACGTCTTTGATAATTTTTACCGAGAGCTAAAGCATGCTCCCCTGGAATTAACACTCAGTGACCCCTGGTTGCTCACCCCCGGATTCGAACCTGGGTGGGCTTTTCCTCAACACCAAGCCTTAACTAGTAGGCTGCCCCATTGGGGTTTACATTATTTATATTAATATAATAAATGTGTCAAATGAAAAATAAAAAAATAAGGGGGTAAAAGTAATTTAATTAAATAATTATACGGATAGAGGATGTAAAATATGAATTGAAATTGAGGACTTAGGAGGAGGAGAATGGAGGGTAGTTTCCAATTTATGCATTCTAGGGTTGTACATAAAGCTTTAAAAATAGTAAAATTGATGAAAGTAGTTTTGCTTAAAAATAATTAAATAATAATCTTTAATATATAGCATAGATATGAATAACACTCCTAAAATAATTACTAACACCAATAGAAAATTTTTAAAAAATATTATAGAGAAAAAGTAATATTTTAATAGATGGATAATTTTTTTAAAATATATTTAGTGGATTATTTCAACGCAAGCATGGACGGACCTAGCTTAGGGCCTACGGTAGCACGTGCCTCCATTCCATTCCTCCGTCGTAGTGTAAAAGATTACAGGGTCGTGAAAAGATGTCACCATTTCAATTTGTTTTGTGCAACCATATGTATTTTGAAACTACAATAAAGACACAAGGCTTCCTTGGTAAGTTTCTTGTTTTTCAAACTTGAGGTCTTGAGTTCAAGCCCAACCCTCTTAAAGTCATATTTACTAGGTTTTAAAACAAGACTCGAACTTGGGCCTTTATCATTGAAAAACAATGGACCAACCACTAGACTAATATAGATTTTGAAAAAAATATTTTTAAATACGTTGTTTATAGTTAAATTGTACCACCATTCTGTTAGGATTATGTGCGAGACAGTACCAGGGTTACCGTGTCCAATGTTATAAGACACTAGTAGTTCACATCGCTGCACACCAAAGTGAGAATGTTTGGATTATGTAAGAAATAATTAATTGGTTATTAATTATTTAGAGAGAAAAAGAAATAAATAAATAATTAGTTAAATTATTTATTTATAATTAATTAATCAGTTAGGATTAATTAATTGATAATTATCTAAATTATATAATTAATCTATTTGATTAATTATAGAGATAATTATAAAGGAATTATATATGGAATCAAACACTGCCATGTTTATCCATATAAATAAAGGCTTAGGGGTTTGATTGATAATTGAATTCTTAGATCAGAAACTTTTTCCCCAAGAAAGCTTTTTCTCTCTCTCTACCCAAAACCGGCGACCAGATCCAGGAGGTGAACGGAGTCGTTTTTCAGGATAATCCACGGTGGTCTAGCAACTAATCTCGAACGGTGCCAGTAGCGGTGTATCCCCTATTAGCGATTCAGAGTTTTTCGCGATAAGGTAAACACACCAAACACCCTTTATTGTATCTGCAAGGTTTAGGATTGGATCCTCGATTGGGAATCGGATTTTATTATCCGCTGCGTTTGTTTGTGCCTCCGGTTCCCAACAGTGGTATCAGAGCCACTTCCTAAAACCTACAGATCAGGTTTAACTATTTGTTTAGGTTTAAAAATTCAATTTTTTATCTATACTCAATTTGTTTAAAAAATTGGATTTTTGTGTAAACCTAATTGGCGGTGGAACGGTGGCAGTTGGCCACCCGTACCACCAGGCCGATCACCGAACCTGAAGACCGGGCCACACCACAGTTGGTGGATTGCGGCGTCGGTTATCGTTCGCAAGCACCGGCCGCACCACAGTGGTGGTTGTGGCCTCAGCTGTAGCCGACGATCACCGTTCGCACTCCACAAAGTGTGGTGGAGGCTGGTTGGTTGTCGATCGGTAACCACACCATAGTACGGTGGTGGTGGAGACCGATTAATCGAAAAACGCCGACCACACTGATGTATGGTGGCGATTGACGGTGGCCGCTGGTCGCTGTGATCATGGCGACGATGGTGGTGTCGGGTTGTGAATCACCGAAGCGGCGATGGTGGCTAATTGGTTCCCGTCGTTACGACGGTGATAGTTTTGTGTTAATCGCCGGCGACGACGACGGTGGTGGCGTTGCGCTGCTGCTGTCGTCGATTCGGCCAATGGTGGCGATGGTCGTTTGGTAATGGTGGTAACAGGTGGTGGCGATGGCGGCACAGTTGTGTCGATCATCGTTGTCACAGACTGCGGCTCGCGCCACAGGCTCGCGCTGCGAGCAATCACAGACCGCAACGCGAAGAACGAACAGAAACCATCATCTCGCGCCGCGAGCAGTGGCCTCGCGCCGCGAACAGCGGGTTTCGCGCCGCGAGCAGTAGTTGTTGATGGTGGCTGTTGGTTCTCCGAGTACCGACCAGTGCGGCGGCGATGGCAGCTAGCTGTTGCTGTACGCGGTAGGTATCATCGGATAAGGGTTATCTTCAACCAGATAGGTTTGAAACCCTAGGGATAATTTTAATCTTAATTTTAATCTATTTGATAAATTAGAAATTAAATTAAATTATCCGTTTATGTCATAGTCAAACCCTTTGACCCGTGGTTGTGTTTTTGTGCGTGTATTTTATTTATTTATTTATTGTTGGTTATGGGAGGCCTGCGTGCCATTTACAACCCGCTTTTATTATGTAATTTTTAATAATTAAAATAACCGAAGAAACCGAAGACGGAGCACAAAGTCAAAGATGGATCTTGGAGCTAGTGGGAGCGCCGAGAAGTTCATGCCTTGTGTGTTGCTGTCACTTGTGTGTTGGCTCACAAAACGACAATAGTATTAAGGGTTTTAGGCTATGACATGTCTTTTAAACTGCGTGGTTGGTTTTATATTTAAATTGCGCGGTTGTTTATATTTAATTGCGTGGTTGTTCGATAACGTTTTTTTTTAAATTAAATATAAACCGAATGTTTTAAAGACAAAGATGGATACAAATACAGTTTGTGTTTGGATCCAAGTTTTGAAAACTGGCAGATTTTAAAACCCTTGTTAAAATCATAGATCAGTAAGTGCAACCCACTTTTGGGACACCTCCGGTGTAAGGTACGTAGGGTATTGCTAGTGATCACACTTCAATCACCCGCGTTCAAACCGAAATTGGAGGGGACAAAAACTCTGCGAATTATCTCCGGGTGGTACCGGCCAGAGTATGTCCAGGCCCCGGGTGGTGCGATCTGTTTTGGTAATTATTTATTCACCGGGTGGTACCGGGCCAAAGTGCACTAGAGGGACTAAATATGCACGGATTGAATATCCGATGTCTCGACGATCTAGAAGTCGTGTTTTCGTATTAAAATGCGATTGGTATAAGTTTTTACCTACCGTAATTCACATGAGTCGGCCTGACATGATCACATGCTTACCGACACATGTGATATATGGATTCTAGTCTAATAAATTAATATAAGGGTTATAATTTATTAGAAGTTTTATAATTTTAAACTAAATCGGAATTTTATCCTTATGTAGATGTCTAAATCTGTAATCCCGTTTTATACACCTGAGGAATCGCTCCGCCTCATCAACAGTAAATGGAAGCTTACAGGACAAAATTTTCCAGTCTGGAAAATGCACCTTGACAATGTCTTGGATGCACAGGGTAAGCGGTACGCGATAGAGAAGCCCATTTCACGACCCAAATGCAATTCTCCTGAAAAGGATTTTGCTGAATACTTTAAATACATGGCTGACGAATCTGATGTAATGTCGATTCTATCTTTCTCTACCTCACCCGAGTTCTCGGCTGATTTAAGAGTTAAGTACTGCCATGAGGTCGTGAAGAATATAGAAAACCAGGTAGGTTTCTATAAGAAATGTGGAAAGTATCTAATCATGAAAGAGATCTATTCTCTGAAACTGGAAAAGGGTCAATCTGTTAAAGAGCATCTTCTGGAAATGAGGAAACTCTTTAAAAGTTTGTCACGCATGGGATATAAGATGGTTCAGGAAGAGCTAGTACATCTCATGTGGTTCTCCCTCACGGACGAGATACGTACCACAGTTAGTGCATACATTGGAGAACCAAAGAGAGACGTGGCAAAGCTTCACGAGGATATTTTGGCCAGTTTGGAGCCGAAACCTGCAGCAACTGCTGAACTCATGGACACAGATTGGATTGATGAGCTGGAAGATCTGAGTTGCCCAGAATGTGGTAGCCAGGATATTTGCGAGCACTCGATGAATATCGACCAGGTTGAGATCGGTTTACCCGATGCTCCAGGTATCTTTATGATAGATTGCTTAATCACTTCTTATGAATCATGGGTAATTGATACAGGTAGTGGTAACCACATTTGTAATCATTTACAGGGATTCACTAGAAGAGAGACTTTAAGGAAGGACCGTTCGAACCTACGAGTTGGCGAAGGCACTCCGCTGATAGCTGAAGCTGTAGGATCTTATAGTCTTAGTTTACCCTTGGGTCTAGTTTTGGAACTAGAAAATTGTTATTATGTTCCAAAGATGATTAAGAATGTTTTGTCTTTTGATTTATTGGTAGACCAAGGATTTTATTACAAATATGATTATAAAATGCTTTCTGTCTTTAAAAATATTATTTTCTATTTTAAAGCTACACCTGTGAATGGTCTATATACAGTAAATCTGCAAGACAATAATAATGAAATCTATCATATAAGTAAACGATCCAAAGATATTGAGGATCAGACTTACCTCTGGCATTGTCGTTTAGGCCACATAAACAAGAAACGCGTTGAACTACTCCTAAAAGGAGGTTTTCTTGGCACTTTTGATTTCAAACCTTTTGACAACTGCGAATCATGTTTATCTGGCAAAACGACAAAAGAACCTTTCAACAAAGATAATGAAAGGGCTTCTGACTTGTTAGAAATAGTTCACACAGATGTGTGTAGACCATTTAGTCACGAGGCAAGAGGAGGATACCGATACTTCATCACATTTACTGACGATTTCAGTAGATATGGTTATGTCTATTTGATGAGACATAAATCTGAAAGCTTTGAGAAATTCAAGGAATATCAGAATGAAGTACAAAATCAACTTGACAGGAAGATCAAGTTTTTACGATCGGATCGAGGAGGCGAATACCTTAGTCAAGAGTTTGGCAATCATCTGATAGAATGTGGGATTGTATCACAACTCACACCTCCGTATACACCTCAGATAAATGGTGTGTCAGAAAGGAGGAATCGTACATTGCTGGACATGGTACGATCGATGATGTGTCACTCTACACTACCAGTGTCATTCTGGGGACATGCGCTCGAAACAACAGCACATATACTGAACAGAGCGCCAACAAAGTCGGTGGAAAAGACACCATACGAGTTGTGGAAGGGTAAGAAACCCAAAATGTCTTTCCTGAAAATTTGGGGTTGTGAGGTTTACGTCAAGCGGCCTACCTCAGAAAAACTCAAGCCCAAATCCGACAAGTGTTTCTTCGTGGGATATCCCAAGACCACCGTGGGATATTACTTCTACAACCCTGAAGAGAACAAAGTTTTTGTTGCTCGAAATGGAAAATTTCTGGAAGAGAAGTTTCTCAGTTCCGGGAACACCAGAGAGGATGTAGATCTACAGGTAGTAGGCGAAGAAAACACTACACCAATTGTTGAGCCAGAAATTCAACATGAAAATGTTGAACCTCAATCAGAACCGATTGAGGAAGTGCAAACACAGGACCTTCGCAGATCCAGTAGGATAAGACAAGAACCAGATAGGTATCTTGGGTTTCTAGTCTCTCAGGATGGTGGAGACTTGAATGAACCAACATCCTATAGAGAAGCTGTGTCAGGCAGTGAGTCTGAACAATGGCAAGAAGCCATGAAGGCCGAGATGCAGTCCATGTACGACAACCAAGTATGGGAGTTGACTGATTTACCCCAGCACTGTAGAGCTGTTGGACGTAAATGGGTTTTCAAGAAGAAAACCGACATGGACGGGAATGTACACACTTTCAAGGCCAGACTGGTCGCAAAAGGATTCACGCAAACTCATGGTATCGACTATGATGAAACCTTTTCGCTAGTGGCCATGTTAAAGTCAATTAGGATTCTGATGGCCATTTCAGCGTATTTTAATTACGAGATCTGGCAAATGGACGTCAAGACAGCCTTTCTGAATGGAAAGTTAACAGAAGACATCTATATGGAACAACCAGAGGGATTTATAGATCCTAAGAATCCTAATAAAGTGTGTAAACTGCTAAAATCCATTTATGGATTAAAGCAAGCATCTCGAAGCTGGAACTTACATTTTGATGAGCGAATCAAAGAATTTGGTTTCGCGAAAAGTGAGTTCGAGCCGTGTGTTTACACTAAGTTCAGTGGGAGCATAGTAACCTTCTTAGTCTTGTACGTAGATGACATTCTACTCATAGGAAACGATCTACCAACTTTACAAAGTGTAAAGAGTTGGTTAAGCAAGTGTTTCCAGATGAAAGACCTTGGAGAAGCCGCTTATATACTTGGCATAAAGATCTACAGAAATAGATCTAAGCGGCTTATCGGACTTAGCCAAAGTACGTACATTGACAAAATTCTGAAGAAATCCAGGATGGATGAATCCAAGAAAGGATTTATCCCGATGCAACATGGCATAGTGTTAAGCAAAACACAGTGTCCTGTTTCTAGTCAATATCAGGACAAGATGAAATCGGTACCATATGCATCAGCAATTGGATCGATTATGTATGCCATGTTATGTACTAGGCCCGATGTTGCTTACTCAGTAAGTGTTACGAGCAGATATCAACAGAATCCAGGAGAACCTCATTGGGTGGCTGTCAAGAACATTCTCAAGTACCTGAGAAGAACGAAAGATATGTTCTTGGTCTTTGGAGGTTCTGAGGATGAAATTAGTGTCAACGGCTATTCTGACGCTAGTTTCCAGACCGATAGAGATGATTTCAGATCACAGTCAGGGTACGTCTTTACCCTAAACGGAGCCGCGATCTCATGGAAGAGCTCGAAGCAGGATACGATTGCAGATTCAACTACAGAAGCAGAGTACATTGCAGCATCTGATGCGACAAAGGAAGCTGTCTGGCTGAGGAATTTTCTATCGGATCTAAGAGTCGTTACCAGTGTCTCTAGACCGATCTATATATTATGTGATAACTCGGGAGCCGTGGCGCAAGCAAAGGAACCCAGAGAGCATCACAAGTCCAGACACGTGCTCAGAAAGTATCACCTCATCCGAGAGATTATTGGAAGAGGAGATGTAAGGATATGCAAGATTCCGACGGAAGACAATGTCGCAGATCCGCTGACAAAGCCGCTAGCAAGGGTGAAGCATGAGGCTCATGCAAATTCCATTGGGATGCAGTACCTGGACACCAGTAGCTAGTTTTAGTTTATCATTATTACAGTAGTTTAATTTTGAGACGCTAGATCATGTAAAGTCTTATTTCACAGTGTGATAGAAATAATGGGGGTTTTAATTCATGGTTGTTTCAAAAGTTAAACTGTTTTTGCATATTTAACATATCCATGATTTTACAAAGTTTTGTATGAAATCTAAATTTCCGTAGCCACTTATTGAAATGGGAATTTCAATAGAGAGTTTAACGCTATTATAAATACTTGATGATTTATTCGAAGTAGAGAATAAAAGCACAAGTGATGTGACCAAGTATTTATAGATACTCATCAGAGTGCTTGAGTATTGGAAGTGACCAGTATCAAGTCTGCTTCATGGAGCCCCAGTCATAAGCATCGACCTGACGATAGGTTGTCCGTAACAGGGCGGCCATACGGAATGTGACTAGATGCAGCGGAAGCCGTGGATCCAAATGCAGATAGTCAAGAAGGAATTTGCACCTCTTTCAAAAGAGAGATATTTCCGGGCCCCTTGACGATTAAGATTTGCAGAAACGCGTGGCCACGCTCGGATAGAATAACAGTTGTTATTTAGTAATATCCGTTACTGCAGGCAATCTGAATCAGAGTCAAGAAACACTTGAATTTGAGAAATGAATCCTCCACTCCATGTCTCAATTCACTTTAGAAATATCGCGTGCAAAATGAATGAACCTGTGTACAAATTCAAGCGTGAATTGTATCTCTAGATGTAAGAGATCTTATAACCTGGTTAACCTAAGTGTCTGGCTAGGGACCTCCTTAGGCTAATGGTGACAGTTCAGTTACGTGTCTAGCACAAGTGGGAGTCTGTTAGGATTATGTGCGAGACAGTAACAGGGTTACCGTGTCCAATGTTATAAGACACTAGTAGGTCACATCGCTGCACACCAAAGTGAGAATGTTTGGATTATGTGAGAAATAATTAATTGGTTATTAATTATTTAGAGAGAAAAAGAAAATAAATAAATAATTAGTTAAATTATTTATTTATAATTAATTTATCAGTTAGGATTAATTAATTGATAATTATCTAAATTATATAATTAATCTATTTGATTAATTATAGAGATAATTATAAAGGAATTATATATGGAATCAAACACTGCCAGGTTTATCCATATAAATAAAGGCTTAGGGGTTTGATTGATAATTGAATTCTTAGATCAGAAACTTTTTCCCAAGAAAGCTTTTTCTCTCTCTCTCTACCCAAAACCGGCGAGCAGATCCAGGAGGTGAACGGAGTCGTTTTTCGGGATAATCCACGGTGGTCTAGCAACTAATCTCGAACGGTGCCAGTAGCGGTGTATCCCCTATTAGCGATTCAGAGTTTTTCGCGATAAGGTAAACACACCAAACACCCTTTATTGTATCTGCAAGGTTTAGGATTGGATCCTCGATTGGGAATCGGATTTTATTATCCGATGCGTTTGTTTGTGCCTCCGGTTCCCAACATATTAAAAAATAATTCTAGATCTGTCCCTATCCCTGAACGCAAGGGTTCATATTCTATTGGTAATAATGGAATAATTTTATTCGTAGAAACAAAGATAAGCAGATGTATTCTATACTTGATACGTTACGTACCAATACACAATGAATATTCGTCATAATCCTCCAAGTTAATTAGAGATGAATATAATTTGTTCGACTTTTTTAGTCCCAAAGGATGAGCAAAACCCAAACTCTAACCGGTGGGCGTGTACGTTTGGTTAAATTTTAAGAATTGAAAATATAATTTAAACACGAGACAATTGCGAAATAATTTATTTTAGAGCATCCACAGTGGTGGAACCTTTAAAAACCTCATTTGCCATATTTCTTCCTGCCACATCATTGCCACCTCGGTAAAGCAAGAACCTCCTTAAAACTTACGGTGAAGGTTTTTACAAAAACCTCACATTCCTTTCTTATTTATAATATAATTTTTATTAATGTAAATAATTGTATAACAGAAAAGGAAAGTATTACAAGAACTTGGGTTCTTGTTCAAGTAGTTGAGTTACAATAAAAACCTGTGACTGGGCAAGAATCTTTGTTCCATAGTGGATGTTCTTATAAAAACCCCAAGAAGAACCTCAATAATAACCTCGATTGTGGATGCCCTTATGTAACACCCCAAAAATTGGAGTCAACAAAAACTTTCATTTAAATAGAAAGATGGTAAAGTAATATATGCCAAGGCGCGAGCTCTTCCCAATAACAGGGGTATAAGTAGTGTATAATTACAATGTTTGTAATTCTAAATAAAGAATACGACAACCGTCTAGTCTAAATCCTATCTAGGAAAAAGACTACAAAAAGGGTTGTCAGATCTATCAATGCGCGCGCGGTCTAAAGAACCAGACTCTTCTCCCATCCCTCAAGCTAACTCTTTAATTCCGGCTCCTACTTGGGAACCGCGTCCCTAGTACCTGAGAGACACATCGACACCAAACAAGTGTTAGGCTAAAGGAGCCTAGTGAGTTGTATAAATGACACTATGCAAATGAAATACGTCAAGGCATGCAAATGTACAATATCATACAAACAACGGAAGTAACATGTTAAACCGGTTTATTATTATCTTCGGAAACAATGGGAGCGACCCATTTCCACCAACCAATGCCCCTACATTCGTTGCTTCCCAATACCTCGATGCCATTTCAACTATGACATCTTCCGAGGCCCGCGCATCTCGGAGCCACCCGAGAGTCGGCGACATAGGTGCGTCCCTATTTCAGGACCTCCTAAGACTATTGGGTGTGGACACATTGCGTTGGATCGTCCATGTTATTTACATTTAATCAACCTCAATGCCATTTCTATCATGACACCTTCGGAGGCATGTGTGTACTGTCTAGAAAGACTCATACGTTCATCTCAATCTATCATAGGCATTAATCGAGGGTCTCAAGCCCTTCGCATCATTCCATGGCATAATTCAATACTGACAATTATCATGCATACGTTCATCATATGACCATAAGAATATAACTCGTGCGAGGTAGCATACAACAAACAATTCCATGTACACAGTCATTCAAGCAAGTTATATAGATCAATTAAGGTGATGCGCTCTCAGTTTTAACAAAAGGGTTTAGCAACTCACCTTGGTCTAATTCACAATCAAATGTGGATTAGATAGCTAGATACGTCACAAGATAGCACCTACACAATCATATCATGGTATACATAAGTAAAACTCTCAAAAATGACTCTTACGATTCACAACCGAAACACTAGTCTAGAGCTAGGCTAGACTATCTCAATGGCTCCCAAAATCCACCAAACATTATCTAATATAACCCTTAAGGAAAGCCCAAAGCCAAAACCCAAAAAGAATCAGAAACGAAAAATGTTCGTCGCGCGAACAGGGAGTTGCGCGACCTAGCCGCGCGACTTCAGGTCGCGGGCCTAGGTCGCGGGCTTTTCCTGACCTGCACTATCCCGCGAGCTATTTTTCCAAAACTCACCAAAACTCATCCAAAACACGATTTTGACTCCCGAAATGCTCTACGAATGTCTATGAACGATCCTATGATGATATAACACGATAAACTAACAACCAAATTTGAAAAACACCAATGGATCATCAAGATCCATGGTTTTCCCCCAAATACGAGCCCTAGTTTCCAAGACTTTAAAACTCGACTACAACACGAAATTAACACGAGATGAACCATACCTTTCGTTAGGAACTCGAATCTAACAACGTTTCACGGTTTGATTTCACTTCCTAAGCTCGATCTTCTTTCGATTCTTGAATTCCCTTCCACACCCTTTTTCTCTCCCTTTTCCTCTTTTCTCTCTTCAAAACACAAACACACATACAAAATGAAAGGGAGTGAGGGGATAAGGCTCACAACTAGCTAGTGGGTTTGTTACACTAAACCCCTCCTTGTTTCGGGTATTTACTTTCTCGCCCCGAAACTGTTAAGTTAAGCACTCGACCCGACTTATAACTTAGATACAAGTTAATAATTAACTTTGGGGAAAAGACACGATTTATATATATATACATACAACCGGATTTCTATTATTTACTTTTATCAGATAAGTTCGAGTTTACAAAATTCCAGGTGTTACACCTTATTATATATTGCTAATTAAAAGTAGAAAATTAGCTAATTAAAAGCTTACTTCTTTGAAATGAAAGAATCTATTGGGGGTAGATTTTTTTTCATTTGACCAAATACGATTAAGTATCATCCATTAAGATTATATATAGGCCAAGTTTTATTCATTTTATTAAGATTAATTAGGATAATCAAATAAATAAATGGATGAATAAGGAAGCACGCACCTCTTACAAAACACTTATTCGAGTAAACGTGTACCGGTATCACTTACCTTTTGGATCCTTACCTATTGAGCACGTAAGAGAGCCCTAATAACAAGAACAAAGTTTTTACCCGATAAATGTTGGAAATGACTCTTGCATTGGATTTTCCAATTATTCTAACTTATTGATCAAATAATCAACATTAAGCAAAAGTTCCATAAACTCTTATGGCGCATCTTAGTTCAGGCTTCTTGTGATCTCTCTCGGTTTTCCTCCTACGATCCGTGGGATGAAAAATGGAACGAAGAATTGAAGAATGGAATTGGAGGAATGTTTGATATTTATGTGGCCAGGGCAACCTCGGTTAAAATGGGCCTTGTAAAGGGTATATAGGGTGTGTAAGTGAGCCGAGATGTTGTGAGCTACTCATTTTAATTAAGCTCATTTAATTAACGAGCTCGAGCCTTGTTTATTAAGCTCGATTGGCCTAAACGAGCCTCTATTAAAATATATAAAGTAAAAATTATATATATTAAATGAAATCGAAGGTCACTCTTTACTCCTCACTTGCCACTTTTTTGCAAAATGAAATCGACGGCAAAAAAGCGATCCGTTCACTTTTTGCTCCTCTCTCAGTCGTCGTTAAGGCAACCGCTCATCGCTCCTTTTTTAGTCTCTCCGATTTCTCAACTATTCAAGCCCTAAAGGCAACTCGTTTGTGGATTCGTCAATTTGTGGCTCGATCTGGATACATACGACTATTTGTATTTTGTTTGCTGAATTTATCTTAAGGGTGTGCAACAATTGCATGGTGCTCATTTGATTGTCCCTATATATATATATATGCATAAATTTATGAATTTAAAAGTAACCACCTACCTGATGTTGTATGCAACAAAGAAGAATTATTTTATTAGGATTTGATTGTGTTTTGTATTCTGTAATTTGGGGTTTTAATATTTTTTTTTGTATTTTAGAGTTATTTCTTTCTTTGTATCTTATGGTGGATCATAGTTTTAGGTTGAATGTTTGAGATATTTGTTGAAAGCTTTATATAAACAAGCTTTTAACGAGCCCAAAACCAATAAACGAGCTCGAGCTTTAGCATGTAAACGAGCCGAGCTCAGACTCGTTTAAGCTTGTCTAAACAAACGAGCCGAGCTCGAGCTTAGTCGGGCTCGACTCGTTTACACCCCTAGATATAATTTTTATGTGGCTTTTTTTATGGCCCAAATTGCTAACATATTGGCTCAATAGATTAAAAGATATTAGATTAACTTACTTATTCGACATTGAGCTCTAGGAGGTGTGCAGAAATTTAACCGACCCAATGAAAATCTATTGATAACAATTGGATATTAATTGTAATTGGATTGGATCAAATCGAAATCTTCAACATCTGATTTGGATCAGTCGGTTCTTGTTTGAAAGTTAAGAATCGGCATAACCGATCTGATTATTCATCCAATCATCATGAAGCTACCCATCTAGTTTCCATCCAATCATAATTCAAGTACGCATATTCGATTAATATTTTTTTTAAAGAATAATTAACGATTAATTTTAATAT
This sequence comes from Centaurea solstitialis, assembly GCA_030169165.1. Lineage (NCBI taxonomy): Eukaryota > Viridiplantae > Streptophyta > Magnoliopsida > Asterales > Asteraceae > Centaurea > Centaurea solstitialis. The sequence goes on along the minus strand of CM058041.1, from coordinate 33,862,826 downwards.
TATATAATACACGTATGTATGTAATAAAACAATCAATCCTACGTTAAATATTATATGAATTCAATCCGATTAACATTTGATTTTCAATTTAATGGATATCCGGTAATAATAATCAATTAATGGAACTAATTTAATCATCCATTTGATTGAAAAACTCCGCGGAAATTAAACAAACATAGTTCGTAAACCCAATACTCTTGTGGTTTCACAGCCACCCCAACCAGCACATGCCAACGGATGAAAGGTGAACGAAGTTGTTTGCCAACTTTCTTTGCTCGACGTTTCGGAGTCTGTTTCTTAACAGTATTGGCACCACGCTCTATAGATTCAACTGACGGTTTCGGCAGCGAACACGATCTAATCGGGCTGAAACCAATGTTGTAACTTGGTATGACATCGACATCATTATCACCTTTGACAACGTCTGGTCCCTTACCTTTCTCATCAATAGACATTGGTTTCACACCTTCTTTTTGTTGGATGGCCGAGTCAAGTATGTTATACGTTGTTTGTGTTAACCAAATCGGCGATAGTGGTGACAGCTGATCAGTCTGAACACAATTCTCATCAGTTCCCTTCATTGGAGTCACAAATGTGTCTTCACTTACTTCTTTCGTTTCAGCGTCATCATCCGATTCTCTTTCCTCATCATCTTCTCCGTCGCTATCGTCACCGTCAGTTTCATAGTCCCTGAATATGCTTCGCCTCGACTTGTCGTAATTCTTGAACACACTTTCATACGGGAAATACTGTTGTGCTAAATCTATTAGCTCCTCCAGATCCCACCTTGTTTCATGTAATGTTGTAAACTTGTTAATCGTATGTACTCCTGTGACAATAAATCCAATTCATAAGATACAAGCGTAACGTACAACTGCATTATCATTTAACAGAATAGAGTACATTACCTTCATCAACTCATCCATGTCCATGTCGAAATCACTAGGATCTGAGTCATCATCGTCTTCTTCTTTTTCTTCCGCAACTGGTTACGGTTCAGGAACTTCATCATCCGCACTCATCTTCTCTACATTCTCTTCATCCACATTTGCATCAGTCATGTTAACATCATTCTCGGTTCGTAATTCATTGTATGCATTACGTACAGACACTCAAAACCATTTGATAATCGGTTGTCTCAACATCCACAGGTATTATATGTTGATCTAATTCAACACGAATCGGGGCTGCATCTAAACCACCATTAACATCTTGACGTGCACGCAACGTCTTCATAATCCAAGCACACAGCGGAAACGCACTTTGATCTACTATGACATCCAAAGGGACTGTCCTCGTCACATAAAGTAGTTGTGAAACAAAATACACATTTGTTAGGCTTATGTATGGAATAATGAACAGTAGTTATGAAAGGATTATAAACACAAAATAGTTCTTACCGTCAAGAAAGTCAACGGTCCAGTGTAGCAACAGTCGTGCTTATTCGGCCTCCAAGATGACTTACTTCTGCGCAAACAATCAAAGATGTATTTCGCCCAATTTACACTGTTAATCATTTCAATACTGCTGAAGAATGGTCATTAGACAGCAGCCTTGTGGGCTACATTCTCCCATTACACTTGCAAACAACAACATGAAGTTGATTTTGAAATCATCGTCTGCTAAAGCGGATTTTTTAATATCATCAGCCAAGTTAGTTGGTCTTCTCTTAATACCCTCATAATTTTTCCTCCATGATTTGAAAACTAATTTGTTTTCAATATTGTTGGTTTGTGCAGACAGATCTATACCAACATTTGGCAATCCCAGTATTTCAGAAACTGTATCCGGTGTAATCTTAAGTGAGTTACCTCCAAACAGAAGCTCCATCGTTTCTGTGTTTAAATGGTCAACAACAAAATATCCTATCTTTTCCGGGATACCGTCGACGGTCATATCTAAGAACGAGCCTAATCCCATCTCTTCAACAGCAATCGCTTGTGGCAGTGTCAACTTGTTAATTAACACACATAGCGTCTTTGGTGAAGTTCTCTTGCGAATTCCATTCACTTTACCATCTTGCTGTCTCCTCGGTGGGTCAACCTTTGGAACACTTTCAGCTTGTCGTTTTCCATGTTTGAATGGCGAAAGCAATGGACCTATTATAACGAATTGGTTAATATCGAGTGTTTCATATAGCTATAACGTTAAACCACACATAACTAACGTTATATAAATTTTTCCAGGGTTTTACCTTCTTTAACAAATATTGGTTCCACAAAGTCATCATCGTCGTCTTCCTCGCCAACGATGTACACCTTATGCGGTTTAGAAAAATCACCTCATCTAGACTTTGGTTTCTTCTCCTCACGTTTACCTTCTTTTACGTCTTTAAACGAAACCTTTTTCTGACTACTTCTAGTTACGCGTTCCGGTATTGCTGTACCACCATCCATTGGCCTAGGTTGACCACTTTGTTGGTTTGTGTTTTTTCTGATTAATTTGCGCAATATACCTTTCACTACAAATCCAGTTGGCGTTACTATTAAGATTCAATACACACACACACACACACACATATATATATAGTCAACACCTTTAGTCCCAATTCATATACCTTGTGACGATGGTTTACCTTCTCTCTTTTTCTTGTTCTTCTGACGGTCCCCTTTAGGTTTTTCAGATCCTACAACAACCATAAATTGGATTCACATTAAATATGTGCACACACAACACATATATATGTTGGTCCTCTATTGATGGCCAATAAGATAGTTTATAGTAATGTATATTGTAGAGGGGGAGGGTTGAATACAATCAACGCAGTTTCTTCTATATTTTAATCTATGACTCCTATGGAGCCTTTGTATAGATTATAGTTTGATAGTTTGATGATAAAGGTCAAGACTTTGTCAAGACCTCAAACTATCTTTTTAATATAGACACACAGCTTTTGCTTATGCATAAAGCAAGTATAGAAGAGAAAGAAAGAACTTAGAAGAAGATAGAAGGAAAGAAAGGATTAGGGGTATAGAAGATGGACCAAAGGTTGTTTGAAGAACAACACTATGTTCTTATTTATACCCCATGCATTTAATGACAGCCATACCCATATTTACACGCGTCATGTAAAGAGTGGATATGTTGTACTATTTACCATAAAATAATGTCCACGCCTAGTAGGGTCATGGCCTATGGTGAACAGTTGCCTTATGGGTGATAAGTACGGAGGGAATAGTAAAGAGACATCCCCTTTTGTACTATTGTCAGAAAGGCAAAAAGCAAATCCTTTTTTTGCATATAGGACAAGAAGACAAATATAGTATTCTTAAAGTACAAGTCACTGATCAGGCCTTAGAGTCGCTGATCCTTGGGAAGGATCAGGAAGGCACTGTGACTTGTTCTCTTGGAACGTCATGTTTAAAGTAGTCAGCTAACTATCACTGATATCAACTTCAGATCATTAGCATCGTTGACTCTATCATCAGCTTGCATCAATAGATGGTGCTGATGGTTTCATAGTGACATGACAATTTGTCTTCAAAGGATACTTAGCTGATGTCGGCTCTCGCTGATACTGAACGGAGTCAGTGATCAGCGATCGCTGATGTCCAAACTATCAACGAGACATACTTGCTGAAGTATTGAACTTCATCACAGCAGTGCTAAGTATTTTTCAGTTATTAGACAAGGATCATTGGTATTTCATCAAGTTATAGAGGAGCCGGATCAACAATATATAACATCTTACCTTCCAATATAGTACCATCATTCGATGATGTAACATTTTTTCCATATTCTTTAAGCTTCCATACGGGTGCGCACGATTAACTGAAATTAAATTGTCAAACCCTGTCATTCTGTTACATGCATGCATAAGCACGGTCGTTTCATATTATTTTTACCATTTCAAACGGATGTTTTATATGAATGTACTTTTTACGTTATCTTCAATTATCTTATCTATTTTTAACTAACACGACAATTCTAAACTGTCTAATAGTTGGCACAATATATTAACTCCAACTAACTATTTAAGTTACACATTCCACACATATATTCGCATAAACGTTGATACGATACTTATGGAAATTCAAATATATGAAACTATTGAAACACATGTAAACACAACTTGTGTTACAAAACTTTGTGCAACACAATATGTAATACGTAAATCAAACATATGACAGTCGTTACTAACTTTATACATGTGTTGCCAATGAAGGTTTCACAACCATCATGACGTAACCTTGTGAATCCACAACTGACTCTAACCCTAACACTATAATCCATCATATTCACATTTACTGTTAAAAACCACAATCTTTACCCATAATGAAATTCACACAAACTAAACAACCACAAAAACAAACACATATAGTAGACAACAACTACATTGCATATTCACAACTAACCATTATTCTCGAAGATCTTGTTTAACGACCTTGGTTTTGCAGACCTTTTCACCTTTATTTGTTTTGCTTCAACATTAATACCTACGGTTCAACAAAGATTGTTTCACAACAGAGACATTACTAGAACCCATCAAAATCCTAACTTCACTAATCAAAAATTTTTGTTTCACATTAACTAATAATATCAAACATAAAAAAAACCATTTCAAATAAACCGTTACTAATTTGACTGGATTCGAACACTAACCTTCACAATGAACATTCTCTTCTGAATCCATGTCAGGACACAATGGATCATCTTCAGTGTTTGTAAAACGCGAAAATGTGTTCCTAATCTTTAACCTGTAACTCAATCTTCTTCCTATATAGCAAAATATAGCTTGTGAAGATGCAATTTTAAGAATGAAACCTTATACACAAAACGGACTGAAAAACAAAACCCTAACCTCGGTTCATAGCAAATCAACTATGCGATACACCCGATTATATCTGCAAATCTTTCAATCTTTACAGGATATGCTCAATCTTCTTCAAATTTTAGTTGATCATAATTTGAAATTCGAAAACCCAGGAAACCTTCTCTATCATCTGTTTCGCGCTACGATGGTAAATCCCTAAATCCACGGGATTTCTTTTCCTTTCCTTTTGAAACAAAAAGCTTCATTTTACGATTTTACCCTTAAAATAAAACCATACGGACCAGCTTGTCCTTTCCTTACCCAGTATTTACTAAAATGCCACTTTTTTAATCTGGACCATCCACATAGTAGATCAACGTCCTACATTGGTTTACAAAATTAAATCATAAAAACTAAACTTACTCCTTCACTTTAAATAAAATAAGAAACGATTTTATAATTTGCTTTGTTTAAATTAAAATTTTAGTTAAATAAAAACAATAATATCATATCATTTTCACCATTTGAATAAAACAATAATATTTAATGTATTTAATATAATTAATTGTTCAAAAACCTCAAATAATCAAATATAAAACAAGTAATTATCAATTTAATGATATTGTGCATACAAACATTATGTACATACACACATACTTATTGTTAATAACATAAAAATATATATTAATATTTTGTTCTGTGTTTGATTATTTAAAAATAGTATTTATATTCAACACATTTATTTTTATTATTTAATTCAAATAGTAGAAGATGATATGCTTTTATTATTTAATATAGTCAAAATTTTAAGTTAAATCAATCAAATTATAATACTTCATTTTTTCGTTCAAAAAGATCATAAAACTTTATTTTATTTGTTTAGAGCGAATGAGATAGATATGATTTTGTTTATTAAAATTAAAAAAGTAGTTGAAATGTATATGATATAATTTACTGTTTAATTTAAAAATATCAAATTATAGAACAATCTCTTATTTTGATATCATTAAATATATATATATATATATATATAAATTTGTGTGTTTAAAGATATTGTTTTTATTCCTTCACGCATGTGTTGTTTGATCAATTACTAGATTTTCCCACTATTACAAAATGTCAAAAATGGCATAACAATGATATAAATTTTGTACCTTGAAATATGCACTTTGGAACTGCCCTCTATGCAAAAGTTAGTTTTTCTCCATTGTCTTTGATTATCGATCATCCTTTGTGCCAAATTTACATGCTATGATTGAGCTTGTGTTATCTGCAGTGCGATCCAGAAGAAGAAGGATCGTGTGATTCGGGATGTAGGGGAGGTCTCATGAACAGTGCCTTCGAGTACACACTCAAAGCTGGTGGGCTTATGAGCGAAAAAGACTACCCCTACACGGGCACCGACCGTGGAAGCTGCAAATTTGATAAAAACAAGATTGTAGCGTCTGTGAGCAACTTCAGTTTGGTCTCTCTACACGAAGACCAAATTGCTGCCAATCTCGTGAAACATGGTCCTCTTGCTGGTATGCATCCTTTTCGTCAAATTTGGTTAATACCTATTTTCCCTTTATTATTGTTGCAAATGACTCAAAAATGAAAAACAAAACACACCCAGTAAATCTCACTCGAAGATAGAGACCGAAAAGGTAAAATGTAAGTAGATCCTTTACCACTTGTTTCTAATGATGGTTTGCATATGCAGTGGCTATAAATGCAGTTTACATGCAGACATACGTCGGAGGAGTGTCGTGCCCATTAATATGCTCAAAGAGGTTAGACCATGGCGTACTATTGGTCGGGTATGGTGCGGCTGGGTACGCTCCGGCTAGAATGAAGGAGAAGCCATATTGGATCATCAAAAACTCTTGGGGAAAGAATTGGGGAGAGAAGGGATATTACAAGATCTGCAAGGGTCATAATGTTTGTGGTGTCGATTCTATGGTCTCCACAGTCGCTGCTTCAACCGACACTAGTAGCACTATCGTTAAACAACCTACTACAAGTATATAGGAAGTGCTTAAAAACGACAAGAGATCAACGCTAACGGAAATGGGAATTAGCGTATGCAAACTACTAATGTGTTTGAGAAAACTGTATGTTGCTTAAACTTCTAACGTTTTAATACTACGATGAGTGTATATAAGTAGCATATGATTCCGGACCTCGGGTTTTAGTTGAGAAATGTCAAGACCAACTGCAGTCAATAACACCGATCAAAATGGTGATAATATTATAACTGCGGCTTTTACCATTTTTTTTGCTTTCTATAGATATACGACTAATTTTGTATAGTCCAGTCTACGTATCGAATGCACCAGACAGACAGAAAATGTATAGACGGAAGATCGATCCAATGCAAAGTCTTAGTGATTCTATTGGCAAGGCTTTGAAATGGTATTAATATGAATACTAGAAACAAAAAGAACACCGTGCCTCTTTATTATCAAGTGTAGCAACTAACCAACCAAGCATATAAATACAGAAATACATGCAGTCTATTAAAACACTTTGTTTGCTCCACAACATCATCACAGAAAAAGAATGGTGGAAATAAATACAGAGTTGCCACATCTCCCTTTCTTTGGTTCATTTCGACGAGGGCAGAAAGGGAAGATTACATTATGCAAATATGCACACAACATCATCCGATGGACGGATGGATGGATGAATGGATCATTCATCATCGTCACCAAGTAATGCAAAGGAGAAGGGATGGAACAAGTATCCATCTCCCTCGTAGAACTTGTTCTAGAACTCCACCCAGTGAAGTCTTAATGCGTGTAGGAAGGCACTCAGCGTTTCCATCACCAGCAACACACCCACCGTTGCAAAAACAAACACGATGATGCCCACGATAAGGATTATCACGTTATTGTACCTGCACATCGTAAACCAACATAAAACTCTTAAGTAACACTTGCAATTTATGACAATTGGGGTTCGACTTGGACCTAGTTACAGAAATCCGAATAACCTGAGACCGATTAAACCGAACGTTATCCGGTTTGGTTATCACGTAGGTTGGAAGATGTTGAATAATCAACAATAACCAAATAAACCGAAAACCGGTTGAACCAACTGCATAACACTCCTACATGAGGAGGTAGTCAATGATATAGATCACAAAGCTTATATCTTCCTCGAGTGTCATCCCAATGCAGGTTAAAATAACAAGTTCTATTACTCTCTCCGTCCCACATAAACGTCCACAGTAGAAAAACCGGATAGTTTTAGAAATGTGTAATTACTACTCTTTTTCAATTAACAAAATGACAATTTTACCTTTTAATAGTAAAAGAGTGATAAATATCTTCATTTTCGTAATTAAGGATATAATCAAAATGTAGACACTTCCTTTTTGAGAGTGGACCCTTATTTTGAGGCAAACGGAGGGAGTACTTCATACCTCAACAATTTGCCCTTTTCCTCAAACAAGAGTTCCATATTCATTCATCATGAAATGCTCCATCTAACAAATAATTTGTTTTCATTCCCTATTATTTACCTGAATAGCAGCTACCAGAACCTAAGTTGGATATGTTACAAGTCCTCGTCAAGCGAGTTTTTTGCATTTGTAATGTAGAAATAAAAAGAACTTTCAAAACTAATGTGATTTGTTTTTGAATATCAAAAGTATGGTTTTTGGGTTTTGAAATCCCGGTTGATTACCAAAAAACCGGGTTTTGAAACCCCGGTTCTTTAAATTCTATGACACATTGTACATTTGGCATTCTCTTATTATTATTTTTAGTTTAAAAGTAACAACCGGGTTTTGAAACCCCGACTCCATTAAATTCTTTTGCAATCTTTTGAGTTTTGAATTTACATTTTCTACCCTTTAACTTATTTAATTACTTAATTTATATCTTTTACTTTTATATATTTCATTTTACATTTTTACCATATTAACATATATATAATCGTATATTGATTAAAGTATATTAAAAAAATACGTTTTAATTTTGATGTTTTGATGTAAATATGAAATGTTTTCATGTATTTTTTTCTGATGAAATCGTTTTACTCTTTTTCATATTTTGATAAAATTGTTTCATATTTTATTATTACATTTAAAATTTATGAAAAATAATTAATCGATTTCATAAAAAGTACATGAAAACATTTTATTTTTACATAAAAAACACCAAAATATGAAACAATTTCATCGAACTTTTTTATATAATATAATTTTATCATATTAAACAATTTCTTGATTTATAGTAAGATAACAACATCAAAAAATATTTAATATTGAGCTCATTTCGAATGTATCGATGAGACGACTATAATGACGTAACTTGTTAAAATTAAAACGTATTTTCTAACATATTTTAATCAATATACGATTATATGTATTAATGTGATAAAAATGTATAATGAAATATATAAAACTAAAAGGTATAAACTAAGTAATTAAATAAGCTATAGGATAGAAAATGTAAATTCAAAACTCAAAAGATTGCAAAAGAATTTAATGGAGTCCGGGGTTTCAAAACCTGGTTGTTACTTTTAAATTAAAAAAAATAAAAAGAATGAGTTAATGCCAAGTGTACAGCGTGTCATGAAATTGAAAGAACCGGGGTTTCAAAACCCGGTTTTTTTGGTAATTAAGTGGGGTTTCAAAATCCGAAAACCATACTTTTGATATAAAAAAAAATCACATTAGTTTTGAAAGTTTTTTTCACTTCTACATTACAAATGCAAAAAAACTCTCATCAAGCATACTCTTGAATGGACAGTTGCACAGAAGAGAGCCACAAAGACTTTACTTACCCCCAAGCAAGAAGAAGAACCTTCTCATAGAACACAGTTGACAACTCTGAATGTGCCAAGCTGCAAAAAAAGAAATTGTTGCATTACCGGTATTGAGATTATTACATAACGGAAGTGAAGAAAATTATCGTTCCGTAAACCAAGTTGCTCGCTTAGGAGAGTAGTTACAGATAATTTTGACATTAAAGCCACTAACAGTTCCCAAATCGTCACCAAAAATGGAATTACTGTTTAAAAACAGTATGACGAAGCTAAAACATACAATATACACGATTCTCAAACCCCACTCTCAAGGCTCATAAACCATGGCATTCAATAGTAATTTGGAAATTTTTTATAATTGGTTTGACATGGTACAAACTTAAGTTCTTGATAATCTTAAAAGAATCTCAAAACTTGATTAAGTGGACAATTATTTTCATCAATGAGAGAAAATCACACCTTTAGGAGGAAAAAACCATAGGTTGTGAGTTTTAAGGGTGCGTTTAGTATGCAGAATGGACGAACAAGAATAAGGTATGTAGGTGAATTAACTTTAGAAGGTTTTAACTTTTAAGGTTTCAATTTGACTTTTAAGGTTTTAACTTTTAAGGTTATTAAAGTGGTTAGAATTAGGTGAATGAATTCTATGTGATTCTATATAATCTTTGTATTATGATTAGCAAAATCCAAAACATGACAATTAAAAGTTAAAATCAAGATTATTGTTGCATTATTAGTTATTTCTTTAAAGTCGGGTTACCTTAATTATGCTATTTGGGTAAAAAGTTGATTATCGGCTCACACGGGACCTGCCTCCAAGAATACCAACGTAAGAGGTACTTTTGGCTCATTAAAAACAGTTGATGGCTGAAGCTAGCAGGGGGTTTCGGGATTGAACTCATTGCCTGTTTGTGTATTGGGCAAAGTTTCCTCACCTTTGGTCAACTACTAACGTAAAAGCCAGAAGCACTACCGTTGTAACGCCCCAACATCCCAAACAGATATAATTACAATAATAGTAACAATCCCAGTGATCTAAAGCAGCGGAAATGATATAAAGTACTTAATCAAAAGAAAACGTGTCTAAATGGGCACGTGGAACAACCCTCCACGGCTGAGATAGAAATTCTAGGTATCTAGAGTGCGTAAAAAATAAACCAGGGCCGACTCTAACTAGACGTCAGACCTTACCCTTGCCCTTCTCTCTCTCTCGAACTACTCCTGTAACTGACAAGAAAGAAAAGAATTTGGAAATCGAGGGTTAGACCATAAGGTCTAGTGAATTCCCCCAAAAACAGTATATAAAACAATTCCGGCCCGATGGCCATAACTCAAGTTAAAGCCCACTGAATGTGTGCGGACAAGGAAATGAATACAGTCCAGGCCCAGTCCAGGTCACCTGACAATAACTCCCAAGGGACGTAGTCCCGAGGTACCCCCAAGTGGCGGATCAGACCAAATGGTAAACTCCCAAGGAACGCGAGGTTCCAAGGTACCCAGTGTCCATAGTGCATCACATCAGTCAAACCATCAAATAATTACCATTTTAAGCATGCTTTAAATGTAATATCATTTCATGTTATTTATCAATTAATCAGCAATGTTCCACATTTCAAAACGGTTTGCAAATTCGAATAACAGTAAAACGGTCCATTCATTTTAGATAAGGGAACTCACCTGAGCAATTCTTACTGTCCTGCCGTGGACCTCGTCTAACGTGCCTATATTGTTAGGAATTATGTGCATAAGTTGACAAACCGTTTGATCGCACATCCAACGTTATAAGACACTTGAAGGTCACACCTGTGAGGACCTATAATTCGGATAGTAAAATAACCCCAGTTTGGAGAGTTTAGTTTTATAATAGTAAATTATAAAACAGTTGGGTGTTTTCTGTATAAACCCCAAAGTAAAAGGTTTCAGATAATGAATTAAGGATATATATTTATTAGTTAAATAAATATATAATAAAATAATTGGTTAATAATTATCTAGAAATTACTATATGGAAAATATAATAATAGTAAAATATTCTTTCTTAGAAAGAAAGAAAGAATAAGAGATAATTATGGAAAGTATTCTTTCTTGGAGAAAAAGAAAGAATACAGATAACTATGGAAGCTATCTGATATATGGAAGGTTTTCCATATAAATAAGATATGCTAGGTCATTGGTTGATTCATTCGATCAACTAATTCATTATTCATGTTAGGAATTATGTGCAGAGTTGACAAACCAAGTAATTACACATCTAATGTTACAAGACACTTGAGGGTCACACCTGTGAGGACCTATAAATCGAATAAGTTATATGAAACCTAGAAATGGAGAATTAGGATTTATAATAGTCAATTATAAATCAATTGGGTAATTTCAATCAGAAATCCCAAAGTTGGAGGGTTATTAATTAATTAGGTATATTGTATATTTATTTGATAAATAAATATATAATAGTTAATTAATAGTATTATATATATTAGATAAATATATATATATATATATAGATAATTATCATAAGCAAATTCTTTTCCAGTAAAATAAGGAAAAGATTGAGATAATTACAATAAGGAAACTGAATCTTATTCAAACTGTATTTTTCCTCCATATAAATAAGGCTTATGGGTTTAAGGAAAAAATAAGATTTTCAATCTACCGATAATCAGTTTCCAGTTCCCTCTCTCTCTCTCTCCCACCGGCGCCGCCCCCTCTCTCCCTCTCGGAACACCAGTTCGGTTTTTCCAAGTCTTCGGGTTTTCATTCAGTTCAGCTAGAGGAACCATTCGTAGGTCGATCACCGGTGGATCAATTCTCAAGCTATCCAGGTAAATCGCTAAACCGTTAGAATTGATTAAACTAAACGATTAAGATCCATAAGCTAGTTTAAGGTTTTTTTAGCTTTATCGCGTCCGCATAAAAGATCAAATCAGTGTGTTTTGATCACATAGGCTTTTATCAGTTTAGATATTAAACCTATGGGATTTATCGAACCAGTCAGGTTTCGAGATCTATGATAATCCTCGAGTCAGATTGACCTGAGGAAACCCACAAAAACCCAACAGTGGTATCAGAGCTTCTGGTCAAATCGTGTTAGTTTTATTTATTCTCGTTAGATCCGTATAAAATTAATTGTTACGTCTCAAGTTTTATTAAAAATCAGATTTTTATATACATCAATTCTTATCGCTTCAAACGAATCAAAGAACACTCATCATAGATAAATCGACGATCGCGGTGAAACGGCGGCAGTAGGCCGGCCGGACCGCCAGGCCGATCGCCGGCTACGGAATCGCACCACACGAATGCCGGCCGCACCACAGCTTGTGGTGGCGGGGTCGGCTGTCGTGATCGACCACCAGACCGCACCCCAGATCGGTGGTTGCGGTGGATGGTGGTGGCCGGATCGTCATGGCCACGTGCGACGGAACAGCCGCCGAAGCCGAAAGGCGATGGCGTTGTTCGTTGATCGACCAAACCACGGTGGCGGCGGCCGATTGCTGCTGACGCCTGTGGTGACCGGTGATGGTGGCGACGTGTTTCGTTGCTGCTGTTGCCGGTGGATGGCGGCGGCAATCGACGGCCAAGAAATCGATCCAACCACAAAAACCGCCGAGCGGCAAATAGTGGTGATGGTGGTCCGGTGCTTGATCGCCGACTATGACAGCGGCGGCGAACGATGGCGGTAGCGTTTGCCGTCGTTATCGAATCGGTGGGGACGACGGCGTCGATGCGTCGATCGTCGCCGCCGTGAGCGCCATAGTCCGCGATAGTGATGGTAGCTGTATCGTTTCGAGGTGTGACCAAACCAACCGCCAGCCGCCGTTGTAACTGCACCTAGCGGCGGCGGACGCCCAGCCAAACCACCAGATAGGTGGTGGCGGCGATTTCGTAATGGCCAAGCCAGACCACCAGTTGCGGTGGTGGCAACGGCTATTCGATCGCCGGCCGCAAGTAGTAATCGCAATCGATCGAACAAACCACCGAAGCCGGAAACGGCAACGGTGGTGGTGACGTTTTGAAACAGCCGCGGAGGCGGCGATGGTGGTGGTGGATACTGCTGCTATCGTCGTTCTCCGAAACGACCATCACACCACCGTTCGTGGTGGTGGTGGCGATTATAGTTGTCGACAGCCGGGAAGCGGGGGTAACCGATTGAGAGCCACACCACCGTTTATGGTGGTGGCGATCAATGAATTTGAAACCACCAAAAAGACGATGGCGGCCGTGATTGCCATCGTCAGTGACGATAGTGACTCGGTAGTCGCCATCGTCAACCGTTTACAAGTCGATAACAATTGATGGTGATTGCTTGCGAAACACGAAACGATGCACGGTGATTAGGGTTTCTCGATCCACGATCGTTTTTTTGGACAAATCGCAAAAACCCTAACGGGCCCAAAATTTACTGTTTGATAATAGGCCCACAAGCCCATTTTTTTGAACCAAGTCTATGGTCCAAGTAAGTTTTATTTAGGCCCTTTTACCCAAATTAATTTATTCAGGTTATTTTTATTTATTAAGTTATTTGACCCGATTAATCAATTAGGCTAAGTGTCATGATCAGATGATCGAACCATGACACAGTATACAAACAATTATTAATTTAACCGACCAGTTTGATCGGTAAACCCATTTTGATATAATTTTGGATAAAAGGCAAATATTTTAGCTAATCGGTTTTATTTATAAAAGGGTATTTTAGATAAAAAATTCTTTTTAGACTAAAATATTAGTTTAGATTTATAAAACAATTTGTTTTCATAAATCAGTTAAAACCAAGTTTTGCGATAATTGAGACGAGATAATTTTAACGGATCTAGGTTTATTTCTTGCTTTTATTATATTGCTTATTTATGCTTTATATATATATATATATGCATCTCAGTTTGAGTATATATATATATATATATATATGTCTATTATAGTATTTGCCAATTTAGACCCTTGACACATTTACGGGGAGGCCTGCGTGCCATTTACAACCCCTTATGTAATAATGACCTTAGGATAGATGTTCTGTTCTTTCGGGATGGCGAGGCCAGTGGGAGCTACTAAAGTTCTTCCTCTTACCGGAGTACTGACAAACATGGCGAGGCCAGTGGGAGCTACGCAAGTTTTTAAAGCTTTTAGTAAAATAGGTCATTATTGGTCCCTATGAAACAAACGTTGGCAAAAACTATAATTGGCAATTATGTGATTAATTGTTTAATTGCATGATTGAATGTTTATTTGTGATATCTTGCATGGAGTTTTAAATAGATAGGTTATTTTTAAAAGGGTTTAGTTCTACAAAATGTATCAAACTATACCCGAAATGTTATTGTGTGTATCCACCTTTCAAAAATGCTTTTTGATGTATCAAACTTTACTTTTTTTGTTATTGTGTGTATCAGGTGACTTGTAACCTGTTGAGCAGGTCACCTCCACCGTTGCCGCCGCCAAGAACCACCATCGCCGCCGAGAACCGTCGCCGGGAACCACCGTCGCCGGCGAGAACCACCGCCACCCACCTCCACCATCACCCACCTCCACCCACCTCCACCCCTTCCACCATCACCCACCACCATCATCACCCACCTCCACCCATCTCCACCATCACCCACCGTCTCCATCACCACCACCACCACCATCACCATCATCGCCGCCGAGAACCGTCGTCGGGAACCACCGTCGCCGGCGAGAACCACCGCCACCCACCTCCACCATCACCCACCTCCACCCACCTCCACCCCCTCCACCATCACCCACCATCATCATCACCCACCTCCACCCATCTCCACCATCACCCACCGTCTCCATCACCACCACTAGCACCATCACCATCACCGTCGCCATCACCGCCGTCGTCACCATCACCATCGAACCGTCGCCCATCGCCACCACCATCACCATCAAACCGCCACCATCATCATCGACCCACACCCCCGCCATCGGAAACCACCATCGCCGACCGCCAACCACCACCATCGTCCGTACTCGACCCAAAACCATCACCCAACCACCATTGCCGCCCCCAGCACCTTCGGCCGCCGTTTAACAGCTGGTGACCGGTTGTTGACCGGTTGAACCGGTCACGATACACACAATAGCAAAAAATATAAAGTTTGATACATCAAAAAGCATTTTTGAAAGGTGGATACACACAATAACATTTCGGGTATAGTTTGATACATTTTGTAGAACTAAACCCTTTTTAAAACTAGGTTATATCACAAAACCATATAGGTTTCTATCTTTAAAGTTACCAGTTTCTCGAACTTTTTCAAAAACGGTAGATTTTATTTTAAACCTATAAATGATTGTTTCATATAAAAGGCAAGTTGACAAAAACAGTTAGTTTTAATCAACTAAGTATACTATTAAAACAGTTAGTTTTAATTAGCAAGTGATTTTAAAATAGTTAGTTTTAAAATAGCATGTATGTTTGAAACAGTTAGTAGCCTTTATGACAATCAGTTTTTCAAAATTATAGTTTTTCAAAATCCTGGAAATAAATTTTTTCAAAAACCCCGAAAATCATAGATCAGTAGTGCAACCCATCTAGGGGCACCTTCGGCGTAAAGTACACAGGCGTTGTAAGTGATCACACATTCAACGTCAGTGTTCAAACTGAAGCTGAAGGGGTTACATAACTCTGCGAATTATCTCCGGGTGGTACCGGCCAGAGTAAAGTGATCAGGTCCCCAAAATGGTGAGATCTATTTTGGTACTGTAAAGCTCACCGGGAGGTACCGGGCCAAAACGCACTAAGAGGAACCGAAACATGCACGGATAATTACCATGGTTCCGAAAAGATCTAGGAGTCATATCAGTTAGATATGATTGGTAAAAGTCCTTACCTACCGAAATAAATACGGGCCTGGTGGAGCAAGAACATACCGCACATCAGGACGTATGAAATAAGGATCCTAGTCCAATAAATTGATCATTTAAGGGTTTATTGATATTTATTGGAATTTAATCTAGGGACAAGTACACCAAAGTGTATCCAACTTGTCACCAAAAGTTATTGTATGTACCGAACTTCCATTTTTACCATTTAGCGTATCAAAATATCAAAACCTACCATTTAATGTATTTCGTGATAAGTTGGATACACTTTTGTGACAAGTTTGATACATTAAATGGTAGGTTTTGATAAAGTTGGATACATACAATAACCATTTCTTAAACTTTGATACGCTAAAAGGTAATTTTCTAAGTACAATACATACAATAACTTTTCGTGACAAGTTGGATACACTTTCGTGAACTAAACCCTTTAATCTATTTACAGTTGCTAAAAACCAAAAGTTTTAATGTGTATGGATGGCAAGCACTGTGACCAGCACTAACAATCTTTCCCTCCGCTCTATCCTAGAGAAGGATAAGTTGACTGGCTCTAATTTCCTTGACTGGGAGCGCAATCTGATGATTGTGCTCAGACATGAAAGGAAATGGTATGTCCTTGAAGAGCCTCTTGGCGAGGCTCCTCCGGCAACCGCTCCGGCTGCTGCTAGGAATGCCCACAAGAAGCATTCGGATGATCTACTTGATGTTACCTGTCTCATGCTTGCAACTATGAGCCCAGATCTGCAAGCAGGGCTCATAAACACAAATGCTTATGACATGATCCGCCAGCTGAGGGACATGTTCCAGACACAGGCTCGTACAGAACGTTACGACGCCACGAAAGCATTTAATGAATGCAAGATGGTTAAAGGGACATCAGTAAGTGACCATGTTATGAAAATGAAACGTCACTTGGATCATCTGGAAAGGCTTGGTCACCCAGTTCCGTTGTAGCTAGCAACAGATACTATACTCAACTCACTGTCAGAAGACTACAGGCCTTTTGTAGTCAATTACAACATGAATAACATGGAGAAGTCAATAGCAGAATTACGCTCCATGCTTAAGACAGCTGAATTGAATATGGGGAACAAGAACAAGACCAAGGATGTCTTGATGGTAAGAGACGGAGGGGTGAAAAAGAAAAGTGGGCATGCTAGCACCAGCAAAAGAAAAGGAACGGTTCAGGCCATCCAGAGTGCACCTAAGAAAGGCAAAGGCAAGGGCAAGGGCAAGAAGGTTAAGCCAAATAAAGCTAGGACCGAGAACCGCTGCTTCACATGCAATGAGGTCGGTCACTGGAGGCAAAACTGCCCAAAGCGTCATGAAGCAGGTATGTAAACCTCAGATATTTATGATTACTTTAGTTTGTCACTTCATACTTGTTAGTTTACAAGTATACTAATACCTAGAGCAAATAATAAATGCAGGTGGTCAGAAGTGAAGTGCCCAGGAGTTGCAAAGATCAAGATAGAAGCTCATTTTAGATATATATTTTTCAAGACAATTTTATTTTAAACAGTTGTTTTATGGTTGCATTTTTATACTTATAATTTATTTATGGTTTTGAATTTTATTGTCTTGAATAAATATCTGATATGCGTGGAATTTTAAATCTCACAAAGTCAAGTTTTGACTTGATTTAAAATAAGATCCTAGATATTGCCTGTTACACTAAAATGTTACTTCAATAGTTTTGGTTGAATTGAAGTAATTTATATGAAAACTGTTAGAAACCAAATAAAAAAACTACAAGATTATGGTTTCTAAGTAAAACATTTATGAGTAAGATTATGAAATAATTTTTGTGATCAAGTCTAAATTATTCAAATGTTTAGAAGAGAATCTGGGATATTAACTTAGACAAGGTTAATAACAGTATTTATAAAACTAGGAAAATTCTAAGTTTTGGAATTAGGATTTATTAAAATCCAGTTAAGATTTATAAATAGAATTCTCAAAGTATATTACTTAAAATAGAATTGACTAATCAAAGCTTTGACTAAGTCAATAGTTAATTTTGAGTAATAATCAATTTTCATATAGGTTAGTGGGAGCCCACTTTATTCTCTATCTAGTCTGAGATAAAGAATGAAAGGTATAATTATTGATTCAATATATCTCGGAATTCATAATCCAGGTAGGATAAGAATTCATAAGATATAATTTACCTTATAGTCAAAAGGATAAAAGTTTCAAGATCCTTGAAACAAAGTAAAGTCATGATTGACTTTAAAATCAATAATTAAAGTGTTGAATTAAATATAGAATTCCAGTGAATTTACCTTGAAGTAGAAATCATTCATCTACACAGCAACTAAGGAAAGTTGCAGTTTAGTTTTACATATTCAGGAACTGGTAGTTATTCCAGGTCTCCAAGTTCAAGGAATATGATAAGAAGTCTAATTATTGTTTTAAAAGTGTTTGCAAAACAATGATTAGCAGATACAAGTAGACAATATCAACAAATACAGACTTGTATTATTTGGTTAACACTTTGATTGAAATGATAAACTTTAATCAAAGGATTTAAACTGAAGATAGGTGATACTTCATTTTAGATCAGTATTTAACAAACGTTAAATAGATATTATAAAAGTTATTAAGAAAAGTCATTAATTTTGTTATTATTACAGCGTGTAGTATGGACTATACAAAATTAATTTCTTTATCACTTTTATATTTTGCATGTTTTATAATCCAGGAATGAAACTAGTTTCCAGTTTTCATTCGAAACTTATCCGTGACAACTTATCATTGTGGGAACATGATAAGGTGTTAAAGTCATTGTGAACTTTTAGGTAGTTATGATCAGTTGCTGAATAACAGCTACAAGTGTTGTAGACTAAAAGTTGCACAGATATTTGATAGAGTACCAAATATCGGACGTGATCCGCAGTTGAGATTACTTCTTGGAAACAGTCATGAGTAAATCTCACAGTGGTTGTCCCTATCACCTGAGGTATCTGATTTGATATCATGAGGACTACTGAATACTTAGTACACTCAACCGCTACGCCGTAACAGGGTGGCTATAAAGGGCGTAACTAGATTCAGCGGAAGCCATGGTGTTAAAGGCAGATATGCATGATGGGATTTGCACCTCTTTCTAAAGAGAGATATTTCTGGGCCCATCTTGACTGACTGAATATACTGATGAAGTGCATGGCCATGCCCAAACGAACTGATTAGTTCTTTGTCGTTTACCTATCAGTAAAAGTCGGATAGTCAAGAAAACAGAATCTTGAGTATTTAGAGTTGACACCTTCCAAGCTCATACTCACAGATGAAATATCGTGATGCAAAGGGAAAAGCCAAGATATGCCCAATCAATGAACAGTAGTTTCATAGATGCCATTTCCTAACGAAATGTTTATATCACCAGTCTGGGTATAAGAGTTCTTGTAACCTAGTTAGCCTAAGTGCCTGTCTAGGGGCCTCCTTAGGTCCGTGTAATCGAGGCGGTATTGCCAACTTGCACAAGTGGGAGTCTGTTAGGAATTATGTGCAGAGGTTACAAACCAAGTAATTACACATCCAATGTTACAAGACACTTGAGGGTCACACCTGTGAGGACCTATAAATCGAATAAGTTATATGAAACCCAGAAATGGAGAATTAGGATTTATAATAGTCAATTATAAATCAATTGGGTAGTTTCAGTCAGAAATCCCAAAGTTGGAGGGTTATTAATTAATTAGGTATATTGTATATTTATTTGATAAAATAAATATATAATAGTTAATTAATAGTATTATATATATTAGATAAATATATATATATACATATATATATATAGATAATTATCATAAGCAAATTCTTTTCCAGTAAAATAAGGAAAAGATTGAGATAATTACAATAAGGAAACTGAATCTTATTCAAACTGTATTTTTTCTCTATATAAATAAGGCTTATGGGTTTAAGGAAAAATTAAGATTTTCAATCTACCGATAATCAGTTTCCAGTTCCCTCTCTCTCTCTCTCTCTCCCACCGGCGCCGCCCCCTCTCTCCCTCTCGGAACACCAGTTCGGTTTTTCCAAGTCTTCGGGTTTTCATTCAGTTCAGCTAGAGGAACCATTCGTAGGTCGATCACCGGTGGATCAATTCTCAAGCTATCCAGGTAAATCGCTAAACTGTTAGAATTGATTAAACTAAACGATTAAGATCCATAAGCTAGTTTAAGGTTTTTTTTTAGCTTTATCGCTTCGGCATAAAAGATCAAATCAGTGTGTTTTGATCACATAGGCTTTTATCAGTTTAGATATTAAACCTATGGGATTTATCGAACTAGTCAAGTTTCGAGATCTATGATAATCCTCGAGTCAGATTGACCTGAGGAAACCCACAAAAACCCAACAGTTCAATCAATCTAAGAAACCTCTCTCTCCATACTCTCTTTCTCTCTCTCTCGTCGATCTCAAAACAAGAAACCAGATCCGGTTTCGTGTTCCGTTCGATCGTGTTCTTCGCGTACCGTTTGTTCGTGAGGTGTTCGGGGTTAGATCCAACTAGAAGGAATTCCGTTTGGTCGATTACGGGTGGATTTATCTCAAGCAATCCAGGTAATAATCCTAAACTTATTATTATTAATTGTATAAAATAAACTATAAAAGATCTGTGATGTTTTTCGGGATTTATATCATTATGCTTCCGCTTAATCAAACCAGTTAGGTTTGATTGTTAAACCTTTTGGAACAAGTTTGTTTCATATGGTTATGTCGTGTATCTCGACCAGCTAGGTTTGAGATCACGGTTTTCTCGTGTCTGTTCGATATGAGGATCGCTCTAAATCCCAACAGTGGTATCAGAGCCACAGGTTTTAATTGTTTATTTTATTTGTTTATTTATTAGATCCGTTAAATTGTTTCTTGTGAATAAAGTTTAGATTTAATCTTTATCAGTTTGATAAAGATTTAATCAGTTTGATAATTATCAGTTTTGAATAAAACATAATCTTTATCTGTTTGGTAAAGATTTGATTTTTATTGGTTTAATCTTTATCAGTTTGGTAAAGATCTAATTATTTGGTGATTATCAGTTTTTCAATAAAAACTAAAACTTTATCAGTTAGATAAAGGTTTAACCTTTATCAGTTAGATAAAAGGTTTAATCTTTATCAGTTGTGTAAAAAATTTAATTTTTATCAGTTTTCGTTTATCGTTTATCTCGTTAAAAACTAAAAAAAAACACGAAAAGCACACACAGAACTGTGATCGGTGGCGGAACGGTGGCAAGTAGCAACCGCACCATTCCACCGATCGCCAAACCACCACAACCGCGGCAGAACGGCGGCAGCAGCTGACCGGACCGCCAGGCGGCGGCCGAACCGCACCCTAGCGGTGGTCGGACTCGCACCACACCGAGCCGTGGCCAAACCACCAGTTTGGTGGTGGCCGTGAACGGCGGTGATGGCTTCGCAAAATCAATCGACGACCGCAAGCCACGAATCAGCAGCGGTGGTGCATCAATAGTGGTGGTTGTTTTTCGGTAATTAACCGACCACCGCAAGCCCCGATTGGGCAGCGGTGGTGTTGCGATAGCAGTGGCGGCTGAAACGTGGTGGTGGCGGCGGCTGTGGCTGTCGTCGCCGGACGAACCACGAACCACCAAGCCGTCGCCGGCTGCCTTGCGGCCTCGCCGGGCGGCGGCGGTGGCTGTTTTTGTTTCGCGATCGCAAGCCACACCACCGTGCGGTGGTGGCGGCTTTTGTTGTTGATGGAGCCGTCGGCCACGTAGGCAATGGCAGCCTCAGCCGCTGTCGTCGTCGATCAACCTAGCGACGACGGTGGTGGTGACTTTGGTTACCGCCACTGTCGTCGGTGGCGGTTTCGGGCGGGCCAAAAACTGCACTTAGCGGTGGCCGTGCGATGTTTGTTCGATCACCGGATCACGGCGGTAGCCGTGGTCGATGTGATGGCAACGGTGGTTGGTGTTTTGCTAGCCGACCAGCAGCGGTGGTGATGGCGGTTTGCTATAGCTACCGCCAACCACTTGGTGGTAATGGCGGCGATGTTTGTTTTGTAACCGTCGGTGGCAGCCGTGGCGTTTTCTAAGCAACCGTCGTCACCGGCGTATTGTATTGCGATAATCGCGGTGGTGGTAGCGGCCGTTAGTTGTTATCATCACCGAAGATGGCGATTGCGTGATCGACGTCAATTTGTCGATCGATCACGAGATTGTGTTTTTCGGGTTTTTTCGTTTTATTGGGCCTAACTCATACAAGGCCCAAGACCCAGAAATTTTGGACCCAGTTTGAGGCCCAAAAGAGTTTAATGGTTTTAGGCTTGTTATCCGAATTAATTATCTCTTATTAAACATGTGATTATCAAATCAATATTTGACCCGTTTTGGTCAAATGGGCCAGGTGTCATGTTTGACCAGTTGGTCGAACCACAACACAGTTTTTAGGCCAGTACTTATTATTCCGATCAGTTGGTTCGGAATGTCCGGTTTGATATGTTTTGGATAAAAGTAAATATTTTAGAAAATTGGTTTTATTTTATATAATAGATTTATAGTTTATAAATCTTAGGTAATTTTATAAAACCGATTTCAGATTAAAATATTAGTTTCGATTTGTAAAACAGTTTGTTTTACAAATCAGTTAAAACCAAGTTTTATGATAAACCAAACGAGATAATCTTTAACGGATCTAGGATTGTTTTTATCCCTTATATATTGCTTGTTTATTGCTTTATGTAATTGCATAAATTATACCTGTTGTGTATATTATTTGTATCTATTATAGAACTTGCCAACTTAGACCATTGGTTTAATTTTGGGGAGGCCTGCGTGCCACTTACGACCCCTTTGTAATGTATATGACCTTAGGATAAACCTAAGGTCATATAACATAATATTTTTCCCTTCCGGAGTTCCATCAGACATGCCGAGGCCAGTGGGAGCTACGTGAGGAGTTTGAAGACTTATAGTTAATAGGTCATTTTTGGTCTTTTAGGAATTAGTTGGCAAATCTATAATTAGATGTTTTAACTGCGTAGTTGTTAAATCTTAAACTGCGTGGATGTGTTTAACTGCCTGCTCATGATTGGTTGATAATTGTTGCATGTTTATTTTATCAAACGTTTTAAAATTTAGAGAGTTTTAAAACTTTACAATCATGAAATCTATTAGGTTTTTAAAATTAAAATTACCAACTTTTCGAAACCTTTTAAACGGTAGATTTTATTTTAAAACCTTATGTTTATAAGATTGTTTTCTTATAAAGGCATGTTGACAAAATCAGTTAGTTTTGGTTAGCAAGAGGATTATCAGAAACAGTTAGTTTTTGGTTAGCAGTCATGCCATTAAAACAGTTAGTTTTAATTAGCAAGTGCTTTTAAAACAGTTAGTTTTAAATAGCGTGTATGTTTAATAAACAGTTAGTTTTAAACATCAGTTGCCTTTTTGAACAGTCAGTTTTAAAATTGCAAGGATTTCTAAAAAATACTGGAAAATAAAAGGTTTTTCAAAACTTAATTAAAAACCCAAGAAAATCATAGATCAGTAGTGCAACCCACTTGGGACACCTAACGACGTAAGGTACGCGGGCGTTGGAAGTGAGCAAGCCTTGGGCGTCGGCGTTCAAACCCCAAGTTGAAAGGAGTGTGATAAGTACACCAGTCCCAAATGGTGCGATCTATTTTGGTTTTGTAACAATTCACCGTGTCGTATCGGGCCAAAATGCACTGAGGGACTAAAACATGTACGGTTTTATCCGATGTCCCGAAAAGATCTAGGAGTCATGTCAGTTAGATGTGATTGGTAAAAGTCCTTACCTACCGAAATAATACGGGCCTGGTGTGACGTGAGCAAGCCGTACATCAGGATGTATGAAATAAGGATCCTAGCCCAATACTTATCATTTAAGGGTTTATTGATACTTGTTGGGAGTCTATTCACAGTTACTAAAACCAAATCTTTTAAATGTGTAGATGGCAAACACTGTAACCAACACTAATAACCAGTCTCTTCGCTCCATTCTTGAAAAGGACAAGCTCACTAGAGCTAACTTCCTCGACTGGGAGCGCAATCTGATGATTGTGCTCAGGCACGAGAGGAAGTGGTACGTCCTAGAAGAGCCTCTAGATGAGGCCCCTCCAGCAAATGCAGCTGCCAATGTGAGAAATGCTTATAGAAAGCATTCTGACGATTTGTTGGACGTTGGCTGTCTCATGCTTGCGACTATGAGCCCAGATCTGCAAACAGGGCTCATGAACACCAATGCCTATGACATGATCCGCCAGTTGAGGGACATGTTTCAGACGCAAGCACGCACAGAGCGTTATGATGCCACTCGGGCACTGAACGAGTGCAAGATGGCCAAGGGGACCTCGGTCAGTGATCACGTCATGAAAATGAAGAAGCATATTGATCACCTAGAGAGGCTTGGTCACCCATGCAGTTAGCAACGGATACTCAACTCAACTCATTGACTCAGGATTACAAGCAGTTTGTAATTAACTATAATATGAACAACATGGAAAAGACAATTGCTGAGTTACATTCCATGTTGCAAACTGCTGAGTTGAGTATGGGGACCAGGAGCAAGACCAAGGATGTGCTCATGGTCAGGGATGGTGGGGCGAAGAGGAAGCGTGGGCATGGAAACACCAGTAAGGGCAAAAGCCAGCCTCAGGCAAGCCAGAGTGTGACCAAGGTCGAGAACAATGACGAACGCAAGGGCAAGGGCAAGAAAGTGAAGCCTAACAAAGCCAGGACCGAGAATAGGTGTTTCAGATGCCATGAACTTGGTCATTGGAGGCAGAACTGCCCAAAGCGTCACAAAGCAGGCAATAACGCCTCAGGTATTTGTGATTGCTTTAGTTTATCACTTACACTTGTTAGTTTACAAGTATGTTGACACCTAGTGCAAATGTTCTAATTGCAGGTGGTCAGAAGTGAGGAGCCCATGATTGCAAGGATCTACGTAGCTTATCATTAGATATTTATCAAGACAATTTTAATTTATGTTTGTGGTTTTAAAACAATTTTTAATGGTTGTGATCTTTTGGATATTTATGGTTTATTAAATTGTTTTTAAAATTTTAAAATTATTGTCTTGATTTAATATCTTGTGCATGATGATGTTATTGAATCTGTTTAAAGTCGAGATTGACTTGATTCAAATAAGTAGATCCTAGATGTCATATATTACACTAACAAAATTACTTCAATGTTTTAATTAATTGATTTGAAGTAATAGTTATATGAAAACTGTCAAAAACACACGAAGTACTATTATTTTAGGAATGTGTTTTTGAGAATAAAACATACATGAGTAAAAAGATTATAAAATATTTTGTAGTCACATTCAATTACTCACATGTTTTGGAAAGAGTTTAGGATGTTGTCTCAGATGACGTTGATAACATCAGTAAAACTAGGAAATTCCAAGCCTTGGAATTGGGATTTAATAAAATCCAGTTAAGTTTTGTAAATGTTAAATTCTAGTATTACTTAAAATAGAATTGACTAGGAAGTCAAGTTTTTGACTAAAGTCAATAGTTAATTTTAAGTAATGGTCAGTTTTCATATAGGCTAGTGGGAGCCCAGTTTATTCTATATCCAGTTCCGTGATAAAGAATAAAAGATATATATAAGTATATATGTCTGTATGTATTAATTATTGATTTAATATATCTCGGAATTATAATCCAGGTAGGATATAAATTAAGATATAAGATCTACCTTTTAGTTTAAAAGGATAGAAAATTAGTTTCATATTTAGAAACAGTGTAAAGTCATAATTGACTTTAAGATAATCAATAACTAAATAGTGTTGAAATAGTTAAAGATATCAAATATCTTTTGGACTCCAAAGTGTTATAAAAACACTAGAATAAGTTTTCTGGATTTACCAGATATGGTAAATGGAAATTCTGTTAGATTTCAGATTGAAATCATTCATCTACACGGCAACTAAGGAAAGTTGCAGTTTGATGTTTCATATTCAAGGAAACCAGGAGTTATTCCAGTATCTCCAGGTTCAGGGAATATGGTGAAAGTCTAATTTTGTTTTAAGGGTGTTTGCAAGAACAAAATTAGCAAAATCAAGTATAAAGTATCAGTTGATACTAAGCTTGTATTGTTTTGGTTATTTTCTTTGATTAGTACGGTAAACACTAATCAAAGGGTTTAAACTGAAGAACGGTGATACTTCGTTTAAATCAGCTTTTAGTATACGTTGAGCAGACACTATAAAAGCAACTTAGAAATGCTATTAATTTCGTGATTATTACAGAGTGGAATATGGAGGACTATACGAAATTAGTTTCTTTGTTTCTTTTACACTTAGCATGTTTTTGATCCGGGAATAAAAACTAGTTTCAGTTTTTATTTGAAATTATCCGTGACAACTTATCAAGGTGGGAACCTGGTAGGGCTATAAAGTCATCGTGGAGTTTTTGGGTAGTTATGATCAGTTGTTGAATAACAGCTACAAGTGATGTAGACCAAAAACTACACGGATATTCGATAGAGCAGCGAATATCGGATGTGATCCGCCGGTTGAGATTACTCCATGGATTTAGTCATGAGTAAAACTCCCAGAGGTTGTCCTTAGCACCTGAGGTATTTGGTTTAGCATTACGAGGACCGTTGGATACTTAGTACGTTCTAACATCACGCCGTAACAGGGTGGTCATACGGGGCGTAACTAGATTCAGCGGAAGCCGTGGTGACAAATGCAGATATGCAAAATGGGATTTGCACCTCTTCTTCGAAGAGAGATATTTCGTGGGCCCCTTGACTAACTGAAAAGACTGATGAAGTGCATGGCCATGCCCAAACGAACTGATTTGTTCTTTGTCGTTTACCAATCAGTAAAGGTCGGATAGTCGAGAAACATAATCTTTGAGTATTCAGAGTTGACTGTATCCATGCTCATACTCAAAATTGAAATATCGTGATGCAAAAGGAAAAGCCTAGTTATACCCGATTTGTGGACAGTTTGTTCATAAATGTTGTTTCCTTTAGGAAACGTTTTATCACCTATCTGGGTATAAGAGTGCTTATAACCTGGTTAGCCTAAGTGCCTGTCTAGGGGCCTCCTTAGGTCCGTGTCATCAATCTGGTATTGCCAACTTGCACAAGTGGGAGTCTGTTAGGAATTATGTGCATAAGTTGACAAACCGTTTGATCGCACATCCAACGTTATAAGACACTTGAGGGTCACACCTGTGAGGACCTATAATTCGGATAGTAAAATAACCCCAGTTTGGAGAGTTTAGTTTTATAATAGTAAATTATAAAACAGTTGGGTGTTTTCTGTATAAACCCCAAAGTAAAAGGTTTCAGATAATGAATTAAGGATATATATTTATTAGTTAAATAAATATATAATAAACTAATTGGTTTATAATTATCTAGAAATTACTATATGGAAAATATAATAATAGTAAAATATTCTTTCTTAGAGAGAAAGAAAGAATAAGAGATAATTATGGAAAGTATTCTTTCTTGGAGAAAAAGAAAGAATACAGATAACTATGGAAGCTATCTGATATATGGAAGGTTTTCCATATAAATAAGATATGCTAGGTCATTGGTTGATTCATTCGATCAACTAATTCATTATTCAATCAATCTAAGAAACCTCTCTCTCCATACTCTCTTTCTCTCTCTCTCATCGATCTCAAAACAAGAAACCAGATCCGGTTTCGTGTTCCGTTCGATCGTGTTCTTCGCGTACCGTTTGTTCGTGAGGTGTTCGGGTTAGATCCAACTAGAAGGAATTCCGTTTGGTCGATTATGGGTGGATTTATCTCAAGCAATCCAGGTAATAATCCTAAACTTATTATTATTAATTGTATAAAATAAACTATAAAAGATCTGTGATGTTTTTCGGGATTTATATCATTATGCTTCCGCTTAATCAAACCAGTTAGGTTTGATTGTTAAACCTTTTGGAACAAGTTTGTTTCATATGGTTTTGTCATGTATCTCGACCAGCTAGGTTTGAGATCACGGTTTTCTCGTGTCTGTTCGATATGAGGATCGCTCTAAATCCCAACATGTATAAGTTCTAAGGCATTAATAACCGCATTTACACACTCCTCTAACTAAGACATCCCTTGGCAGACTTGCACGGGGGTTCCGCTAACTAACCCTACAGACGCAGTCCTCCAAAACCCGACTCGGGAAAACATATTTCCCAACTTACAAATCCCGATTCGGGATACCACCATTCCCGATTCGGGAAATGGCAATTCCTGATTCGGGAAAACACCAATTCCCGATTCGGGAAACATCAAACTCCGAATTTCCGACTCGAAAGGAAACGAGGTCAGCATAACGACTAGGTGAGCCCAATTCCCGACTCGGAAATCATAATTTCCAATTCGGGAAAGGCATTTGAACAGCAAAAGGTTTCCCAACTCGGGAATCATAAGTCCCGATTCGGGAATTATGATTTCCCAACTCAGAAATCAAGAATCCCAATTCGGGAATCGTGAATCAGTTACAAAAAACAGCCGAAAATCGTCCTAAAGTCGATCCTACCATCCCTCAACTCGTTCCAAAGAGCACCCAATTGGTTCTATCTTACATCACAATTATAATACAATTAATTTAGAGCTTAAAACCATAGATCTTACCTAGATTTAGGTGGAATGAGCCTCTTTCTGAAGTTGATGATGATGATGAACAATCTTCTCCCAATAACACACACTTCACACACTTCAGATTTTTCCCAATATGGCAAAGATTGTTAGGATTATGTGCAAGATAGTAACAGGGTTTACCGTGTCCAATGTTATATACTACACACCCAATTGGAGATCAAGTGGTTTGATGGAATAATTGTTAGGGTAAAAATCTACAATCGCACGACAACCGACTATAATCGTAAGGTGAATGTTAGGACAATAGTCCTGTATTAAGATAAGGTCCTGAGATAAAACCTAAGAGGACTATCGAACAAAGATCAATAAGCATCGAACGTATACAATAAATAAGACGCACGATGACTATATTGTCGTACGATGATACTAACGAATAACATACAAAGTTTATATGTTTGATGCAGATAAGCTGATTATCATATCTAACAATTGTCCACCTTTGAGGAAATCGGAAATTGAATACTATGCTATGCTTGTTGAAGTTCATCACTACATCGAACAAGTCGTAAGTTATGTATCGTTCGACAGCATCAAGATCGACCGTTACAAGCAAGATTCTCGCAGCAGTTACAATCTGGACATTAACTCTCAGCAATACCGTTGGACAGTTACTCTCCGAGCATTAATTAAAGACAATAACGTTGGACGGTTACGATTCACTCATTGATGAGCCACAATACCGTTGGACCGTTATTCTCAAGCCACTATAAAAGAAGAATCAAGCCAGCATTGCAACACACGAAGTCTATCTGAAGCTCACAAGTTCTATAATCATTATTTTGGAGAATCATCTGTAATTTACATTCGATTTCATAATTCTCTCATTTGTAATCGTACGATCAAAGCTGTACATTTGAAGGACGTCACCCCTGATTGGTGAACATAGTGCTCTGTCGACTTACCTTTTAGGTCGACCGCAGGTTTTTTTCCTCCGTCGTGAGGTTTTTCCTACGTCATCAAATTATTTGTCTTATTTTACTTTCCCGCACTTCTCATTGATTGTAATTTCTTTCTCTCGACGGTTAAGCCTCACACAAATTTCTTACGACATCGAGTTGTGTAATTTTTTACATAAACAGTTTGGCGCCCACCGTGGGGCTCCGTTTTGAGAAAAATTTCATTCGGTGAAAAGTGCGCCTTAGTACTAACCTTTTCTTTGAGTTTTCTTTGAGCTATTTGCGCAGGATAATGGATAACGGATTCATAGCATCACTCCAACAACAATTGCAAGAAGCTAACAACGAAATTCAACGTCTTCGAGCTTTGCCAGGACCATCGATGACTATTCCAATGTCTATTCCTCCTCCATATCCTCCTCAACATCTAAGACCACCACTTCGACCACAGTTCAATGCCTCAATGCCATTTTCAACTGTGAACCAACAATACAACAGCGTACGACCATCTTTACCACAGTTTACACCACCAATACCTCATGGCCCGCCACCTATGCCTCGAGGTCCACCTTCTATGCCTCAAGGAGCACCCATGTTCACGTTCGAGCCTTTTAACAATGTAACCCAACAAATTCCTATTCCTGGTCATATACCCACAGCTGCTAGTACCACCGTTCATACGACAATACCACCCAGTACCGGAATCTCTTCTAGTTGTATTCCAACAAACCCAATAAACGTTGAAGACCCTCTGAACGTACGACTGAAGTCTCTAGAAGAACAGAATCAAAAATTGTTCGCATTACTCACAAAGCTACCTGGAGCAGCAGTACCCGTCGAAGTCGAACCTAAAACTGGATTTCAGGCTTCACCGTTCGTTGATGAATTAGCTCTTGTTGATGTTCCTAAGAAATACACTATACCAGCTTTCGCAACAAAATATTCTGGAATCACAGATCCGGTCGAACATATAGCACAGTA
This sequence comes from Centaurea solstitialis, assembly GCA_030169165.1. Taxonomy (NCBI): domain Eukaryota; kingdom Viridiplantae; phylum Streptophyta; class Magnoliopsida; order Asterales; family Asteraceae; genus Centaurea; species Centaurea solstitialis. The sequence goes on along the minus strand of CM058041.1, from coordinate 33,831,989 downwards.
CAAGCAACTTATGTGGACAGTTCCTATACCGGCGCAATATCAAGAAGTCTGCATGTGCAAAAGCTTTGGATCAACTTTAACAGGAGCAGCATTACAATGGCTCATTAACCTAAAGCCAAAGAGTATCGGATCATTTGCAGAATTGGTGAACCAATTCACTCGACAATTTGCTAGCAGTCGTAAGATGGAGAAGCAGACCAGCGACCTGTACTATATCGTACAGAAATCTGGAGAAACAATCCGCGACTACTTCAACAGATTCAATGCAGCAATGATTGAAATAAAAAATTGCGACGTGAAAACAGCAATCGAGGCATACAAGCGTGGATTAGAAGATTCCTCTGGATTATATCTGGAATTAACGAAATATCCACCAGAAAACTTCGACGACGTACGAGCTAGAACACTAGCTTTCATGAGAATAGAAGATGATGCTCTCTTCCGACGAAAGCATTCCGCAGAAAAGAAACCTCTTGGTGCTCAAAAACATGACTTTAAGCATAAAAGAGTAAACAAGATTGGAAATCCTCGATACGAGTCAAAGACTCGACCAAGCAAAGGTACTGTTAAAATACGATATCCAGAGTTATCTACTTACAATTTTGCAGGTACATCAAAAGATTTGGTGGATTCGCTACGAAAGATTGATGCAAACGTACGATGGCCAAAGAAATCTGATAAACCAAGTAAGGACAAAGATCAGAACAGATGGTGCGACTTCCACGACGATCATGGTCATACGACGGATGAATGCATCAGTTTAAAGAAGGAGATTTCATATTTGAAATCTAAGGGGCATCTAAAAGGCCTCATCCCAGAAGAACAAGGACGACCAGCGTCACCAGTTCATACGAAAGTCATAAACTGCATCACTGGAGGATCAGAAGTTTGTGGACTTACATATTCAGCTGCAAAGCGACATGCACGAGATGGTCCAAGCGAACATCCTATCCCCGGAGAAGTCAAATCAAAGACAGAAAGAGAGCTCGATGCAATGACAATCACGTTCGACCAAGACGATACACAGGGGGTCCATCATAAACATCATGACGCTCTAGTCATACAGTTGACAATCGGAAACTGTTCGACTAAGAGAATATTGATTGACGGAGGTAGTTCGGCTAACGTTATTTTTGCAGATACTCTTAAAGTCATGGGAATCGAACGGTCAGAAATCGTACGACGAAGTACTACTCTGATTGGATTCAATGGAGATTCGATGAACACTCTCGGAGAAATCATCTTGCCTGTCTACGCCAAAGGCATCAACAAACAAACAAAGTTCAATGTTGTGGACTGCCAATCAGCTTACAATGTTATTCTTGGAAGACCCTGGATCCACGAGATGAAAGCAATTCCTTCGACATACCACCAGAAGATCAAATTTCCTTCTCCATGGGGAATTCAAGAAATTGCTAGTGAGAACAAAATCGCACGAGAATGCTACAAGATTACGATGAAGACAAAGTCGCAGGACATCTAGCAATTACAGAGCCAGGATGAGAGGAAATCGAACGATGATCTTCGGCTAGAAGAAGTCGTCCTTGATCCTGAACATCCTGATCAAAAAGTATTCGTAGGAGCCTCGCTCCCCCCTGACATAAAAAATACGATTATATCTTTTTTGCAGGAACATTCAGACTGTTTTGCATGGTCGCACGAAGATATGATTGGAATAGATCCAAGCATTATATCGCATAAATTGAACGTGGATCCTACGTTCAAACCCATTAAGTAGAAACGTCGCAAGTTCGCGCCTGAAAGAAATAAAGTGATCAACGATGAAGTTGACAATCTGCTTAAAACAGGGAAGATCCGAGAAGTCAAATATCCAGAATGGTTGGCTAATGTAGTCGTCGTACAAAAGAAGAACGGAAAATGGCGAGTCTGCATTGATTTCACGGATCTAAACAAAGCTTGTCCAAAAGATCCTTTTCCTTTACCTCATATCGACGCCATGGTTGACGCGACAGCAGGACATGAATTGTTGACATTCATGGATGCATATTCAGGATACAACCAAATATTGATGCACACGGACGACCAGGAGAAGACTGCATTCATGACAGACAAAGGCATATACTGTTACAAAGTTATGCCATTTGGTCTCAAGAATGCAGGATCAACATATCAAAGATTGGTTAACATGATGTTCAAGGAACATCTTGGTCGAACGATGGAAGTTTATATCGACGACATGCTTGTGAAATCAGAACGTTCGATCGATCACGTCGCACATTTAAAGCAATCCTTCGATATCCTACGACAATACAAGATGAAGCTCAATCCAACAAAATGTTCCTTCGGAGTACGAGCAGGAAAATTCTTGGGGTACTTGGTCACGCAACGCGGAATCGAAGCAAGTCCAGAACAAGTCAAAGCTATCGTCGAGATACAATCTCCAAGGAATGTCAAAGAAGTCCAGAAGTTAACAGGACGAGTGGCAGCTTTAACTCGATTTATTTCACGATCATCGGATAAATGCCATTTGTTCTATAATGTCCTACGAAAGAATCAAGGCTTCTTGTGGACAGACGAACATGAGAAAGCTTTGCAAGAACTGAAGCAATATATGACGTCACCTCCACTGTTAACAAAACCGGTCGAAGGAGAAAGTCTACAGTTGTACTTGGCAGTGAGCAAAAATGCGACAAGTGCAGTACTTGTGCGAGAAGAAGATCAACGACAACAACCAATCTATTATGTCAGCAAATCTTTCCTCGACGCAGAAACCAGGTACACATCAATGGAAAAATTGCTACTAGGTCTTATGACGGCAGCAAAGAAGCTAAGGCATTACTTCGAGTCACATCATATCATTGTTGTGACCAATTATCCACTCAAGACGGTGCTTCGAAAACCAGAATTAACAGGACGACTAGCCAAATGGAGCATTTATCTCAGTGGGTTCGACATTGAGTTTAAACCTAAGACGGCCATCAAATCGCAAGTATTAGCAGATTTTGTGGCAGAATTTTCTCCAGGATTGGAACCCACGACGTGCGACGAAGTTGTGATGATTTCAGACAACCAGCCTTGGATACTCTACGTTGATGGTTCCTCGAACGTACGAGGATGTGGATTAGGTATTGTCTTAAAATCATCACAAGGGGGAAATATAGTATACTCCGTACGATGCGAATTCAAAGCCACGAACAATGAAGCAGAATATGAAGCTTTGATCGCAGGACTAGATATTGCTCTTAGACTGGGGGCAAAACAGTTGCACGTTCGAAGCGATTCTTTACTGGTCGTAAACCAAGTAAATGGAGATTTTCAAGCAAAAGACTCAAAAATGATGAGTTATCTCAAAGCCGTTAAAGATCGAATCGCACGATTTGAACAGTTCCTAATCGAGCAAATACCAAGAGATCTAAATATGCAAGCGGACGCACTAGCCAATCTGGGATCTGCATTTCATGATCCGTTCATGGAAAATATCCCAATACTTCATCTCACAACACCAACAATTGCGGCAAACGATGAAGTACAGATGAACGAAGAAATTTACAATTGGTCGCTCGACATATGGAACTACCTCAAGCACGACCAACTACCTGAAGATAAAATGGAAGCTCGAAAAACAAGGTCGAAAGCTTCAAGATATACAATTTTTGAAGATCAACTTTATCGAAGATCCACGACAGGACTTCTTCTACGATGCGTCACAAATAAGGTACAAATCAATCAAATTCTCCAAGAGATGCACGACGGAGAATGTGGAAATCACGCAGGGGGCAGAAGTCTTGCTAGCCGAATCTCACGACAAGGTTACTATTGGCCTACCCTACGAGAAGATGCCATAACGTACGTCCAACGATGCGATGCATGTCAAAAACATTCGAGTATGGTCCATCGACCATCTGAACCTTTACATTCTGTTCTAGTTCCATGGCCCTTCATGCGATGGGGAATGGACATCGTGGGAAAATTACCTCCAGCCCCTGGACAAAAAATCTATCTACTCGTGCTCACCGATTACTTCTCGAAATGGATAGAAGCTGGTGCTTTCTCACAGGTCCGAGATAAAGAAGTCATATCTTTCATTCAGAAAAACATCATTTATAGATTTGGGGTACCAGCTGAAATCATGTGCGACAACGGCTCACAATTTATAAGTGATAAGACTCGTACGTTCTGTGAAAAGCGAGGAATCAAATTAATCACTTCAACTCCGAGATATCCACAATCTAACGGGTTAGCAGAGTCGAGCAACAAAGTCATCATCAATTCAATCCGAAAGAGGTTGAAAGGAGCAAAAGGAAAATGGGTAGATGAATTGCCATCTGTCTTATGGGCAAATCGTACGACACCTAGAGCATCAACTGGACAAACTCCGTATTCTCTGGTATATGGATGCGAAGCAGTCTTGCCAATCGAAGCTCAAATACCAACTGCCAGAAGTCGCACGTATGATCAAAATGCAATAAATTTACCCTACGATCTTGACGCCTTAGAAGAAATCCGAGAAAAAGCACTACGAACGATGGCTGCACAAAAAGGAATTGTCGAAAGACACTTCAACAAAAAGGTAAAGGCAAAAAATTTTCAAGTTGGAGATTATGTCTTACGACATGTGTTTCAAAACACACAAGAACCAAACGCTGGAAAACTTTCCATCAAATGGGAAGGACCTTACATAATTTCCAAAGTCATTGGAAATGGAGCATACAGACTTACGACTATGGAAGGTATGGAAATCCCACGAAGCTGGAACGCCCATCACCTCAAAAGGTATTATTTCTAAACCTATTTACATACGATTTATTCCTTATCCATTACTGACTTAAGCATCGGAGCGCCGTTGGCTAAGCCAACGGCCACCCCTTAGTCATCCTTTTTCGCAGGTATCGCACGATAAATCGCATGGATCGCACGATTAACGCAAGTATCGCACGACTTAAATGCATGCTTATCGCAGGAATCGCACGATAAAAATCGCATGGATCGCAAGAAAATCGCTAAAACGCACGATTATATCGCAAGAGCGCAAGTCAATTCGCCAGTCGCACGAATACTCTCATGAGTACAAAAGAAACGTTTCTATAAATAAGTCTAAGGACTTTAAAAACAAATGCATGCAAAAACACAAGACAAAAAGCTAAAACGCACGATACATGCTATAACGCACAACGCAAGTTATAACACACGAACACAAAGCTAAAACATAAGATAAAAAGCTAGAACGCACGATATTCAATCAAAATTTCTTTCATTAAACATTTTTTCTGCCTTAAAATGGCAGAGTACAAGAAAAGAAAGAAGTTCTACGATTACAAAGATTAAAACTATTCTAATGGAGCGTTGGTAGCAGGTGGATCTACGACAGGGGTCTCTTCAGGATGTGCAGGAACGGATCCAGAGGTTTCAGGAACCTCCTCCTCGACACCTGCATCCTCGACCTCCGCAGGCTTTTCTTCGTCCAGGCCTTTTAAATCCTCCTCGTCGAGAAGGTCTTCAGAACCCATCACCTGAACGAAAGAGGCCACCTCGTCCTTTGCCATCTGAGAAGTGACAGTCCCAGCAGCTATTCGTCGCATGACCGCAGTACGTGCGACCACGCGAACCAAGGCAGCGTCCTCTTCCAGTTCTTGGATCTTGGACGATAGAGCTTCTTCCCTCTCAGCTTTTTCTCGTCGAACGACCAGCAACTCCTTCTCCAACTCCTTGGTGTGGTCCAAGGCCAACTTCAGCCGTTCTCGCTGTTGAACTTGGAATTGCTCGCTGAGTTCCAGCTTGGATTCCAAATCCCCAATCTGAACCGACTTGGCATTAACCTCGTCGGTCAGTTGGACCAGCTTCTTTTTGGCCTTGTCGGCCTCTTTCCTGGCCACCTTGGCATCATTCTGGTTCGACGCCATCTCCTCTTTGATCTTAGCCATCCGAGTATGGAGGCTAAGACTGGTTTGGAGAGCCTACAAGAAGAAAAAAGAGAAAGTTAGAAGCTGTACAAGAAAAATAAAAATAAAATCGTACGACAGGGACTTACCAAGAAAGAGATACCCGCGATGGAGGCATCCAGGTCTTCGATGTCGGCCTCCTCCATGCGCGCCTTCTGAGTAGGAACATGAAACTGCTCAAGGACTGGAAAAGTGGCCGCCGTCCTGATCACATCGTCCACCATGAAGTCAGAAGGGATCTGGATCGTCATGGTCGTAAGACCAGACCCCTCTTTCTCCTTGCCCTTGTCGACCTTCGACACAGGCTGGCTGGACGCACCTTCTCCCTTTGCAGGAGGGGCGAAGCTAAGAGGGATAGCCGCTATCCCACCTTCAGCCTTGCGTGCGGCATCCTTAGGTGGGGTATCCACAGAAACGTACGACAACCTCGTACGTTTAGCCACCAAACCTTCCTGGGCGGCAGCCTTCCTTTTAGCAGCACGAGCAGCTGCTTCCATCGTTGACGCCTTCTTGGAAGCTGAGCCTATACAGAAAAAACAAGTTAGAATCAAAACAAACTACTATAAACGAAAATATTGATGTACGATATCTACCTTCCATATCTGTTTCCTCGATTGTTTGTACTTCAGGCTCAACGTCGCTTTCCTCACCACCCTTCGACGTTCTATACGTACGATCTGTCACACTATAACTCAAGAAGTGTGAGATCAACTCGTTAGATTCTTCGGTTGTCTCAAACGTAAAGCTGACAGCTGCAAAAAGAAAAACATACGATTAGTACTGAAAAATAAATAAAAACACAATAATAAATAACGAACATCCAAATTACCATTGGAGTTCCACTCAGGAACGACCCAAGACTCATCAGCGACCGAAGACGTCTGGACGAAGACGTAACGAGACTTCCACCCTCGATCATTCACTTGCGTGCGATGAACAAGCATGGTGTCATTCCTACCCTTAGGAAACAACCCATAACGGTTGTAGGGCAGTTTCGTCACGTTGTAGGCAGAGAGAAGGTCGTCTACAGAGAACGCGCGACGACCCCAATCCTTGGTCACCCGTTCGATTACCAGGATAACACGCCAGAATTGAGGCATCAGTTGCCCCGGAGACAAATTAAAACGGGACATGAAAGCTCGAGAAAGCGGAGAATAAGGCCATCGAAATCCGATCTTAAACGGATATTCGAACAGGGCAAAGAACCCCGTCGGAGTATCCGCCGGCCGAATCTCTCCGGCCACCCTTATTTGAGTACCCTCTGGCAACCCTGCCAGTTCCCTCAACTCTCCTACTTCTAGACTTTCCGTAATCGAACTCCTGACTTCCGACGACATAATGAACTCTAGTCGACCTAAACTATTTCTCAAACGGGTGAACCTAAGATTATCTAAACCTCTATTACTCTTATTTGCTATTGACTTCAAACGCATGAAACAGGGAAGAAGGAGGTACCTTATAAAGCCTAGTCGCACGAAAATCTTTGCCAAAAATAGTCGGATTACGATCTCAAGCAATTGGTTACGAAATTAAAAAGATTTGTAAAATCTTTTCTCACTATCAAACACCTTATTTATAGCAACTAAATCACATGAGTCATCAGAGATAATCGCGCCACGTATCAACAGTTAGCCGTTAGAAAAACACGCGTCCAGGATAACGGCTAGTTAACGGCTATTTTCTCAACGATAATTCGACCGTTTACCAACGTATTTTTACTCCTTGTCCAGCGAATTAAAAATTTAGATAAAATTAGAACTATTTTCTAAATCTTGGGGGCAAATTGTTAGGGTAAAAATCTACAATCGCACGACAACCGACTATAATCGTAAGGTGAATGTTAGGACAATAGTCCTGTATTAAGATAAGGTCCTGAGATAAAACCTAAGAGGACTATCGAACAAAGATCAATAAGCATCGAACGTATACAATAAATAAGACGCACGATGACTATATTGTCGTACGATGATACTAACGAATAACATACAAAGTTTATATGTTTGATGCAGATAAGCTGATTATCATATCTAACAATTGTCCACCTTTGAGGAAATCGGAAATTGAATACTATGCTATGCTTGTTGAAGTTCATCACTACATCGAACAAGTCGTAAGTTATGTATCGTTCGACAGCATCAAGATCGACCGTTACAAGCAAGATTCTCGCAGCAGTTACAATCTGGACATTAACTCTCAGCAATACCGTTGGACAGTTACTCTCCGAGCATTAATTAAAGACAATAACGTTGGACGGTTACGATTCACTCATTGATGAGCCACAATACCGTTGGACCGTTATTCTCAAGCCACTATAAAAGAAGAATCAAGCCAGCATTGCAACACACGAAGTCTATCTGAAGCTCACAAGTTCTATAATCATTATTTTGGAGAATCATCTGTAATTTACATTCGATTTCATAATTCTCTCATTTGTAATCGTACGATCAAAGCTGTACATTTGAAGGACGTCACCCCTGATTGGTGAACATAGTGCTCTGTCGACTTACCTTTTAGGTCGACCGCAGGTTTTTTCCTCCGTCGTGAGGTTTTTCCTGCGTCATCAAATTATTTGTCTTATTTTACTTTCCCGCACTTCTCATTGATTGTAATTTCTTTCTCTCGACGGTTAAGCCTCACACAAATTTCTTACGACATCGAGTTGTGTAATTTTTTACATAAACAATAATTAATTAGTACAAATTAATTATTGAGTGAGAAATAAATAATAAATAGTCATTTATTATTTAGTTATATAAAATATCAGTTGAATATTTTATTGGATTAATTAATAGTTAATTAATTAATTAAAGGGTTAAGTTATTTAATTAATGGTTTATTAATTAAATAAAGAGTTTGAGTTTGATTAAATAACCTTAATGGGCTTTTAATCAAACGGGCTTTCTTTATTGGGTACTGCCATATTTAATTTTATAAATATGACAAACCCTGGTCAGTTTTATTCATTCAATTAATCTTAACTGAAAAGAAACCCCAGAGAAAAACCAAAAACCCTCTTCTCTCTCCCTCTCCATCGATTTCAACAAGAACCCGGTGGTGGTCTAGCAACCGATCTCACGGTGGTGCAGTAGTGGTGTATTCCCCGCCAGCAGTCCAGTTTCGTTCGCGTAAACCAAACAACGAGGTAATTTTTCGTAACCCTCTTTTGTATCTGTATGTGTTTAGGATTGGATCCTCGATTGGGAATCAGACCTTTTATTCCGCTGTGCATGTTTCGTTGCCTATGATTCCCAACAGTGGTATCAGAGCCACTTCCTAAACCTAACAGATCAGGTTTAAGCTGCTTGTTAGTTATTTAGGTTTTGTAAAAATCATTACTTTTTCGCGTTAAAATCTGATTTTTAAAAAAAAACTAAACGACGATCGGCGGTGGAACGGCGGCAGTTAGCCGGCCGGACATCCAGGCCGATCGCCGGGGAACTAAACCACCAAGAGCCGTCATCGCATCGCAAACCGTCGGCCACACCACCCGCTTGGTGGTTGTGGCGTCGGCCGGCACCGATCAAAGATGGGAACCACCACCGCGCCACCGATTGTGGTGGCGATGGTGTCAATCGAAAATCAGAAGCCGCCGATAGGCGGCAGACGATGGCGATCGACCACCTAGGCGGTGGCAATCGGTTGTATGGCAAACGGTGGCAGCGGCGATTGCCGTTTGCCGCCGAACCCTTAATCCGCCGCACCACCAGTCGCGGTGGTGGCGGCAATCGATTGTTGTTCTCGTCCGCGGTGCGACCACGGCGGCAGTGGTGGGGCGATCCACTGCTGTCGCCGGTGGTGATGGTGGTTGTTTGATGCGATAAGCACCGACGGGCGGCGGTGGTGGCTCACGAGCCGCTGCTGTCGCCGGAGATGATCAATACGACGGACGGCGGTGGTGGTGGCTTTCTAGCTGCTGCTGCCGCCGGTGTTCGATGGTGGTACGGGCGGCGGCGGTGGCGGTCGTGTCATCGTCGTCGCCGGCAATGGAGAAAACCCCGATCGACGGCCACGTTATGGCGGATCGGTGGTAATTCGAAGTTGTAATTCGTTTCGATTGTTTATCGTTAACGGGTCTCAGTTGAGGTTTGTTTCCGGATAGACTTCGAGGAAGGAATCGTTTTTAATCAGATTAGGTTAAAACGATTCAGGATTAAATTGATTTATTTGTTTTAAATTAATTTTTGGTTTTATAATTATCCGGTTAAAATTCAGTTGTATTTTAATACGTTTAATATTAAGTCATAGCTAAACCCTTTTAGACCCATGGTTGTGTTTTTAATTTTATCCGTTTTAGAATTATTGGGAGGCCTGCGTGCCATTTACAACCCTTCTTGTACTTTTAATTATTAGAATAGTTTGGGGGCCTGCGTGCCATTTAAAACCCATTTGTAATAGTTAGTTTTAATAATCAAGACGGAGACAAGATGACGACCATGGATCTCGGAGCCAGTGGGAGTGCCAGAAGACGAAGACTTTTGTCACTTAGGGTTGAGACTGTTGTTTTGTGTTGGCTCACAAAACAACATTAGTTTAAGGGTTTAGGCTATGACTGTGCTTTTTATATTTAAATTGCGTGGTAGTTTAATTTACGTAATTGCTATTAAATATAAATTGCCTTTTTGAACAAATTGTTTAAAAATTACGAGGATACAAATACAGTTAGTGTTTGGATCCAGTTTTTTCAAAGTTTTTGAAAAAAGAAACTGGCAATTTTGACCCTTGTTCAAATCATAGATTAGCAAGTGCAACCCACTTTGGGGGCACCTCCGGTGTAAGGTACACAGGGCGTTGTAAGTGCTCACACTATGAACGCCCGTGTTCAAACCGAAACTGGAGGGTGATAAAACTCTGCGAATTATCTCCGGGTGGTACCGGCCAGAGTTTGTCCAGGTCCCGGGTGGTGCAATCTATTTTGGTAATTATTTATTCACTGGGTGGTACCAGGCCAAAATGCACTAGAGGGACTAAATAAGCACGGACTATAAATATCCGATGTCCCGACGATCTAGAAGTCGTATTTTTCAGATAGGAATACGATTGGTATAGTTTTACCTACCATAGATCGCATGAGTCGGTTTGACATGATCACATGCTTCCCGACACATGTGAAATATGGATTCTAGTCTAATAAATTTATTTTAAGGGTAATAATTTATTAGAATTATATAATTATAAACTAAATTGGAATTTATTCTTCTGTAGATGTTTCCAATTAGCATTCCGTTTTATTCACCTGAGGAATCACTTCGCCTTATTACAGGCAAGTGGAAGCTTACGGGCCAGAACTTTCCAGTTTGGAAGTTACACTTACAGAATGTTTTGAGTGCCCAGGGTAAGCTTTATGTGATCAATAAGCCCATGTCACGACCTAAAAGCAATGCCCCTGAAGAGGAATTTGCTGAATATTTCAGATTCATGGCAGATGAATCGGATGTAATGTCCATTCTAGTTTTCTCTATGTCACCCGAGTTCACGGGAGACTTAAGAGTGAAATTCTGTCACGAGGTTGTGAGAAATGTAGAAAACCAGTTAGGTTTCTACAAGCATACGGGCAAGATTTTGATCATGCAAGAGATTCTCTCCCTGAAGCTACAAAAGGGTCAGTCAGTTAAAAACCATCTTATTGAAATGAGAAGGCTTTTTAAATGTTTATCACGTCTGGGTACAAGATGACTCAGGAGGAGTTAGTGTACCTCATGTGGTTCTCCCTCACAAAGGAAGTTCAGGACACAGCTAGTGCCTACATGAAGGAACCAAAGAACGACGTGGATAAAGTTCATGAAGATATCCTGGCCAGTCTAGAGCCAGCACCCGAACCTGCGAATCTCATGGACACTGATATAATTGATGAGCTGGGAGATCTGAGTTGCCCAGAGTGCGGCAGCGAGGATATTTGCGAGCACTCGATGAATATCGATCAGATAGAGATCGGTTTGCCCGATGCTCCAGGTATCTTTATGATAGATTGCTTAATCACTTCTTATGAATCATGGGTAATTGATACAGGCAGTGGTAACCACATTTGTAATCATTTACAGGGATTCACTAGAAGAAAGACTCTGAGGAAGGACCGTTCGAACCTACGAGTTGGCGAAGGCACTCCGTTGATTGCTGAAGCCGTGGGATCTTATAGTCTTAGTTTACCCTCGGTCTAGTTTTGGAACTGGATAATTGTTATTATATTCCAAATATGATTAAGAATGTTTTGTCTTTTGATTTATTAGTAGACCAAGGTTTTTATTATAAATATGATTATAAAATGATTTCAGTCTTTAAAGATAATATTTTCTATTTTAAAGCTACACCCGTGAATGGTCTATACACTGTAAATCTACAAGACAACAGTAGCGAAATCTATCATATAAGTAAGCGATCCAAGGATATTGAGGATCAGACTTACCTCTGGCATTGTCGTTTGGGCCATATAAACAAGAAACGCGTTGAACTACTCCTAAAGGGAGGTTTTCTTGGCAATTTCGACTATAAACCTTTTGATAATTGCGAATCTTGTTTATCTGGAAAAATGACAAAGCAACCTTTCAATAATGAAAATGAAAGGGCTACTGACTTGCTTGAAATAATCCACACAGATGTATGTGGACCTTTCAGTCATGTAGCAAGAGGAGGATACCGGTACTTCATTACCTTTACTGACGACTTCAGTAGGTATGGTTATGTCTACTTGATGAGACATAAATCTGAAACCTTTGAGAAATTCAAGGAGTATCAGAATGAAGTACAAAATCTACTTGACAAGAGGATCAAGTTTTTACGGTCAGATCGTGGTGGCGAATATCTCAGTGACGAGTTTGACAATCACCTAATGGAGTGTGGGATTGTATCCCAACTCACACCTCCGTATACACCTCAGATGAATGGTGTATCAGAAAGGAGAAATCGTACTTTACTTGATATGGTGCGAACGATGATGTGTCACTCTACGCTGCCAATATCATTCTGGGGACATGCGCTCGAAACAGCAGCACACATACTGAACAGAGCGCCAACAAAGTCGGTAGAAAAGACTCCATACGAGTTGTGGAAGGGTAAGAAACCCAACCTATCTTTTCTGAAAATTTGGGGTTGTGAGGTTTACGTCAAACGACCCACCTCAGAAAAACTCAAGCCCAAATCCGACAAGTGTTTCTTCGTTGGATATCCCAAGACCACCGTAGGATATTACTTCTACAACCCTGAAGAGAACAAAGTTTTTGTTGCTCGAAATGGAAAACTTCTGGAAGAAAAGTTTCTCAGTCTAGAGAACACCAGAAAGGATGTAGATCTACAGGTAGTAGACGAAGAAAGCACTACACCAGTTGTTGAGCCAGAAATTCAACATAACAATGTTGAACCTCAATCAGAGCCGATTGAGGAAGTGCAAACACAGGACCTTCGCAGATCCAGCAGGATAAGACAAGAACCAGATAGGTATCTTGGGTTCCTAGTCTCTCAAGACAGCGGAGATTTAAATGAACCAACATCCTATGGAGAAGCTGTGTCAGGCAGTGAGTCTGAACAATGGCAGGAAGCCATGAAGGCCGAGATGCAATCCATGTACGACAACCAAGTTTGGGAGTTGACTGATTTGCCACAACACTGTAAGGCTGTTGGGCGCAAATGGGTTTTCAAGAAGAAAACCGACATGGATGGAAATGTACACACCTTCAAGGCCAGACTGGTCGCAAAAGGATTCACGCAAACTCATGGTATCGACTATGATGAAACCTTTTCACCAGTGGCCATGTTAAAGTCAATTAGGATTCTAATGGCCATCTCAGCATACTTTAACTACGAGATTTGGCAAATGGACGTCAAGACAGCCTTTCTGAATGGAAAGTTAACAGAAGACGTCTATATGGAACAACCAGAAGGATTTGAAGATCCTAAGAATCCTAATAAGGTGTGTAAGCTGCTAAAATCCATTTATGGATTGAAGCAAGCATCTCGAAGCTGGAACTTACACTTTGATGAGCGAATCAAAGAGTTTGGTTTTACCAAAAGTGAGTTCGAGCCGTGTGTCTACACTAAGTTCAGTGGGAGCATAGTAACCTTCTTGGTCTTATACGTAGATGACATTCTACTCATAGGAAACGATGTACCAACTTTACAGAGTGTTAAGAGTTGGTTAAGCAAATGTTTCCAGATGAAAGACCTTGGAGAAGCCGCTTATATACTCGGTATAAAGATCTACAGAAATAGATCTAAGCGGCTTATCGGGCTTAGCCAAAGTATGTATATCGATAAAATCCTGAAGAAATTCAGGATGGATGAATCCAAGAAAGGATTTATCCCGATGCAACATGGCATAGTGTTAAGTAAAACACAGTGTCCTGTTTCTAGTCAAGATCAGGACAAAATGAAATCGGTCCCATATGCTTCTGCAATTGGATCGATCATGTATGCCATGCTGTGTACTAGGCCCGATGTTGCTTACTCAGTAAGTGTCACGAGCAGATATCAACAGAATCCGGGTGAACCCCATTGGGTGGCTGTCAAGAACATTCTTAAATATCTGAGAAGAACGAAAGAAATGTTCTTGGTCTTTGGAGGTACTGAGGATGAAATTGGTGTCACCGGATATTCTGACGCTAGTTTCCAGACCGACAGAGATGACTTCAGGTCACAGTCAGGGTACGTCTTTACCCTAAACGGAGGTGCGATCTCATGGAAGAGCTCGAAGCAGGACACGATTGCAGACTCAACTACAGAAGCAGAGTACATTGCAGCATCTGATGCGGCAAAGGAAGCTGTCTGGCTAAGGAATTTTCTATCGGATCTCAGAGTGGTTGCCAGTATCTCGAGACCGATCGATATATTCTGTGATAACTCAGGAGCCGTGGCGCAAGCAAAGGAACCTAGAGAGCATCACAAGTCAAGACACGTGCTCAGAAAGTATCACCTCATCCGAGAGATCATTGGAAGAGGAGATGTGAGAATATGCAAGATTCCAACAGAAGACAATGTCGCAGATCCGCTGACAAAGCCACTAGCAAGGGTAAAGCATGAGGCACATGCGAATTCCATTGGGATGCAGTACCTGGAAGCCAGTAGCTAGTTCTTAGTTTATTAATTATTACTATAGTCTAATTTAGAAACAATGTAATCATGTAAAGTTTTTATTTCACAGTGTGTTGGAAATAAATGGAGGTTTTATTTTCATGATTGTTCTAAATTAACTATTTTTTTGCATATTTAACGTATCCATGATTTTACAAAGTTTTGTATGAAATCTAAAATTTCCGTAGCCACTTATTGAAATGGGAATTTCAATAAGGAGTTTAACGCTATTATGAATACTTGATGATTTATTCAAAGTAGAGAATAAAAGCACAAGTGATGTGACCAAGTATTTATAGATACTCATCAGAGAGTTTGGGTATTGGAAGTGACCAGTAATCAAGTCTGCTTCATGGAGCCTCAGTCATAAGCACTGACTTGATAGGTTGTCCTTAGACCTGAGATACTCGGTTTGGGAACGCGAGGACTACTGTACTCTTAGCACGTACTAACGCTGCACCGTAACTGGGTGGCCATACGGGACGTGACTAGATGCAGCGGAAGCCGTGGATCCAAATGCAAGTAGTCAAGAAGGGATTTGCACCTCTTTCAAAAGAGAGATATTTCCGGACCCCTTGACGATTAAGATTGGCAGAAAACGCGTGGCCACGCTCGGATAGAATAACAGGGGTTATTTAGTAATATCCGTTACTGCAGGCAATCGAAATCAGAGTCAAGAAAATACTTGATTTTAAGAAATGAATCCTCCACTCCATGTCTTAAATCACTTTAGAAATATCGTGTGCAAAAGGAATGAACCTGTGTACAAATTCAAGCGTGAATTGTATCTCTGGATGTAAGAGATCTTATAACCTGGTTAACCTAAGTGTCTGGCTAGGGACCTCCTTAGGCTAATGGTAACAGTACAGTTACTAGTCTGGCACAAGTGCGAGTCTGTTAGGATTATGTGCAAGATAGTAACAGGGTTTACCGTGTCCAATGTTATAAGACACTAGTGGGTCACACTGCTACACACCCAATTGGAGATCAAGTGGTTTGATGGAATAATTAATTAGTACAAATTAATTATTGAGTGAGAAATAAATAATAAATAGTCATTTATTATTTAGTTATATAAAATATCAGTTGAAATATTTTATTGGATTAATTAATAGTTAATTAATTAATTAAAGGGTTAAGTTATTTAATTAATGGTTTATTAATTAAATAAAGAGTTTGAGTTTGATTAAATAACCTTAATGGGCTTTTAATCAAACGGGCTTTCTTTATTGGGTACTGCCATATTTAATTTTATAAATATGGCAAACCCTGGTCAGTTTTATTCATTCAATTAATCTTAACTGAAAAGAAACCCCAGAGAAAAACCAAAAACCCTCTTCTCTCTCCCTCTCCATCGATTTCAACAAGAACCCGGTGGTGGTCTAGCAACCGATCTCACGGTGGTGCAGTAGTGGTGTATTCCCCGCCAGCAGTCCAGTTTCGTTCGCGTAAACCAAACAACGAGGTAATTTTTCGTAACCCACTTTTGTATCTGTATGTGTTTAGGATTGGATCCTCGATTGGGAATCAGGCCTTTTATTCCGCTGTGCATGTTTCGTTGCCTATGATTCCCAACAGAGATTAGGGTTTCTATACCATTTATAGTATGGTTCATGGGCTAAGCCCATACCTAAAATAGTTAAACCAATCCAATTAAGTTGAGTTCAAAAAATAGACACAAATGGCCCCTCTCCTGAATATTTCTCTCAAAAAGGTTATTTCACCCCAAACTTTACTTATTAAACAAAAATCGGAAATTCCGGTTATTACATCCATGGTACGGTATGATATTACCTTGGTACATGACTTCTAATACCACGGTACGATATTCCCACGTACACGACACCTACCTCTACACACATATACATATATATACACACACACAGTCGGTTTCATGTGTGTAATTGGAATGGAATTTGACCGTGTATTTTGGTCGTGTTTGGTTGGACGGAATTGGAATGGAGTTGTAAAAGGTAAGGTCAACAAAAAATGAACCAAAGCCTGAAAAATGAGAAACTAAAATCGAAAAACCGAAACTGAAAAAACCAAACCCAATATCGAAAATGATTCGATTTCGATTTTGGTTTCCATCTCGACCGGAAAAAACCGAAAAAAGACGATAAACCAAAACCGAAAATTGAAAACTTTTAAATAACTATAGGACCAAAATCATAGTTTGCTCTATAATTTTACACAAAACTTATTTCATTATTACTTAGGTGTGTAATAATGATTTTTCAGGAAAACAAAACTTGTGATCAACTTTCATAAAAGAACTACTACATTTTTCACGCAAAATCAAATATAAAAATATTGAATCTTGTGTGGTCGTTTTTTAATAAGATTCATCTAGGCTTGGCCTAGACTATATCTTTGGCAATTTGGAACTGAAAATTCGGCCGTCTGAGACTAAGCTTGACCACATGATGCGCACGAAGGGAATCAAACCTGGGGTAAATGGGTATACCATCCACAGGCCTTACCACTACACCACAACCCTTGTGGTTCATCTTGTGTGGTCGTTTATCAAAAGTTTACTGACAGATCTTGGACCTAACGACATTCAAGCTTTTCACTTTTTGAGGTGATTCATATTTTAGCGAACCAACTTTTAAAAGTATCATTTTGAAGTCTAAAACAAACCTTTTATATATTTAAGGGTTTTCTTTACTTAGGCTATCGTCGGTACCACATGCGGGTACCCCCTCAGGCTCACATGCAGGTTCCAACGGGTACTCGCGTGCTGGGGTACGTCTCCAGTAGGTTTCCATCGCAGGTTCGGATGAGGGCTCCTAAGCTTGATGCTACCCGATTGATCTCTCTCTCTCTCTCTCACTCCTTTCTCTTTCTTAATATATATATAAGGGAATACTTATTCAAAATGTACTAAACTATCCCCAATATACTATTGTGTGTATCAACCTAAAAAAATTCCTTTTGTATATATCAAGCATTATTTTTGAGTCTTTTGTGTGTACGACGACCTGCTCAATCGGTCATCAGCCGGTTACCGGCAGTTGGATGGCCGCCGGAGGTGTTTGCGAGGGGATAGCGATCGGTGGTGATGGTGGTGACGATGGTAGAGGTGGGCGGCGGTGGAGATCAACGGTGATGGTGTGAACGTTGGAGATCAACGGGAGGTTCTTGGCGGTGGGGATGGTGGTTTTGGGTGGCTGTGGGTCGATGGTGATGGTGGCGGTTCGATGGTGACGGTGATGGTGATGGTGGCGGTTCGATGGTGATGGTAGTAGTGATGGTTGGTGGTTCGATGGAGATGGTGGTGGTGATGGGCGGCGGTTTGATGGTGATGGTGATGGTGCTAGTGGTGGTGATGGCGATGGTGACGGTGATGGCGGTGTTCCTTGCGGCGGCAGCGGTGGAGGTGGGTGATGGTAGAGGTGGGTGGAGGTCTCCGGTGAAGGTGGGTGGAGGTCGCCGGTGAAGGTGGGTGGCATTGGAGGTCGCCGGTGGAGGTGGGTGGCGGTAGGTGATGGTGGAGGTGGGTAGAGGTCGCCGATGAAGGTGGGTGGAGGTCGCCGGTGAAGGTGGGTGGCGTTGAAGGTCGCCGATGGAGGTGGGTGGCAGTGGGTGATGGTGGAGGTGGGTCTGGCGGTGGTTCCTGGCGGCGATGGTGGTTTCCGGCGGCGGCAGCGGTGGAGGTGACCTGCTCAACAGGTTACAGGTCATCTGATACACACAATAGACAAAAAAAATAAAGTTTGATATATACAAAAGAAATTTTTTTAGGTTGATACACACAATAGTATATTGGGGATAGTTTAGTACATTTTGAAGAAGTATTCCCATATATATATATATATATATATATATATATATATAGAGAGAGAGAGAGAGAGAGGGAGGTTCATATGAAAAATATAACTTTTTAAGAAAACACGAGGAGCAATCTCAACCACTCATCTTGGTCAATAAAGGCGGCTTTGACCGGTCCCCCCCTTTAATAATCTCTACCTCCTCATGAATAGCGTCAATCCTCCGTGATCACGTCCACCGTAACCGGGCTGAGGTTGCTCCTCACTTTTTCTTAAATTGACACGCTTCTAGTTTGAACCTTCCCATATATATATATATATATATATGGACTATCTTCACGAAAATGTATCCAACTTTACCCTTATTCCTATTGTTTGTATCCAACTTCCAAATGTATTATTGTACGTACTATACTTTCAAAATATGCTATTATGTGTAATATAGTACATACAATAGCACATTTTGAAGTTGGATACACACAATAGGAATAAGGGTAAAGTTTGATACATTTTGGTGAACATAGTCCTATATATATATATAAATGAAAAAAAAAAGATTAAGGGTACGAGGGTAGTGGTACTCCTATTGAGGATAAAATGAGGATATAAGAGTAAAGCTAAGGGTAGTGAAGGCTTGTAGGCAGTGTACCGATATCCTTAATGACTTACTAATCATGACATGGCCAATTAAATGCCATTGTCGTTGCATCAACGACATGAAACACTTGAGCTCCCAATTGTTTTAAGAGCTCGAGATTTCCTTGTGTCTTCTTGTGTTTTACTATTGCATCATCTAGCAAAACGAAATAAGTGAAATGTCAAACTACATACCATTTACTGATGGAAGCTGGGTTTTGAAATAAATACATGGATAGATTACGATATGAGTCTATTGTAGTAGGCACCATATTTTCACCGGATTGGAAAGAGGTGGCGAAGCTAAGGGAGAAGGAGAAATCGTCATATCCAACCAAGAGTATATGGTTATTGGAGGAGTACGACTTCACGCGGTGTATCATAACAATCTTGTTTCTGAATCCAACCTTGGACTTCTTGAAAGAGAGCATCCTACTACCAATTGTTCATCAAATTCTGTTAAAGTGTGTTTAATAAATTTGATTTTTAAATGAGTATAAATTCAAGTTCTTTACATTTTTATATGGGAGGTTGAAACTCAATGTTTACAACCATGGGAATGGAGTTTGCAACCATTGTTGTTCAAGGATGGTGGAAGAAGACATAAATTGAATGAAGGTGAAGCAATCAGATAAGGAGAGAAATGAGAATATGAATTTGATATTGCTATTTGTATTGGTAACAACCTTTAATTAGGATGTTTGAGTAAATTGCAATTTTTGTCCCATGGTTTGTTAAAAAAATTCAATTTTAGTCCCTATCTATACTTGAGAAATTAAAAGTTGGGTTTACTTCATCGGAGTGTATCCAACTTGTCACGAAAAGTTATTGTATGTATTGAACTTCTATTTTTTCTATTGTATGTATCAAACATATCAAAACTACCGAGTGTATGTATCAAACTTATCAAAACCTACCACGAAAGTGTATCCAACTTGTCACAAAAGTGTATCAAAATACATCAAATGGTAGGTTTTTATATGTTTGATACATACAATGGACAAAATCAAAGTCCAATACATACAATAACTTTTCGTGACATGTTGGATACACTCTGGTGAAGTAAACCCTTAAAAGTTTTAAGAAAACGTACAGAGGTACTGTTCGCCTGATTTCAGGACCCCCTGTTCTTTTATGATTTTAATTATTATTTGAACGGTAGCGGTGCCAAAAACAGGTGTGCAAAAAAGAAATAAAACAAGTAACCTTTGGTCCAAGTATAAACCTCCAATTACTGTCGTTTTTCTAAACAAGTAATAAAAATGGTACAAGTACCAGATATCGATCCCACAGGGAAGCGGTGAAAACAATCTCTCGAGATTCAGTCTTTGTGAAAGTTAACTTCAAATGGGGTTTGGATGAAAAACTATTTGGTTGGTTGATTGTGAGCTACTTTAAGAGAACAATTATAAAAAGGAGCCAGGGGTGTAAAGTCTTTTAGTTGGAATAAAAATAGGTAAATTTGATAGGAAGTAATTTAATAATCTCAATTATGCAGAAATGATATCCAAGTAACTTCTGAAAAGTTATCACATTTTCATATAGCCCAATTACTTATCGATGAGTTTAGATGCAATCTTTAATGAAATGTTAAAATATATTAAAAATCAACACTTACGTAACCTCTGAAAGATTAACACATTTTCATGCATCTGACTCATCGTTAAATAATTAGTTATAATCTTTAATGGGATACTAGATCTGATACCAACTTCAGGAATAGTGCCAATTGTAGTCCCTTAAGAGACTAACACATTTTCATGTCTTTGGATTATTACCAGTTAATTATTAAATATACTCTTTAATGAAATGCTAAAGACGTGAGATAATAGCAACGAGTGTTGTCACCCACTCATATACCCCCAAAATAACACTTTAGTAGCTTCTGAAAAGATACCGCATTTTCGTACATCTGGTTAACCGGTAAAAATCCAAGGACAATCTTTAATGAGGCATTTAAACTTGAAGTGGCAAAAATTGAGTTTATATAAAATACTTTTTTCTTTACCAAAGATCCATTCCAGCTTAAACTTTACACCCCAAGCTATGAAATTAGCCTATCATGCTTGGGTGTGTTTTACGACTATTTTTAGACAAATAATTGATTGGACAAGAAAACGTTAGTGCAACGAAGATAATTATAAATTGCAGTAATAAAGACAGTTGGTAAGGTACGGTTACTGGAATTGACCAGTGAACATTAAAACAGTTGCTATAATATGGTTACTGGAATTGACCAGTTGAGATTAAAGCAAATAATAAGATAAACTTAAAAATAACCAATTACTAATATGAACATGTGGATTGAGTTTTATCTTAACTTACAACAAACTTATGATGAAACAAAATGTGATTTATGCAATTTATATAATTATAATGAGATTATATACTTAACTATATCTTGGTATAGATATAAATATAAGTATAAGGACGGAATTTAAACTAAAGATGATGAGGTAACATGAAAATTACGTAGATTAGTATTCCAAAGATCACCAAAAACTTGGTGATGCTTTCGGGCTAACAACAAGTTCCAAGGGGACCCGAAAGCCAATCCACCAAGTGCTCCAAAAGCTATGTTCGGCCTCACCTTGAGGAAACCCGAACCAAAAGTATTAATTAGAAGTGTATGTGACGATGGAAACGAAAGATCTTGGGTTCGGTTCTTGTAAAAACCGAAAACCAAGGTGATGACCTAGAGAGTGTTTTTATGCTAATACTAAGACTAGTTATGTTTTTTTGGATGATGATTAAATCAACCACATACATACATATATATAGAAGTGTTCATGGGCCATGGGCCAAAATAAAACTAAGTCTCCCAAAGATTCCACAAGGGCCTCGGCCCAACAAGCAATTCTGAGCGGTCCATGATCTAGCGGAAGTAGCCATCCAATCTTCGAGACTTGATGCTTTCGGCCCACCGAGATATCAACCAAAATCGGCCCATGACACCGTTCCCCTGAAAATATATGAAAATTATATAAGTTAAAGCGATAAAAACCCGAGGTGCACATATATATGTAGATATTAAGTGAAAGAGTGCATGTGGTGATATTTAGCGTCGTTTTAACAAAATATATGTAAAAAGGTAAGAAAATTTGCACAAAATTTATTAGTTGCGAGGGTAAAATATTTACCCTATCACATCCCTAAACTTGAATGGTTGCTTGTCCTCAAGCGACGAAAAAGAAAGAATTTTATTTTATGAAAGAAAGTTTCACCACTAAGCTAGTTGCTTTGCCAACGATAAGTTGTCAGCCACCCGTTGTTTTCCCGAAAAAATGACAAACATCATTAAACCTTATATGACATTATTGTAAATATGACAGTTGGTGTTAATAGATGAAAAAGTGGTGCATAGCCAGCTTTGTTATTTCTTCCAGCCTAATGCTAGCTTGAGGGTTTGTTCTAGAGGGGGGGGGGGGTTTAAGTGCGTAATGTACTTTTCTCAAAATGGCACAATTTTGCTACCATCTTCTCATATTGAGGTATGGCATAGGCATAGTTTGGCCTACGTGCTGTTTTGAC